>OX578155.1:108935345-109535345 GCA_951213105.1 Amaurobius ferox | reverse complement strand
CGGCTAGTCCTAATGTAATGGGGTTGGTCTTATTCTTCTCTTCGTTAAAAATTACGCATTAAACAAGCATTTAATGGATATATTTGAGCATACGTAGCTTTTTAGTTTAGATTTTGATAATTTTTGCGGGCCATTCTGCAAAAAAAGGCAGGTTATTTTTTTCTGAATCGTACCAAAATCTAATCAGCACCAGGGTGACCTATACGAGACTCATCTACCGAATTTTGTGAAATTCGGTCCATTCGTTTTTCAGCTACAGTGGATACAAGCTTTTGCGGGCCATTTCACAAAAAAGGCGGGTTCTTTTATTCCGAATCGTACCCAAAACTAATCAGCACCAGCCCCGGCCACAAGTGACTTACCAACAAAATTTTGTGAAATTCGGTCCATTAGTTTTTTAGATAGAGTGGATACAAAATCTGCACAGACAGACAGACAGACACACAGACACACAGACAGACACACAGACACACACACAGACGTCACGTTAAAAATAGTTTTTTCGTATTCTAGAGGTCTCGAAACGTGTAAATCCGTCGAAAACTCGAGTTGTGATTTTCGGCATGATTCCAATACTTTCCCTATACATTATCATGTATTGCAGGGAAAGTAAAAATTGACTTGTAACGATCTGCTACAATATAGAAAAATTTGCTGCAATTTCATTATTTTGTTTGGGCATATAGAATCAAGTTAGTAATCACAAGTAAGAGATTATATTAAGCGAACTATAATTTTCTATTTATAGTTATTTACAAGTTTAAGAATTCTATACATTATTTATAGAGTTTAACAATACATCCATTGCGGGCGACTCAAATAGCCATTACGTTGAGATCTTGCTAACATTCTTGGCGAAAAGCAAGCAAACATCAGCATTGCCATTCCGAGCAGGAGGAACATACAGAGGAATGGGAAATGAAAGCGGACATGGCAATTCAAATGAGCAAGGCACCCCTAACTGCTACACTATCGAAAAACTGCCTATTACAAGTGACTCTAATTTGTTAAAATGGCTGCTCCAAACCATTTTTTTGTCATTTCATTTCTTCTCCTAGCAATATTTTCTATGAGATTACAAAAAACTGGTTTGGAGTAGACATTTTAACAAATTGGAGCAATTTGTAGTGGGCCATTTTTCGATATTGGATCAGTTAATCCTTTTATATCTGGAGCATGGGGTGAGAGAGGGAATGGATTGTCGACAGTTTGAGCGCAGTTGTATGATATTGGAAGCTGTTCACTTGCCTCGAAGCACTGGTGGAAATGCTGCTCGGTGAATAGCCCAGAAAATGAAAGAGCCGCATGAGTTGCCCCGAAAGGTCCATCGCCATCCTCTCGTACCTCAGTATGATGAGTGGGCCACGGAATTCCAGCCAATCGAGAACGCTCTCCATCCACAGTCTCGCCTGGATCAGGACGAAGTGGCGCCAGCCTGAAAGAGAAATACAAATATGCCATAGAGAATGCAAAACAAAATAGGTCATTTTTAGAGTAGTTACTTAGGAAATTCAATCTTTCCAAGATATTCAATTTTCTTCATTTTCATGGATTGAACGTCATTTTTATCCATTGGGCGAGATTTTCATTCATTTGGCAACATTTAAAAAAGCCGACATTCCGCCCAATTCGTCGCCAGCATCTCCCCAAGCGTTATGAACGGAGAAATAAGTTATTCTTATAGCAGATAAATGACTGCTGGCATTCAAATACAAAAGTATGACTCAAAGTATCTTTTCTCATGAATGGAACAAGCTAGATCCACGAAAATGATACCACTCAATGGATCGCATGGTATTACATATAAAAAGTGAACATGCTTCTCAACAGTTAATATTTTTTTTTAATTTATGGGATTATTTGATAAATTTATTTGAAAAATATGCAATATCTTGAGGTCCATGCTATCGTTATGTTATTAACGGTTTATGTCAGTCATTTTCTAAGGGAAAATGACATAAGAAATGTCTATTTGCGTAACTTTATGAAAGGTTTTGATATTTTGATGATTTTTTTCAAAATTTCTCTCGAAAATTTAGTGGAGGGATGGGGGTCTGTACATTCGATTGTGTTTAAAAACAATAGGCTTCCAGTATTCACGGATTGCAATTTTTGTACCCAATTTCATTCGAATCGCTCCATTCGTTCATGAGATATCGTCTCCACTGACACACACACACACAAACATCACCTCAAAAATGTTCAATTCGTGATCGGAGATGCTTGAAACGTGCTCTCCCGTCGAAAACTCGAATTCGAATTTTCAACCCCGTCACAATACTTTCCTTATACATTATACTATGTATATAAAGAAAGTAAAAAAGTTACAGTCCATCTTGGCTATAAAAAATTGTGAGGTCTAAATAACCTTTCGATTATTATTTTCCTCAGTCTGCATTATAATTTATGTTTCGTTAAACTAACGGGTTCGGTCACCGACCTCATCCACATTGTCTGCGTTCCTACGGGAGAGTAGGAATACGTTTTCGGATCGGGAGAGTTGACACGCGTGGAAGGAAAACCCGGCGAATAGAATAACGAGTCGGAAAGGTTGACCGCAGTACAAGGCGAGGTAAAAGAAGGTCAGGGGTAAGCATAAAAGCTTTCGAATCGCCTTCAATTTAAAAGTGGCCAGTTAAATTATTCTGGAAACGTGCGGTAACCATTTAGTATATATGTCGTCCATTGCTAAGCTGCTATAGTTTCTGTGACGGGCACAATAAAGTTAGTTTGATTGCCTTTGCTCGAAATATCAAAGTTTGAGTTGTCACTTCTGACATATCGAAGATCCATCCTCGAGAACGACCTCTAATGAGGGTAAAGTGACATTTGCTTTCTGCAAGCTCAATCTTATATATAATCTTATGCGTAAAAGTGATAGGTATAGGTTGACCTTCTCTCCCATTGGTGGAAAAATGACGTCCATAGGATCTTTACAAAAATTCACCTCTACCCCCTATTCGTTCATAACCTTTCTGAGATCCTGACTATGTTTATGCTGTTCCACATATATTATATGCAAAAATAAGTTCTTTAGCAACCTTCCTGCATGCCTTTGAAATACGTAGAAATTTGCATTTTTAAGTTATGCGATATCGTTATGCTACATTATTGTTGCATCCGAAACACTAAGATTAACACAATTCTATAAATTGGTTAAAAGTTCAGCCTATATTTCAGCATTCTAACAAAAAAAAATTATTTAATAAGTAATTTTAATTTTTGTAATTTTTAAGTGCTCGCATTCAGTCATCTCAAAGGATGTTACGCGAAGTTCCTGTATGTTGAACGCAGATTCGACCACACATATTTACGTTTTTCTAATATAAAATAAATAAATGGCAGTCATTCATGTAAAATATTTTGATAATCAAAGTACATGATCATTTTATGAAAACTATTGTTCAATTTAAACCTTTTTTTTAATATAAAATAAATAACTGTCAGTCAATCATATAAAATCTTTTGATAATCGATATACATGATCATTTTATAAAAGATATTTTATAATCATCAGAAATCAAATTATACAGTAATTTTATTATCAGTAGGAAACAAAGAATACCGATTTTAAAACCCTGGCATGCCCCGATTTTGAAATGTTGGTAGTTAATTCATGAAACGACTTGTATAATAAACTTGACAAGCAAAAATTGCAAATTAAACTAATCAACTCTTTTCTCATGCAGCATTTTCGCATTCTAGCACATTTGGAAGCAATGTTGAATAGCGACGCCATCCATGTAGCCAAAAATGCCGAACACCAATCAAAGTAATACGAAGTCAGTATAACCTTTTTTACATATTTGTTGTTGTTGAGACCCAGACCGTCCGACCTACCAGAAAGGTGTAAGGTAACTGTATGGACGGCCGGGAAGTGCCACCCAATTTAGACCGGAACCCAGTGGGGGAGGCATCCACAGGGACCGTACCCTCCTTCCCCTACCACCAACCTCTCAGAAGGACTTACGGACCCACATGTTTAACGTGATCGTACTCCGCATGAACACGGCGGCATTTGTGGTAGCGTGCAAATCTAGCGCGCAAACCACGGGGATACCGCACCCGAGATGGCCAACAGCACGCGGTGTTCCGAGGTGGTCACCCACCAAGTACTAACCGCGCCCGATGCTGCTTGACTTCGGTGATCTAACGAGAACCGGTGTTTTCAACACGGTACGGCCGTTGGCCCTACATATTTGTTGTAAGTGCATATAAATGAGTGCGATTATTACGTTTATTAAAACGTTGATAACAAAAGAACCAACTTTTAATATATATGCGATTGATTTAACATTGTTCAAAGCTTTTTACACGCGATTATTAGATTGGTATAGAAATTAACTTACCTCGGAATGAAATAAATTTATATGCAGCCCACATCATATGTTTTTGACTTTTAAATGTAAAAAATGACGAAGAACGGTAAATATTTCATAGATGCCTATAAATGTGATATGATTCAACATTTCTTTTTGTAGCGCATTCAACTATTAAATTCTTAAAAAAATCTGATGTGGGCAACACATGACTTTCCTTATATAATGTAATGAATTTACTACTTTTACAGTAAAAAAAATAAGTTTTTCTTATAGTAGATACTTATATTCTTTCCAAGATATTGAATTTTCGACAATGAGTCGTCATTTTCATTGATTTAGCGTCATTTTTATCCATTTGGCGAGATTTTCGTTAATTTGGCAACATTTAAAAATGCGACATTCCCCCAAATTCGTCGCCAAAATCTCGCCAAGCGTTATGGACGAAGAAATAAGTTATTCTTACAGCGTATAAATGACCATTGGCGTTCAAATACAAAAGTATTACTCAAAGTATCTTTTCTCGTGAATGGAACGAGTTAGATCCACGAGAATGATGTCACCCAATTTATCGCATGGTATGACATATGAAAAGTGAACATGTTTCTCAATAGGAAATTTTTTTTATTTTATTTTATATGACTTTTTGATAATTTTTTTCAAAAATTTGCAATATCTCGAGAACGGTTCATAAAATTTATGTCAATCGTTTCTAATGAAAATTTACATAAGAGATGTCTATTTGCGTAACTTTATTAGCAGTTTTGATTTTTTGACGATTTTTTCAAAATTTCACTCTAAAATTTAGGGGGGGGGGGGGGGGGTTCTGAACATTCGATTGCGTATGAAAACAATAGGCTTCCAGTGATTACGGATTGTGATTTTTGTACCAAATTTCGTTCGAATCGGCCCATTCGTTCGCCAGTTATCGTCTCCACAGACTCACTGACACACACACACACACACACACATACTTTCACACACACACACACACATACTTTCACACACACACACACACACACACAGACATCACTTCAAAAATGTTTGATTCGTGATCAGGGATGCTTGAAATGTGCTCTCCCGTCGAAAACTCGAATTCGAATTTTCGACCCCGTCACAATACTTTCCTTATACATTATGTATATAAGGAAAGTAGTAATAAATCATCATTGAAGATATATGATATATACACATTAACAAATAATAAATCATCATTGAAGACATGTGATATACACTTTAACAAATAAGTCATAAAATTTATCGAACAATATCAGTTTTGATGAATAGTGCAATTTTGAAGAAAAGTGGTTAAAGTTTGTCGAGATAGGCTATATCACATACACATTAACAAATAAATCATCATTGAAGATCCAAAAATACATAATAAAATATACACAGGCCATGATGCAAACACGAATGATTATAGAGTCGAAGAATATTATTTACAACTTGACAGCTTTTTTATTTTCCTTTTATCTGAGTTTTGCACTTTATTTTGAAGAGATTTGTTGAAGAGAGCATGCTCTATACCGGACGACCACATTTCGAAGCTCAATTAATGCCAAGGTAACGAAGGGCGGCTATGGTATTTGAACACTCGGTAGCAAGATTGCCAGATTTGGCGACTTTTGAATGGGCTCGAAATAACGGATATTCTGGGAGATACGAGTCCATTCTGGAAGTGTCTACGGAAAGCCTATAAAAAGAGACATTGCTCAGTTGGAGTTTCAGTTGACGTGATTGCGAGATACGTTCTGACTAGTGTTTCCAGTTTTGTGAAATGGGTGGCTCGTTGAATGGCTCTTTCACTCTACTTGACCCTTGTTGAGAAAGATGCGCTTGTAAATAAACGTGTTAGTTATCCAGAAATCTGGATTCATTCTTGTATTCTGAGAGTACACCAGGATACTTCGTAATCGAGTCGTTTTGTGGCCCATTCAAAGCATGTGCACTCATACACCTGACGACGCATTTCGAAGCTGAATCAATCAGTAAAGCTAACATTATCCAAAGCAATACAGACTTTTGGCATGAATTTATAAATACCATTATCGTTTGGTGTTCTGGTCCTAGATTAAATAAACTTTTTTTTTGAAACTAAGGATGGATCTCCATTAAACGCAGACATTATCTGGTATTTTCAAAAGAGGTTGTAAAATGGATACATATAAAATAGAAGCGAGTTCTTGTGAAAACGGATCGGCGCTGTGTATAGCCCCGGTTGGGGAGGAGGCATGAGTATGGTACGAGATTGGGGAGCGGTTTCGATGTTATTAAACTATGTGGCCTCGAGTTGTTTGTTGGCCCGGAAAATATATCCAGTCTCTGGGATTAGTAAACAGCCGAGGATAATAGAAAAGTTTCTTTTACTGTCGCCAGTGTGAACCTACTATGTGGCCTCCAATTCTTTATTGATCCTAAAAATATACCCAGTTGTCTTATTTTGGAGCTTAGTAAACAGCTGAGGATGTTAGAAAAGTTTCTCTTACTGTAGCCAGTGTGAAACAATGTGGCCTCAAATTGTTTATTGACTTTGAAAATATATCGAGTTGTCTTGGGGCTTAGTAAAGAGCCGAGGATATAAGACTTACTGTCGCCAGTGTGAAACTTGTTTAAAGCGGCATGACCGACGTGTCCTGCCGCCCTCCTGTTGAACTCTGCGAGCAGGGCACCGTATGGATCTCGGACGAGAAGCACGGCCCTCGCGAAAGGCTGCCGGGCTTTGGGTCCCCATTCATGGGTCTTGACGAGCACAACGGCCCCGCTGCAGGTCCCTTCGCCCGGAAAGCCGTTCCTCTTCAGAGAGTAGTCCCGGTACACGCTGCCCGTCAAAACCCCTGCAAGAGAAGAGAGGATTATGCACCTGGACATTTGAAAGGCTCGTTTTGGGATTGCAGCACATTGGCTCCTCTTTTCTTTGCACCTGTATTGAGATCGAGTACAAACATTTCTATATGAAAATTACCAGGGGCGGATTGGGACCTTCCTATAGTTTTACCGGCCTGGTAAAACTAACTAGGCCTATGAGTTGATTTCACAGACCCTGGAGAAATACCAGGGGTGGACCTTTTGTTTTGCCGGCCCTGATTAACTACAACCTGGTAAAGCTAACTAGGCCTGTGAGTTTGTTTTACCGACCCTGGACACATTTCCAGAGTATATCCAGGACACAAGCCGCCGGCGATTCAATAAGAAAATAGACTACGATTTAAAAGAAATAAAAACCGTCATTTTGGTACCGGCAACTCGTTTAAAAAACAATTGTGTGAAGAGAAATTTGAGTTGCAACCCGGGCAATAGGATTTTTGAGCACCGATCCCGAGAAAGAATTCAGAGCACTTGGCAAGGTGCTCTGTATTCAGCACAAAAATATTTCTATTTAAGTCAAATGCTTGATGAAGCTGTCAATAACATAAATATTAATAATGATGCGATCGTTAATTTTTCGAAAAGCCGACCGCTGAATGCTTGATGACCTTGTTTCATGACCTTGTTTCACGCGCGTCACTTCGAACTGTTTGTGGGAATGCCTGTATCGGCAAGCTGATGCATTTCTAGGCAAGGATATATTGATTCATTTAAACAACCCTAATTTACAGTGGAACTTCGCTTTTAGTGGGTCTTCCAAGTTCAGGATAAAGTGAAGGGATTCAGTGTTCTAGTATACATAGGCGGCTCCCTTAAGCACCCCCATTACAAATTGCTCAACACATTCCTTTTTACTTAATAACCCTTTTTCTTTATTGGTGATGATTTTGGGCAACATACCAAAATGATATATCATAATACAGGACAGGAACGCAGCTGAGAGCTTACTGAGACATTTGCCCCCACCCACAAAAAAAAAATGTTTTTTTCGGGGGAAGGAGCTACGTGCCGAAAAGTATGATCTTATATTCCATGCATAGCATCCCGAATTGTGAAACGCCGCCTATGCTAGTATAGACAGATATCCACAGGTGAAACGCGACGTGCGAATTCTCGGATAAGTGACAGGGGTTCGGAATCCCAGCTCTGAAGGCCCTTTTGCACATGTAGAAAACTTCCAAACTTTTTACTTCAAGGTAATATATTAAGACTTCAAAGGACGTATAATATTTAAAACTATTCACCCATTTTATAATTTAAAATAAAAATTAATATTACCAGCTTTAAATTAATTAACAAATTATTTCTGCTTAAATGTTAATCACGTACAAAATTGGGGGGCCCCTTAAAATGGGGGCCCTGGTAGCAAGCCAGTGGCGTGAATGGATGAAGTAGATTCAACGGATGGATTCCCCCTCCTCACCGACATCACATCACGCTACTGGCACAAATGTTATCTAGAAATAGCCAACCGAGTCTGAAAGAATCGCAGAAAATGTTCTTGATAAGAAGCCATTCAGCCAATAACTTTAAGTGAACTGTAAGCCCCTGTAGCAAGCACATCCGCCAAATCTTCGATTGATTTGGCTCCAAATATGCAAATGAGACGTTCCGTAAAAATGAGGCAATATTTTGGGGGTCGAAAGTTGCAACAACCATATACTCGAGCATGCTTGCTGTTGGGGCGCAATTCAATTCAAATTTAACAGTCAACAGAAGCCGCCCTCTTCCAATGTTCGCTCCCCTGGATTGGTTCATTCCCATTTCAGCCCTTCCCAATTCATCCCTTCCGCTACCCTTTTTTAAAATAGTCGCATTTCATCTCTTATCCAAAATACACCTGTTCTCCACCTTTTCTCCCAACTGAGAAGGGTGCAAATGGCTCCCTAGGGAACGAGTTCCGAGGAGCTCCGTCCCTCTTGCGATCACTTTGAACATTGTATTGTGATTGCAGGTGTCTCAGAGGGAGCAGATCCAAACGACCTTCGCCAGTCGTGATATTAGTGTTGAGAACAAATTAAAAATATTACTTGTAAATATATTGTTTGGCGTTATTTAAATAATTTAGATAGGGTAAATCCTATCTTGTCATATATCCCTATGAAATGGATACTTATAATTGTTTTGTAGTACCATAAATATATATGTTTATGTAGTGGTTGTTGTGCAAACCCTTAATTGACGAACAGAATCCAAAACTTTTTAACGTATTACTTTCTCTGGTATTGTAAAGTACTCTCTAGTAGCAAAAGTATTAGAACTTAGTCAAACATTATAATTCCTATTTTTGACCGTTTTACAAGTTTGAATTTCAATATAACGGTTTTAGGATTATATATATGTGTGTATATATCAGTAAGTGTGTACAGTAGCATAGGCAAAGGGGGGGGGGGGGGTTAAGAGTCATACCTCCTCTTTCTTAAAAAATTACATAAACGAAACTTAGTATTTTCAACATTCCACGATCCTGGCTATGCCTATGTGTGTGTAAAAGCTGTATGTGTGTCAAAGGTCTGCACGAGTCAAAAATTCAGTTTCACCCCCCCCCCCCCCCGACAGAGTCAATGCTTCAACTCGGCCCGAGCTCGAAGAACTTTACAGGTGTAAAACCCGAGCCCGGCCTAGCTATGTTCAAAAACCATTGAATCTCGGCCCGGTCCGGCCCGAAATGATGTATATTCAAATGTGCTAAAAATTTGAATTTGAAAGGTTTGAAAAACGCGGAATTTTTTTAAAAAACACAACCCACCCGAATTTTATTGGGCTTTGTAGGTGTTAGTGGGTATTTTCCAGAAACTCTTAAACTTTGATTTCCTCATATTTGTTGTACCTAAATGGATCATTTACCAGTGAAAGTTGGGGTATATTTGTGTAAAATGTTGAGTGCAAATTTGTAAAAGTAATTAATAATGTAACTAGTTTTCAAAATTTTCTTCAAACTCAGACCAAGTTCGGGAACTGGAACTTGCGAGCCAAACCGGTAAAAATCTGAAATTTTGGCCCTTGCGAGTCATTAAAAAAATATTACATCCGATTTTTTTAGCCATTTTTATACGAAATTCCATATTAAAACTTTTAAATTCAGAAAAGTAAAAATTAAAGAATTTAGTAGTTATGAAATAATTAAATAATTTAGTAGTTATGAAAAAGAAAACATAAAGATGAAATTTTAACATGAAAATGATGAGTTCATATTACTTGATAAAATAACTTAAAAAATGACCGAAATATTATGATCAAGATAATTTAGAAATTGCTTATAAATAATCAAACAATAAAAGAGAAATTTAAATGAATAAAAATCACCTAAAGTTATCGCTTAAATTAAAGAAAAATGAGTAGCCTTCAGTCTTAATAATAATAAAAGCAGAATTTTATATCAAATGGTCATTCAACTTAGAAATACAAAAAAATGAAATGTCAATATCAGAAAATTTGAAAACAAGGAAAATGACGCGCAAAATCGGAAATAATTGGTGATTTCAGTAAAAAATAAAACCTGAAAAATTCCGGAGTGATCAAGTAGGGAAAGGAATTTGAAATTGCCTCAAAAGCATTTAAGTGCTTCAAGGTAAGTGAAATTTCTAGGATGTCCTGAAAAACTAAAAAACAAATGAAATTTAGGATGTCATGAAAAGCCTATAATAGAAAGCATTTTAAACAAAGTTAGAAAATAATTAGTCACTATAAATGTTTAAAAATATTCAGAAAATGAACTGGAAATAAAATTTGGAAAACTCTAAAAGTTAAAACAATAAAGGATACTGACAATGACTTAAAAAAACTTAAAATTAGAAAATGTTAAGAAAATATCTGAATTAAGAAAAACCAAATACCAGAAACTGGAAGATAGTACTCAAAAAGGAGAAGATAGTACTAATAAATGCATTAACAATATTACCTCTATAAAAGTATAAATATGTGTGAATTCTTGCCAGTATTTTCAGATGAAAATTTATAGTTTTGTACTTTGTGGGTAAATCTTTTGAATCTCCACTGATAATATCTGGAAATAAGTCCCCAAGTTTGCCAAATGGATCCCCAAGCGTTATACATAGACGAAGAGAGGATCTTTTCTTATATATGAATGACTATTGGTGAATTTTCTGTCCTTAAAATACAAAACTATTACATAAGTATCTTCTCTCGTGAATGGAACAAATTAGATCCACAAGAATGATGTTAGCAAATTTGTAACATAATATTGTATGAAAAGTGAACATATTTCCCGATAGTTTATACTTTTTTTATTTTTATGTAATATTTTTTATAAATTTATTAGAGAAACGTGCAATATCCTGAGAATGTTTCACGCTAGCCTTCTAAAGTTTATGTCATTTTTACTTTCCCTGCAATACATGCTAATGCATAAGAAAAGTATTGGAATCATATCGAAAATCGCAACTCGAGTTTTCGACGAATCGACACGTTTCGAGACCTCTAGAATACGAAAAACTATTTTTAGCGTGACGTCTCTGTGTGTGTCTGTCTGTGTGTCTGTGCAATGTATGTATCCACTCTAACTCAAAAACTAGTCGACAGAATTTCATAAAATTTGGTAGGTAAGTCACTTGGATGTGACCCTGGTGCTGATTAGTTTTTGGTACGGTTCGTGAAAACAGAACCCGCCTTATTTTGCGAAATGGCCCTTAAAAATTTCAATTATCCGCTCTAGGTAAAATACTAACCAAATGTCACAAAATTTGGTAGATAAGTTACTTGTTGGATGCTCTGGTGCTGATTAGAATTTGATACGATTCGGAAAAGAAGAACCCGCCTTTTTTTTACAAAATGGCCAACAAAAAATTTCATGTATCCACCCTAGCTAAAATACTAATTGACCAAATTCCACAATATTTGGTAGATAAGTTACTTAGCAAATCATTGTTCGGACAAAAACTTTGATCTTTTCGAAAAAATATTTAAATATTGAAATCATTTTATATATTCATAATGTGCACCATATTTTTTTTTTCAACAAAAGAAGTAAAAAAAATAGTTTTCATATTTAACTATTAGGTTTGGAGATATACACGTCCAAAGGGTTTATATTTATCGTACCGCTTCGATTAAGAAAGCCAGTATTTTAAAAATAAAAACTATAATACTGTTCTGGAGTAATATAATCTCGTAAAATAAAGCTGCAAAATTTAATGTCCAAAGAAAATGATTTTGAGCTTTTCTATCACTTATCAATTATTAGTGTTATGTCAGTTAGCTAACACTTTAAAATAATATGTCACTCATGGCATTTTTGAAAGAACGCTTAACGTTTCTTTGAGACAGAGGCACATTTGTTTGCAATGAAAAAAATGACCTAAATGGCAAAGATATTGTCGAATCGATGGCAGATTGGGAAATTGCAAGTAAATTATTCTAAATAGAAATGAAAAATGTTTGTTCGGACAATTAGAAAAATATGTTTGCTAACCATCTTCGTGAGAAAAATTTTCAAGTTGCTCATTTTTCGAGATGTTCATTTTATGTTGTCTTCATTAACAATAAAAAATATATATATTATGAGACCTACCCATCAGTCATTTTAAATAGGGTGCAGTATACGTGACCTTCATTTTATTACACTAAATATTGAGTTTTGTATAGCGAGAATAGAGAACTTCCTTTTTGGAGCTTTAATTTAATTATTGTAATATTGTTTTGAATAACAATGTCATTTAGAATACTATAGGAATTTGCGCCTGATGGTAAATTTTAAGTTTCTTTCTAATGTATTTTCGATACGAAAACGGGAATACTGCTAGTTATGTATAAAATAGATATAGACGAACATAGATCTTCCCAAAGGGAAATTATCTTTACTGTATATTTTAAAGCTATTCCAAATGGAACGGCCGCAAGGGAACGAATCTCCTCCAAGAGGCGAGGAGAGCTGTGAAGAGAAGAGACTATTGGGGAACGCACACAGTTTTCCCCTCAACCGGGACCCTCGGGATTCTCTCTTTTCCCCTTCGCTTACTGGGCCTGGCCCTTCAGTTTTGGGCGTTTGGATAAACGATGGACTTTTCTCCCAGCCATCCTAGCGAAATGACGTTTCTCGTAAAGGATTTTGTAGACATTATATTTAAAGATATATGTATAACATAATTTAAGAATAAATCTAGCGCATTAATGCAGAGAAAGTATATAATACTTAAATAAAATTTTAAGAATCCTGTTTTAAACACTAATTATCACACAAGAAAATGCAATACAGCCGTAGAAAAGCTATATGGCGCATGAAAAGAATATACACAGTATGTTAAAAATTGACTTGTGTATAGAATAATCACTGACAGAGAGAGAACAATTGAACAAAAATTAACTATAAATGTAAAATGGAAAGGTTATATCGAGTTTAAAAACATTCTAGCAAATAAAATGCAATTCAATGTCTTTTAGACTTTAAAAAAATGCTTGAAAATGCAGGTATAATCAATATAAATTTTGCTTTCACAAAATTAAACAAAAAATATTTATAACAAGTTACTTGTATACAAAGTAAACGAAAAAACTTGTATATAAAGAGAATATGAAAAACAGAAACCATTATAAAATATATACATTTCTAAAGAGCCATTAAAATAATATCAAACATGTAATAGTAGAATAGCATAAGATTTAAACTGCACATATAATATATAACTTTACAAATTAAACTTATATATATATAGCAAATAACAGGCATTTTTATTTTTTGCATTGTTCCACCCGATGTAAAAATTATGTCTTTGAATGTTCAATACAAAATTTTGTATGTAGAATAATCGCTGTCAAAGAGAAAGCAATTAATCTGAAATTGACTATAAATGTAAAATGTAAAGTAATATTGAAATTTTAGAAAAATCCTCACTGAAACGAAATGCAATTCAATGTTTGTAAATGCATGAAAATGTTCGAAATGCAATTCAATGTCGAAAAATAATTATTAAAGTGTGCATCGCAAGGAAAATT
This sequence comes from Amaurobius ferox, assembly GCA_951213105.1. Lineage (NCBI taxonomy): Eukaryota > Metazoa > Arthropoda > Arachnida > Araneae > Amaurobiidae > Amaurobius > Amaurobius ferox. Next base: position 109,521,207 of record OX578155.1, on the reverse strand, counting down.
GTATCTAAAAATTAAAAAATAAATAAAAACGTATATTTAACATAATTTTTCTGCAACTCGGGGAGTTATTATTAAGAATGTCATAAGTTCCAGTTTATCATCAAATATGTAACACTATTACTGAGAAAGGAATTCCTTAAATAAATCAACTTAAATAATATATAAAATATTCAAACAAAAATTCTTTTATATTTTTAAAATTTAGAAAAAATAATAGACTCGATAAATTTGTTTTAAGTGTAAAAATTTTTTTATTGACTATATAGTTGTTTGTCTTGAATGGTAAGTACTTGGCAAGTACTATAAACATTAACTACCAATGCATGCCAAAACTGTATATTTTCTCACTTTCTTTATACGCTATGGAAAAATCCCACAGTTTTAAGTTACAGATTCAATAAATGTTACAATCTCAGGAACAACCAGGAGGAGAAATTATAAATTTTTATGCTATAATTTTGTAAAAAAAAAAATTAAATTTATTCTTACGTTTTATCTTATGCAGTTAATTTTTGATTACATCTATAAAAAAATAGCTATATTTGTATAACCCTAAGCTTCTGTAATTTATGTGTATGATGCCAATAAAATACTGATGGTCATTTTTTGTGAAATATAGACATATAAATAGTCAATTTATCGTTTTTAAAAACAAATCGCGAACATAATTTCAGAAATTCAACATATGAGTACTTTACTCCTGAAATCCTGAGTGTTGAATATAAACTCTCATTTAAAATAAAAACTCTCTAAATTCAGTTATAAACACCTTAAACTTTATTAGAATATATGAATTGAAAGTAAATTAAATGTCACTCATAGCAATTAAAACAGGTAGCAGTTTGTATATCAGTAAAATTGCTCTGTACAACTTTTGCAACTATATTTCATTATGCGAAAGATAAGATATATACATAAAATAATTAGTATAAAACTTAAGAATAAATAAAACAAAATAAAATGCCATAAATCAGAAAAAAAAATGTATAAATGTACGATCCCTGATTTTATACAGTTATTCACATTAGAACTATGAACAATAAGTATATAATTTTCTTCGTTTATATCTATATAAAGAAACTAATTTTAATATAAGCATATTGACTCCTTTACTTTTTTTTTATATAAGAATAAGAATTTATAGATATAAATTTGCAAAACATTTAATTTACGACAAATTTTACAATATTTATTTGAGGAATAAATGAAACAAAATAAAATGTTATAAATCAGAAAAAAAAAATTAAATGTATGATCCCTGATTTTTTATATTCAAATACAGTAATTTATATTAGAACTATGAATAATAAGTAGATAACGTTCATCTTATTTATCCGTATCAAGAAACTAATTTTTATGTATTGACCCCTTCGCTTTTTTTTCTCATATAAGAATAGATATTTATAGATATAAATTTGCAAAAACATTAAATCTACTGCAAATTTTACAATATTTAACTGACAATATTGATATAAATGTCATTTTCTTATTTAAGAATAAGTATTTATATATATAAATTTACAAAAACATTAAATCTACGGCAAATTTTACAGTATTTAATTGACAATTTCAATATAAATATGAATATTAATGTGTAATAGCATATAATATATCCATTAATATATCTTAGTAATAACCAGTTTAGCCTAATACTCATTAATATAATTCGTAAAAACTACAATAAAGAAGAAATTCTTTAATTAGCTTACCCTCCACAGCATTCAGTTTTCTATTATATCCAAGTAAGCACATCAATTGATCAGTTGAACATCAATTTGATATATTGAAAAGCCTGGCCTTCATAATCATTTTAAAACTACATTGCTATGTAAAACTAAATCTTTAAACTTTAATAAATATCTGATTTATAATCTTAATTTACTCGTAGCATAGTAAAACTCATAATAAAATCCGCACATTGTAAAATATAAACAACGGTCAGTGTCACTATGTCGTATTCAAACTCCCACACAAAGACAAGAGGGGAACTGAGAGGATTCAAAACGCCAGCGCTTACAATGACGTCAGAGCGGACACCCCTTATCTAGGGCCAGGCCCAAGGAAGAAGAGAAGAGGAATCACGATAGCCCCGCCTCAACCCACAGGTGAGGACCACAAGGTAATTAGGAGGGGTGCAGACAGGATGAAATGGGAATAACAAAAGACGCAGGATGAAATGGGAATAACAAGAAACGCAGGATAAAATGGGAAGAGGTGAAATGGGACATCCCCCCTAGATTCACCCTGGATATACTCTTTACCTGCTAGATACAATCGCCTAACGATAGAACCCCCTCGCAGTCTTCAGAACTCTAGTAGTTTTTAGTGTTTTTGTTTTTCCGTAAATGCGCTGCTTTAAAAAAAAAGGTCTGATGTGGGCAGCACATCACTTTCCCTGCAACATTTTTTTTCAATAATTCATTCAGTTGAGTTGAATGGCACACAATAACAGCCATCATTATTTTAAATGACACTGAATGGCCACTTCAAATTCAATTTCCGCTCTCATTGGGTAACTGGACTTATTTTCATGATTGGCTAGCGAAAATATCTCGAGAACTGTTAGTCCTAGAATAATGGGGTTGGTCTTTTCGTTGTTATAAATACGTATAAAATAAGCATTTAATGGATATATTTGAGCGTACGTAGTTTTTTATTTTTAGATTTAAAGATTTTTGCGGGCCATTTCGCAAAAAAAGGCAGGTTCTTCTTTCCCCAAACCAAATCAGCACCAGAAAACCTTATAAGTGATTTATCTACAAAGTTTTATGAAATTTGGTGTCTATTAGCTTTTCAGCTAAAGTGGATACAGGCAGGTTCTTTCATCCCGAATCGTATCAGGATCTAATCAGCACCAGAGTCACACACAAGGGGCTTACCTACCCAATTTCAGGAAATTCGTTTTTAAGTTAGAGTGAATACATTCATTGCACAGACACACATACAGACGTCAAGCCAAAATAAATTTTTCGTGTTCTAGTAAAATCGACTCAATCTTCTAATCAAATCGACACATTTTTGACTGTATCCCTTATTTAAAACGGCATGCTTACTCTTCCAAAACAAAACACTCGTTTGCTTAGCAGTATGGAAATTTTCAGTATTTCTGTATTTAAAAACAGGCTATTTCAGAAATTTACAATCTCATTACCTCTCATTTTAGTAGGATTTATCATCTTGGATGGAAAATATTGAATGAGTCGGAAAATAAAATAGTCGCTTTCATTAAAATGAGTTTTTTAAGAAAAATCGTTATGTCTCTTAGTCTTCTCGCTCGCATATACAGCAGTGCAGAATCTGCTAGTGGTCAAAATGGGTACGCTTAAAATCACTTTGTGTGCACTTTAGCAAATGAAATCTTTAAATATAAGGTTCAAGTATTCTAAATGACTTATTTTCATCCCAATGATACATATCAACTTTTAATGGGTTTTGTTTCAACTTTTATGTTTACACGCTATGGTAAAAAGAATGGCCTTGCGTTTCTGCGCATGCTCGTGCCCTCTGTCTAGCGTACGTCGCCTGTCCTTGGCTCAAACATTTTTGTGTGATTCTCGTATATTTTAATGAAAGCGAATATTCTATTTTCCGGTTCATTAAAAATTTCCAATCAAGAAGATACATTGAGACACATCCTACTGAAATGAGCGGTTAAGCGATTGTCAGTTTCTAAAGTAGCCGTTTTTAATACAGAAATAATGAAAATGTCCATACTGCCAAGCAAACGAGATTTTGTGAGGGCAAAAGGGTCCTTATGACGTCACGTGGACACTATTGGATACCTCGGAAGCGAAATTTTGTTTTGTCACTGGTTTACGAAGACGTGAGATTTCAACCCATTTTCTGCGTGTGTGTCAACTCTTCCTCATCGATCTCGTTGCATCATGGGATCTTTCCCCTCCCATCGATCGAACCTCTTCTCCCGTTCCTTCACTCGAATCAAATGGTGGGGATACAGCAACGCTCTCTTTTATTTGCATTAAAAGAACTTTATTTGTTTCTAAAGCTTGTTTTCATGTAGAAATTGGAACAAAAAATATAGTATATCCGTACTAGTACGACCGTTCTTCGTACGAATAATATAATGAAACTTAAAATTCGCGATCATGAGCCAATTCCAATAGTATACTAAATGAGATTCTCGATCAAAATATTCTATTAAAATATTTAATTGAATGCTCCTAAAAAGAAATTTAAGAATATTTGTTCTCGCTATACAAAATCATCTTCACGGGCAGATCTGAAAAACAAAACATCGAGGTCCCGTTTGTAAACAAATTTACAAAAAATTGGAAGTTGAATCCATATATAAAATGCAAAAGCGCTAAAATTATATTGGACCCGTACTACAACATATGAGTTTCTAAAATATTTGCCAAAATAAAATAGATGACGTAATAAATTGAAAATATCAATAATCTTGAAAATATCAAATATCTAAAGGCCGTCATTCATTCCAATATATGTTGAAATCTATGTCAATATACCTGTACTACTTATATTCTCATAAATTAGAAGGTATACAAGTGCATTTGTAGAAGATTATTTGTACTACATACAATATATGGCTTTCTAAAATATTTGCAAAAATAAAACAATGACGTAATAAATTGAAATATCGCCGTCATCCCAGAAAAGCATCAATAACAATAATGTTTAAACCTGAAGACCATTATGATCCGGTCAAAAATCCAATATCGGTGAAATTTATTTCATATGCTAAGTATCATCTTCTTCAAATAAAAAAATTTCGTCTGCATAATGCTATCTCTATGGAAGGTTTAATTAATATCTAGACAACCCTTGGTCTTAGAAACTCAATTTTGAGTGGGGCTCTCACAAAATTTCATTCAATTCGGTTCAGCCGTTCTCCCGTGATAATGAGACAAACAGACAGATTTGCAATTTTAATTATATAGATATAGTATACTATTGAAAAAAAAAATCTGATGTGGGTAACACATGACTTTCCTTATATAATGAAATGAATTTACTACTTTTACAGTAAAATAAATAGGTTTTTCTTATAGTAGATACTAATATCCTTTCCAAGATATTGAATTTTCGACAATTAGTCGTCATTTTTATTGATTTAGCGTCATTTTTATCCATTTGGCGAGATTTTCGTTAATTTGGCAACATTTCAAAAAGTCGCCAAGTTGGCGATATTCCGCCCAATTCGTCGCCAAAATCTCGCCAAGCGTTATGGACGAAGAAATAAGTTATTCTTACAGCAGATAAATGACTATTGGCGTTCAAATTCAAAAGTATGACTCAAAGTATCTTTTTTCATAAATGGAACGAGCTAGATCCCCGAGAATGATGTCATCCAATTTATCGCATGGTATTACATAAGAAAAGTGAACATGTTTCTCAATAGGGAATATTTTTTTTTATTTTATATGACTTTTTGATAATTTTTTTTGAAAAATGTGCAATATCTCGAAAACGGTTCATGTTAGCGTTCTAAAATTTATGTCAATCGTTTTCTAATGAAAAATTACATAAGAAATGTCTATTTGCTTAACTATATTAGTGGTTTTAATTTTTTGACGATTTTTTCAAAATTTCATTCGAAAATTTAGGGGGGGGGGGGAGGATTCTGAACATTCGATTGCGTATAAAAACAATAGGCTTCCAGTGTTTACGGATTGTGATTTTTGTACCAAATTTGGTTCGAATCAGTTCCTTCGTTCGTCAGTTATCGTCTCCACAGACTCACTGACACACACACACTTTCACACACACACACACACACACACACAGACATCACTTCAAAAATGTTTGATTCGTGATCAGGGATGCTTGAAACGTGCTCTCCCGTCGAAAACTCGAATTCGAATTTTCGACCCCGTCACAATACTTTCCTTATACATTATGTATATAAGGAAAGTAGTAATAACTCCTACACTATACTAACAGACTACAACCTCGACAGCAATTCCCGCCATGTCCTACAGGCTATCCCAAGATTTGAAATTTTGCAAGGTGGTGAGGCTTTTGCGCCACTAAAGGGGACACGGGACACATTTTCCCCCATTCTTTGCAGTAGGAGGTGAATTGCAGTGCCACATTTGTCCACTTTATTTATTCAACGCATTTTTGAACGACTTTTTATATTTATTACTTTCCTTATATACATAATGTATAAGGAAAGTATTGTGGCGGGGTCGAAAATTCGAATTCGAGTTTTCGACAAGAGAGCACGTTTTAAGCATCCCTGATCACGAATCAAACATTTTTGAAGTGATGTCTGTGTGTGTGTGTGTGTGTGTGTCAGTGAATCTGTGGAGACGATAACTGACGAACGAATGGACCGAATCGAACCAAATTTGGTACAAAAATCACAATCCGTAAACACTGGAAGCTTATTGTTTTATACGCAATCAAATGTTCAGAACCCCCTTAAATTTTCGAATGAAATTTTGAAAAAATCGTCAAAAAATCAAAACAACTAATAAAGCTACGCAAATAGACATTTCTTATGTAATTTTTCATTAGAAAACGATTGACATAAATTTTGGAACGCTAACATGAACCGTTCTCGAGATATTGTACATTTTTCAAAACATTTATCAAAAAGTCATATAAAATAAAAATAAAAATATTTCCTATTGAGAAACATGTTCACTTTTCATATGTAATACCATGCGATACATTGGGTGACATCATTCTCGTGGATCTAGCTCGTTCCATTCATGAAAAAAGATACTTTGAGTAATACTTTTGTATTTGAACGCCAATAGTCATTTATCTGCTGTAAGAATAACTTATTTCTTAGTGCATAACGCTTGGCGAGATTTTGGCGACGAATTTGGCGGAATGTCGCCAACTTGGCGACTTTTGGAAATGTTGCCAAATTAACGAAAATCTCGCCAAATGGATGAAAATGACGCTAAATTAATGAAAATGACGACTAATTGTAGAAAATTCAATATTTTAGAAAGAATATTAGTATCTACTATAAGAAAAACCTATTTTTTTTACTGTAAAAGTAGCAAATTCATTACATTATATAAGGAAAGTCATGTGTTGCCCACATCAGATTTTTTTAACTGTGAAAGTAGTAAATTCATTGCATTATATAAGGAAAGTCATGTGTTGCCCACATCAGATTTTTTAATTTATTATTGATCTCGAAATATTGCGCGTTTTTCAAATACATTTACCAAATACATTACATAACAAGAAAGATCAATCATACATAAAGCATTGATTATGAAACTCTTTCCAACTGCAATGCAATTTTTTTTAAACATCTCTAAAACGCGATACATTCAGCGGTAATATTTTTAAAATTATCACAATACTACATTAATGTATTATATTTGAAAGCTTAAAACTTCATCGAAAAAAATGAACTTTATTCAAATGACATCATTGAAATATAAATCGCCTGGCTCTCTATGTAAAAGCTGTAAATATTTCATACATACACTTTTATTCCATTTCTTTCATTCATTACAATACTACAATAATTTATTTTATTTAAAAACTTAAAACCATGGAGGTAAACATAATTTAACTCCATGCTTAAAACTTCATCGAAAAAGTCTGCTATGAAATCGTCTGCTTCCTATGTAAAATCAATGAATGTTTTATTCGTATCAGATTTCAGACTCAAAGAGATAAATAATTTTGTATTAAAGAAATTCAACAATTCTTATACAACTCATCCTACATCTTTATGTGTAGGATGAGTTGTATAAGAATTGCTGAATGAATGAAATATTTACAGCTTTTACATAGAGGGCCAGGCAATTTATATTTCAATAACGTCATTTGAATAAAGTCCATTTTTTTCGATAAAGTTTTAAGTTTTCAAATGTAATAAATTATCCTACACATAAAGATGTACTAAGTTGTATTCTCCATAAGTGAAAATTAGACTTCGTTGTAGAAATAATCAAAGTTTGATGATCATTAAAACTCAAATATATTGTAATTACGTCGTTTCAGAAAGTAGATGCACAGAAGTTAAGCAAAAATAAAGCGGTTTTAGGACGGATACAACACTCAATATAAATTAAAAAGAACTTTAAAAATCATGATTTTGACCCAAGACCCTATTTTATTTTGAAGTGGGTCACGTGAGCTCTTCCTATAATATGGGTGTCATTATTATTTTAATTTTTATTTAAAAAAACTACCGAATATATTTTGCTGAAATTTTTTTATATATTTTATGGAATAATTTGATTATTTCCTAAAACTTTCGAAGCAATTTGAAAATTTTAAATTCGCTTAAAAAAATGCTTGAAAAATGAGGTCCTATGGGCTTCAATGTATTTCATTTTTTCGACCCGGGTTCAGTCCAAAACGAATTAAGTGATATTATTCATTTATATTCCCATAGGTCCCACAGATCGTCTGAACAACATACCGTATATTCCGGCGTATAATGCGCAATTATACTTTTAAACTGCATTTTACAATTTTTAGGTATATTCGCCGTATAACGCGCATCCATTTTTCCAAGCGTCCAGGTGCCTTAAAAATTCAGAAAGTCTCTTAATTTGGGACATGTTCAAATCTCATCTAACGGATGATACAAAGAAATTGCTGACAGAGAGCAACACAGACATGGCAGTTATTCCAGGTGGATTAACGTCGTTAGTTCAGCCTTTAGATGCGCGTATCAATAAACCATTCAAAGCAAATTTAAAATGTCTTTGGAATATGTTGATGTTAGGTGAAAAAACATTTACAAAAGGAGGCCCAATGCGTGATGCCAGTCTAGAAATGGTGTGTGATTGGATAATAAAAGCATGGAATGAAATCAAACCTGACATAATTCAAAAGTCATTTGAAAAATGTAGTATATCTAATAATCTAGATGGAACGGAAGATGATTATTTATATATGGATCAGAGTAACAGTGATGGTGAAGATGAAACAAAATTCGATGAAGATCGGAAGACTAATAGGACGAATTTTTCATGTTAGCCAATAATGAAAGTTTATAAGGTATGTCATTTCTTTGGATTAAAAGTTTTTAGAGATATATGTACAAATCTTTTTTACTTTCCTTATATACATAATGTATAAGGAAAGTATTGTGACGGGGTCGAAAATTCAAATTCGAGTTTTCGACGGGAGAGCACGTTTCAAGCACCCCTGGTCACGAATCAAACATTTTTGAAGTGATGTATGTGTGTATGTGTGTGTGTGTGTGTGTGTGCGCGCGTGCGTGTGTGTGTGTGTGTGTCAGTGAGTCTGTGGAGACGATAACTGACGAACGAATGGACCGATTTGAACGAAATTTAGTACAAAATTCACAATCCGTAAACACTGGAAGCCTATTGTTTTTATACGCAATCGAATGTTCAGAACACCCCTAAATTTTCGAGTGAAATTTTGAAAAATCGTCAAAAAACCAAAACCGCCAATAATAGTTATGTAAATAGACATTTCGTATGTAGTTTTTCATTAGAAAACGATTGACATAAATTTTAGAACGCTAACATGAACCGTTCTCCAGATATTGCACATTTTTCAAGAAATTATCAGAAATTCATATAAAATAAAAAAATATATATTTCCTATTGAGAAACATGTTCACTTTTCATTTGTAATACCATGCGATACATTGGGTGACATCATTCTCGTGTATCTAGTTCGTTCCATTCATGAAAAAGATACTTTGAGTAATACTTTTGTATTTGTACGCCAATAGTCATTTATCTAATAGTTAATGACGCCAATAGTCATTTATCTGATGTAAGAATAACTTATTTCTCCGTCCATAACGCTTGGCGAGATTTTGGCGAAGTATTTGGTGGAATGTCGCCAACTTGGCGACTGTTTTAAATGTTGCCAAATTAACGAAAAATGACGCTAAATCAATGACGACGACATGGAAAATGACGACTCATTAACGAAAATTCAATATCTTGGAAAGAATATAAATAACTACTATAAAAATAATCTATTTTTTTTTACTGTAAAAGTAGTAAATTCATTGCATTATATAAGGAAAGTCATGTGCTGCCCACTTCAGATTTTTTTTCATTCTCATCATTTCTTTATTTTTGCAGCTATCATATTTATATCCGGCGTATAAAGCGCACTCATAATTTCCGACCTCATTTTTTGTGTTAAAAGTGCGCGTAATGCGCCGGAATATACGGTACTACTCAAATTTCCTTTTGATAAAGTCATTTTTATCAAAATGAAATTATCAGTTATCGTGCAGTTTTTGTGCAGTTTTCGTACGAGCGAACAGACAGACAGAATGAACAAAGTTATAAACACTTTTCAACTGTGTATCATCCAATATTTAACACGTAGCCACTTATTTGGCAACCTAGTCTACTCAATTGGCGAAATTAAGTTAGCAACTTCTTTTAATAGGGTACCAAATCGGCAAAAATTGCGCTAATATTACAAAAATGACGCCAAATGGATGAAATAATTATTAACATCTATTTAACGGAGTATACCTAGAGAATGCACTTCTTTCACACTCAACACATGATGTAGAATATCACTTGTTCAGTGCTGGGCATCTATAATCTGCGCCAAAGCAATGACACTATTTTGGACTTTAAATGATCCTCCAACTTGGATTATTTCTGCGACGAAGCCGCATTTTAATGGATGCAGAATGTAAGCAAGTGATTGTAGGATGAGTTGTATAAGAATGGCTGATTTTTTTTTTCAGGCAAATTGATTTAACTCTGGAGTCTGGAATAAAAATGCACGAATGAAATATGAATGTACGAATGAATTCTTTTATATAGAGAGCCAGACGATTCTTATTTAGATGACGTCATTTGGATAAATTTCATTTTTTTTTTCGAGGAAGTTTTAAGTTTTCAAGTAATATAAATTATGGTAGCTCTGTGATGATTAAGAAAATATCAGCGCTGAATGTATCGCATTTTAGAGATGTTTAAATAAAATCTCATTTGAGTTGGAAAGTGTTTCATAATCAATGCTTTATGCATGATTGATCTTTCTTGTTTTATGTTATCTAATCATCCTAAATTTTGAGTCTTTACTGCACCAGAAAGGCCACTTAATTCTCTTTGTAGTTTTGTATCTGTCAATTCATTTTTACGCGGCTCGATGCAATAACAATCTCCTGTTATAACAATCCGACAAAAATATATAAAATATAGGCGGCTCCACCTAGAATCGAGTTCCCACGGTCCTTAAAAGCTCCTTAAGAACTCCTTATTTTTAGCTTTCCTTTTAAAGGGCCCTTAAAACTACTTAGTTTTCATCAACATTCCTTATTTTCCCCGATATTGGATCATGATCAGGGTTTCGCGATGCAGAGCGCGATTTCTGCAATTTGCTGCTAAATCCCACTCAGAAATAAAAAATTACACGTGGTAATTTTTAAAATCCCACTTAATTTTGAAGTTAGGGTAGGATAATCCCACCTAGATTTTCTTTCCCTAGGGAGAACCCCGATGATCGAATTCCCCCAGGGATGCGACCACTTTTCCATTTTTTCGAGCTTTCACTGCCCGATATCCCACAGTGTTACCAGGTCTTGCTCAAAAATTGGCGAAAACTAGCCCAATGTTTAATGTTGTGAGATTTCGCGCAATGTTGCCCAAAACTACTAAAATTCATAAATTTACCGAAACTCCAAGATAAAATTAATTGGCCTTGGAAACTCCAAGAAAAAAGTTCATCAAAATTTGCCCCTAAAATAAATCATCGAACTTTTCTGAAAGTAGCCTAAAAATCTGCAACCAGAAAAATTTCTCTCATTCTTTACTGCTCTTTGAAAAAACTAGCACAATTGAACAGGAAAACCGCGGAACTAACAACACTGGGATCGAGCACCAGTCCAATTTGAAAAAAAAAAAATTATAGGAAATGACAAATTTGAAAATGTGTCATCGTGCAATTGAAGTTTAGACTGATGTTGTAAATGTATGTTAAAAATGTAGAAAAGTCTTTTCTAACAGTAATAAAAGCTACAAAAGATAAGCTAATTCTTGTGAAGTTTAACTTTTTCTTAGCTGTACCAAAATTATTGCAACCGTTCCTTGAATTCTATCGAAATGATAAACCGTTGTTGTCTTTTTTTGGAGGAGATATGCTAAAACTTGTAAAGCAATGTGTAGAATATCTTCTAAAACCAGAAGAAAAGGTTAATATATCAACCGTTCAGAAGCTTTGTAAATTTGATTTTTCTGACTGGTAATTGTTATTCTCCTGTAGACAAAATCAGTATAGGGTTCATTTTGGACAAACTGGTAAATTGGGTATAGTAAATTGCAAGTCTTTTCTAACAGTAATAAAAGCTACTAAAGGTAAGTTAATTCTTATCAAGCTTAATTTTATCTTAGCTATGGAAAAATTATTGCAATCATTCCTTGAATTCTATCAAAATGATAAACCGTTGTTGCCTTTTTTTGGAGGAGATATGCTAAAACTTGTAAAGCAATGTGTAGAATATTTTAATCTTCTAAAACTAGAAGAAAAGGTTAATATATCAACCGTTCTGAAGCTTTGTAAATTTGATTTTTCTGACTGCAATTGTTATTCTCCTGTAGACAAAATCAGTATAGGGTTCATTGGGGACAAATTAATAAAGGAAATATTAAAGGAATAACTGATAGAGCTGTCTTTGACTTGAGGCATGATTGTCGAAGTTTTGTTATGAAAATGCTACAAAGCCTCATGAATAAATCTCCTGTAGCATATTCGGCTGTTCGTAAAACTTTCTGTCTTAACCCCAGGCGAATGGTAGAGATCTGGACAAGTGCATGAATGCCATGAAGCATATGTTATTGCATTTTACTGAAAAGAAGATTTTTGCAGAAAATATTGTGATGATATATTGCTTCAATTTAAAGATTTTATGGAGAGTATTGTTCTGACATCTGCTTCATTATTTAAGAATATTGAATCCAAAACAATGCGATTAGATAGTTTTTTAAATGACTTACAAAGGGAATGCAAAGGGAAAGTTGTGGAAACTGATGAAAACCATAATGATTTTGTCACACGATCAGGTGTGGCATGTGGATTTAGTGTCAACAAGCTGTTAGAGGTAGAAAATTTAAAGGAAGAATCATATATTGCGCAAAGACTTATTCATGAAAATTCAAATGATTCTGACATTCAAAATATACTAAGTAAAGAAATGAGAAAGTTTGTCTCTTCTTCAAGGCAAAAGTATTTTCTTCATTTGGAAGAGCAGCGCAGTAATGTGAAAAGAGAAAACTCACAAAATAAAAAGAAACTTAAACTAGAAAAACTTAATTGCTTAAAATCTAAGAGGATTTGTCTTGAAGGCGATATTGTGACAATGGAAAAATTAGCTGAAGAACTAGCTGATGAGGGAGTATCTGCTAAGAACCTTGATCTTTTGCTCGAGGCAAATGCATTAAGGAAAAATATTAAAGAAAAGGTAGCTGAGATAAAGGACCAAAAATTTAAAAGAAATAAATAAATCAGTTGAATTTTTATCATAAGAACTTTTATCATCAGATTTTTTATACATGAGTATAATAATTAAAAAAAAAAGGTTAGAGTCTAAAACTGTAAATAAATCTGCTAATATTCTTTCACATTTTCGAGTCAAAAGCACAATAATTTTTAAAAAGGGTTTAGTTTCTTCCCAAATACAGGACTAGAAGTTGTCCTATATTTCCTATATATTTTTTAAAATAGGAAAAACCCCGGAAGCACAATTTTTTCCATGTTTTGCGACAAGACTTCTTTGTTCTGCTTGCAACACATGGAAAAAATTCTGCTTCCGGGGTTTTTCCTATTTTAAAAAATATATAGAAAATATAGGACAACTTCTAGCTCTACAAATATGTATATACGTCACACCTCAGTGCATTTCCGTAGTGCAATGAAGGCCGTAATAAGGTTTACGGCTTATTGCAATTAGTCCTTATAAAATATTAATTGGATCCTTAGAAAGTACTTAGAAACTTCTTATTTCTATTTGGAAAAAAGAGTGGGATCCCTGAAAATGGATAAAAAATATTCGAATGGGAGCAATAAGATATAAAAGAATCGGAGCAGTTAAAAAAAGTGCGACGATATATCACCCAAACCAAAATACAGGGAAAATAAGTTAATTGGGAAAGAGAAAAATGCGATTTGAAATGGGAATGGTGTGAATTAAATATATTCCAGTGGGAGTATTGAGAAAAATCGAGAGTAAGGTAAAAACGTTTAATTTTTGAAGTCTAAAATTTTTTTTCCATAATTGTGTATTGAAGAAACAGGTGTAAAATAATTTTCAGCCACACCCATTGAAATAGAAGACGCTATGTTAATCACCTATTTCATTGGATGCATTTAGAAAATGCAGATCAATCTGATCCTGCATTTACAGACATGAGCGTAAACATACTATGACGAATGTATACAACGATCCTCTGTTAATCTAATCCTATACAGACAGAAATAGGCGAATGTATACAACTTCTGCAATTGCCGTTTCCAGATTGGCCGAAGACTTTTGTCGAGTTTCCTTGCCTAACCTTCTCGAAATATTGACTGCATCCATTCCTCTGTAAAGAAATGTCATGAAAAGGGATGTTACATTGTATTTAGTCAAGCATTCTTTATGAATGAAAGTTAAATTCCAGTTTTTCTTCTGTAGTTAAAATTTGTATGAAGTCTATGCTATTGAAATTGTAGTATAAGTAATTTGACTTACATTGATGGTCGAGTCGGTCTTTGCCTCTTTCTCAATTAATTTAATCCATTCAGCAGGTTTTATTTGCATCAGCTTCCAATTTATAGGCGGTGAGGGTTAAAAAATTGAATTAAAAGAGGATATGATCCATAGTCCGAAAACTTGAAATTAGCATATCATTGTCTTGACCAGACAAAAAACTCAGCCTTTCTGCGAGAATCAACAGCGATCACCTTCGTAAAAGAAAAAATCTTAGAAAAGCTAAGATTTTTTCTTTTTACTAAAACTTCTCTCTACGCCGTCTATTTTGCGATGTCGCTGTTCTAAAGGACCACGTCATTGGCTACTCGTGGACTTCAAGTCGGTTTTATTGGTCGTAGCCTTCGGTAATGCTAAAAATAGAGGGATGCCATATTGATTACCCCCTCACGGTAACGTGGACACATCTGCAACTTCTCTCCAAGCTGTATTGTTTAGAAGGAGTAACTTTTGCACATTATTTTCTGAAGTTGACAGCAATAATTGGCTTCTTAATAGAACAGTTATCGTGAGTGAAGTAGAATTCGAGGTTTCTGTGGGAAAGTGATTTCTGCTTGTGAAGGAATTTGGACCGTTATGGGTTTAAGTATGTAAATCCTTGCACGTGTTTCTTTAGTCTGTGTGTGTGGGGGCTGCTGGTGACTGTTCTCGTGAAGTTGCGGCTGTGAGCTCTCATCCCGCAGGTGTGGCTCAAGCGTGGGAAAGGGCTCGTTGTTGAGGTGGATTTAAAAAAGGAAAATGTGAATGTATAAAATTTTAGGCTGAAGGTCTAATCAGAATTAAAATTTAATAAAAAAAAAACTTAAAAGGTGTGTATTACTTAGAATCAGATGTGCATTTAAATGTGCATTACTCAATTAGATGTGCATTACTTAAGTAAAATGCCATATTCGCTATGACATATATATGATATTTTATTCTATAATTATATATATTAAAGAAACAAATGTGCCAGATTCAAAAGCTGTATAGGCATTAAACACCATTTGGTAATTCGAACTGTCTTACTCATATATACAATAACTGTTGTTATATACTGGCAAGCAAAAAGCCATTTGCAGAGGGCGGATTTAAAAGAAATGTCGCACCTCCGGTATATGGATCCAATATTTTGAACTATGAAACCTTGAACCGGTCGAAGCGTTCTTTTTGCAATACTTGACTTGCTAATCTATAGAAGGAAAGGAATCGTGCCGAAAATCGCAACTCGAGTTTTTGACGGATCGACACGTTTCGAGACCTCTAGAATACGAAAAATCTATTTTTAGGGTGGCGTTATTATTTATAGCGTGACGTATATATATATTGACGTATGTTCTGTGTATCTGTGCAATGTATGTATCCACTCCAACTCAAACACGAATGGACCGAATTTCATAAAATTGGATAGATAAGTCCTTTGTGGGTGACCCTGGTGCTGATTAGATTTTGGAACGATTCGGGAATAAATAGCCTGCTGTTTTTTGCAAAATGGCCCGCAAAAATCGTCAAAATCTAAAATAAAAAAAAAGTATGTATGCTCATATGTATCCATTACATGTTTATTTTATAAGTAATTTTAACTATTAAAAGAATAAGACCAACCCCATTACACTAGGGCTAGCCGTTCTCGAGATATTTTAGTTTTTTCGCTGCGTCACCGTTGAACAAAAGTCCAGTTACCAACTGACAACGAAAATTGAATTAAAAGTGCCAATTCAGTGTCATTTTAAATAATTATGGACATTATTTTGTGCAATTAAACTCCATATAATGAATTGTTGAAGAAATAAAGAGAACGTGAATATGAGTCTACAGGGAAAGTCATGTGCTGCCCACATAAGATATTTACTTTCCCTTGATAATGTATAGGGAAAGTATTGGAATCACGCCGAAAATCGGAACTCGAGTTTTCGACGGATCGACACATTTTGGGACCTCTAGAACACGAAAAAATTATTTTTAGCGTGACGTCTGTATGTGTGTCTGTCTATCTGTTTGTCTGTCTGTACAATGTATGTATTCACTCTAACTTGAAAACTAATTGTTTGAATTACATAAAATTTGGTAGGTAAGTCATTTGTGTATGACCCTGGTGTTGATTACTTTTTGGTACGATTCGAAAAAAAAAAAATAACCTGTCTTTTTTTTTTTTTTTTTGCGAAATGGCCCACAAAAATCGCCAAAATCTAAAATAAAAAACTACGTATGCTTAAATATATCCATTAAATGATTGTTTTTGGTCTTTTTAACGTCATTTGATTAACATCATGTTTGATGACGAAAAGAATAAGACCCACCCCATTACTCTGGAATTAGCCGTTCTCGAGATATTTTAGTTCTTTTTCGCATTTTCGCTGCGTCACCTTTGAAAATACGTCCAGTTACTAAAAAAAAAAATCTGATGTAGGCAGCACATGACTTTCCCTGCAGCCTTATATTCACGTTCGGTTTATTTTAATTAAATTTAATTCACTTTTAATTCAATTTTCGTTCTTATTGGGTAACTGGATTTATTTTTAAAAGTGGCGTAGAGAAAATACGAAAAACTAAAATGTTTCGAGAACGGCTAGTCTTAGTGTAATGGGGTTGGTCTTATTCTTTTCATCGTTAAAAATTACGTATAATACGAGCATTTAATGGATATATTTGAGCATACGTAATTTTTTAGTTTAAATTTTGACGATTTTTGCGGGCCATTTCGCAAAAAAGGCAGGTTGCTTTTTTCCGAATCGTACTAAATCTAATCAGCACCAGGAAAACCCACAAGCAACTTATCAACTGATTTTTGTGAAATTAAGTCTATTAGTTTTTCAGCTAAAGTGGATACAGGTCATTTTTGAGGACCATTTCCCCAAAAAAGGCGGGTTCTTTTATCTCGAATTGTACCCAAAACTAATCAGCACCAGAGTCGCCCACAAGTGACTTACCAAATTTTATGAAATTCGGTCAATTAGTTTTTAGTTAGAGTGGGTACAATATCTGCACAGACAGACACGCATACAGACGTCACGCTAAAAATTGTTTCATCGTATTCTAGAGGTGTCAAAACGTGTAGATTCGTCGAAAACTCGAGTTGCGATTTTCGGTATGATTCCAATACTTTCTCTATACATTAGCATGTATTGCAGGGAAAGTAAAAACGAAAACTGAATTAAAAGTGACAATTCAGCGTGATTTAAAATAATGATTTTGTGCCATTAAACTCAGTGAATTATTGAAGAAATAAAGAGAACTTGAATATGTGTCTGCAGGGAAAGTGACGTGCTGTCCATATCAGATTTTTATATTTGATTCTCTTGCACTGCTGAAGGGGGATCGAAAGAGCTGTATGCTTTATGGTGCACATCTTCATTATTGTGCTTCTTATATACGTTGTCCGTATCCTTCGCGCAAAGTGCATTCTACTTATTGACATCTTAATGAATGTCAGAACTCCAAAAGGGTTGGGTGTCCTTACCTGTCGCCTGCTGTACGAGAAACCTTATCCATGTGTTCCCAGATCCTGGAAAAGAGGCTAGGGCCGTGACGGGCCCTGGCGGGCTACGGAACCCGGGAATGGTGCACACCTGTATTCGTCTGTGGATGCGACGTCGGGGGTCCTCAACGATGGACCGTCGCAACTTGATCTCCGCAGAGCGGTCCACCCGCCGGGAGACGACGACCACGAAGACTACCAGGTAGGACGACAGGACCACCCCACAGGCGCACAGAGCGAGACGGCGGAAGGGGCGGCCTCGCATGAACGGCCGGTTTCGGGAAATGGAGTTGAAAAATCGGCAGCAACCTATCTTGGAAAACGATGCCTGTGTGGGCCTGTTGCTTCTGGAGCGATGCAGAATGGCACGATTTGCAATTCATTCCATTGAAGATCCATTGTCATTGATTCCCTGTGCGGTCCAATTGTTCTGGATGCAAGCATCTTAACGCAAACGAATCGTTTGAAAGGGTCTGTAGATATAAAAGAAGAACTGGCTTCTGAGATCGTAAAGAAAGAGCATTCAAATCATGGATTGTGCCGTTCGCACTTACGCAGTTATCTGTAAGGATGGAGATGAACAGCTAAGCGGGTTCAACTTTTCTTTCTTATTGCACATTCACTCACTCGGTGAGTCTCAGAATTGAGTGGATATCAAATTTTACAGTCGAGCGATCGAAAACGTTCGTGAAATGCGCGAGTCATGACTGAGAACCACTTCAAACACTGGATGTGTTCTAGAATTCGAAAAATGCGTCTTGCCCTTTTTCCCGGTCCATTCAGGAGAATGCGCTCGTGAGACGGTCATCCTCCAGGATTCCCTCGCTGGATCGACCGTCCTCCGCGAATGACATGGGGTCGATACAAAACACATCAACTTATTTCGGAGGCGTCCTGCCCTCTCGGCAATGCTTGGGAGAATGGCTCTTTCTCCGGAGAGCGTCCTTGGAGCGCCCCCTTGCGGTAATCAGGCTGCGGAGGAGTTCTCCCCATTCGAGACAAAAATTCAATCTTGGCACCTCTCGATTTGTGGAGAACTATATCCAACAAGTAAATATATAAACTCGCCATGAACAGCTTCAATGGAGGCAAATCATTAGAAATATCCATTAATTAGAAACTTGTTTTTATTAGCAGCTGTTAAAATTTTGCTCTTATATATATATATATGTATATATATATACATATATATATATATATATACATATATATACATATATATACATATATAAAAAGTTAGGTTTATCGTGTTACATCTTCTTTCTTTTCGTTCATTGGATTTTCAAACTTCTATTATATATATATATATATATATATAATTGTAAATCCAATGGTAGAATGTAAGTAGTAACTCATAATACACTATCTTGAAATTTGCCTACAAAATACAATGAGATAAAAGAAATTCAACCGTAAAGAGGAAATTATAATACGTAATGAAGGTCATAAAGACAAAGTCAATCAACAAATTTCAAAGGAGAGGAATGAAAGTAGGAAAACAAAAAAATCAAGCAAAAAAGCTTGCATGTGGAAGAGCTCTAGGTTTAAAAATAGTTCATTTCGAAAATATCTTTTCAAGTCCATATATCCCTTCGAAATGAACACAGAAATGCTTGTTTCTGAAACACAAGATAGATTTTATCTATAAACTTGTGTTATATGGACGACAAGCATAAAGATTGGAAAAAAATAAAGGAAATATAAATACCTTAAAATACACCTAAAAAGTGACGAGCAATATACGACTAGACCAAAGTTGCCATACACAGAAATGAAAAGAAGTGATCTGTTGTTGTCAAAGAGAGTCATAAAAACCGTACTGCGTAAAGACAATAAAATGAGATATATCTACAGTTAAAGCTGCAAAATAAAAAGATGAAAATATATTATAATGTAAATTCAAGAGAATGTGAAAGTATGGCTAAAATACTAAGGAGAGATTATGAGAATTTTAGGCTAATCGAAATTTATTAACTATACCATTTACTAAATATGCTGGATATTCATAAAATTTACTGGTAATTTTGAGGTTATTAATCTGCAAAGCATGAAATTTTTTATCTGATAATCTATAAATTCTAAAAAGTTGATTAAGAATAACATTTCTAAACAATTGAATCGAGTTACAGGAATTAAATGGTAATAATTTATTAATATTAAATTAAAAAAAATCTTTTTTATCATAGTAAATTAGTAACTATCCCATTAGTAGGTTCTATAATTAGATTTAAATCCAAATAATTAATATAATTACTAATAGTAGTTTCATTAGGTATTAATTCCAAATTATCCGGATAGAAATCTATATCTATGACATAGTTATCAGTAAATACAAGACAAATCAGATCATCTACATATCTCTAAATTTTATAATCTGTTAAAGTAAAGAATTTTTCATATTGATATAGGTATAAATTAGCTAACATACTGCTACTACAGCCACCTTGTGGATACCCTGAGACTTGTAAGTAGAATTGATTACCTTGAAAAATAGAATTATTGAAAAGAACAAAATGGGGAAGCTTAGGAAAATTGGGAAATTTAGTAAGATGAGATTGATTAGTAATATAAGCATTATATAAAGCTAAAATAACATCATAAAGATCAGTGATCTTAATATTATTAAATAGATCTTTAAAATCAAAAATTTGAAATCCTATTATTTTACCAAGTGTTTTTAATTTATTTTTTAATTCTTTACTATTGTTTAGAATAATGTAGTTATCACTAGAATCTCGTAAATTACTATTTAGTACATTTAAATAATTTAATAATAATTTACTAGCAGTAGTAGAGTATGAATTATGACCCCTCGTTACAGTTCTAAATTTAATAGGATTTTTATGAAATTTAGGTATAAGCACAATATATGGAAATGTCAAAAATTTATTATTAATATCTAAATCACTATACATATTGATAATTTTCAATTTGATACTATTAACAGAGCGTGAATCAAGTTTAAATAGACTATTGTTATTTAAATAATCTGACAGATATTGTATATAGAATTTTTTACAGATAATAGCATAATTATTAGAGGCGTTATCAACATAAGTAATAACAAAAGATCTATATAAATCATTAACAGAGTGTTTTATATTATCCATATTATATATAGATCTAGATAAATTGATACTCCAAATGGCATTTTTAATAGATCTTAAAATAGTAAATTTCCACATATTAAATGCCTCTAAAGGCTGGGCATATTTAGAAGCTAATCCATATATATATATATATCAAGGTCAAGATTGATTGACTTTAAGACTTGTTTAGAATAATTACATGAAGATAACCTGAATTTAGTACCAAATGACATTATAGTTCTTAAAGTTTTGTCTTTAACAATGGTTAAGTCTCCAGTAACTATATGCCCCAAGTGCGGATTTATAAAATTAGCATAATTATCAACACTACAAATACATTCACCGTCTACATTTGTTGAGGAATCTTTGTCGACTGATAGAGATTTTGAAATTGCACTGTAACTAAAAATGGCTCTTCCAATAGGCTTGTTGTATTTAAAAGTTTTAGTAACATTCAAATCCTTTACAGGCAATAAATGATGAAAATGATTAAATAAATTCTTAAAGTTTATAGAATTATAAATAGGATGCGTAAAAGATATTACACAATAAGAATTAGAACAGTTATTATTATGAAATTGATTAAGTTTAATTTTTAAATATCTAGTAATGAACAAATCATAGAAAATAGGATTAAAATGTTCATTAGTAAGATTTAACTTTAAGAAAATAGCATAAACTGTATTTAATTGTTTTTTTTTAACTGCAAATACCCATGATTTTATAAATTTCCATTGAAATGTGTTGTTAAAATGTTGATGCATACTTTTAATCTCAGCTTTAAAATCATGTTGGGGGGGGGGGGGGACTTCCTTTACCGCGTTTAAATCTTTTGAGTTTAGCCGAATTACTATTATGTAAAAGAGGATTAAAAAAAAGTGCTTATAAAAAGAATATTTATTATCTACAAAATTATTTTTTGCAATATTACCATTGAGATATAATTAATTTAATCCATATGGAAAAGGAGTACATTGTGATTTAATATAGAAGTTTTCAAAGAACATTCTATCAGAAGTATTTGTTTTTATATCCAAAATATGTATAGTTATGTTTTCAAAACCATGATGAGCAGTGCTTATATTCAATTTTATTAGTAGGAAGAAAATTATTATTGAGGATACATTTTTTGACGTGATCTCTGTGTACATTCATACGTAGATGAATAGGATTACTGGTCTGTCCTATATAAGATAAATTACAATTGTACCAGAATATTAATACTTATATTCTCGTAGATTGGACCCCTGCATTTGTAGAAGATGACTCGTACAACGCATACAATACATGAATTACAACAGTTTTTGCCGCAATAAAACAATGGCATAATAACTTGAAAATATCAATAATACCTCAATCAATAATCCCCGAAAATATCAATGATAATGATGTTTAAACCTGAAGACCGTAATTGATATTATCCAGTCAAAAATGCAATGCCAATGAAATTTATTTTATATACATATCTTTATATTCAAATCGGAAAAGATTTAATAAAAATCGTAAGCCGCATAGCACATTGGATTTACATCCGTTTCTAAACGACATATCATTTGCTTCAAATAAATTGATGGAAATCATATCGTCTAAGTAGTGCTATCTCCATGGAAGGTTTGGCGACATTTTCGTCAACTTAGCGATAGTTTGAAAAATCGCCAAATATATCGCCAAGTGGAACTATAGAACTGATAGTCCCATTTTGCGACAAATTGACGAAACATCATCTCAATACTATCTCCTAACAAAACACAATTAATTTCATTTATTAAGCGCAATTTTATCAATTTCATAATATTTTTATGGATTTACAAACATTTTTATCAATTTGAAGACATTTCAAAAACTCAATAAATGTGTTACTAAGTAAGATGGATGGACTAACCGACAAATGCTACCGAAACAGCATTTCAGTACTGTCGTCTCAAAAAACAAATTTAATTTCATTGATTTGCGTCGTTTTTATCGATTTGGTAACATATGCGTCAATTTGGCAAAGTTTAAGAAAAGTTGCAAAGTTAGCGATATTCCGCCAAATTCGTAGCTCTGAATTTGCAGATCTGAAAAATAAAATATCCTGATCCTTTTTGTATATACTAAATGAAAACACTAAAATTGTATTAGAAGATATACCCGTTCTACTCTTTTTCTGTTTCAACAATCAGATAAATGAATTTATTGGATAAACACAATATATGAGTTTATTATCTAAACACAATATATAAGCTTAAAAACGCTTTGCCAAAATAAATGAAAGTGATGTATGTAGTCTACAATTAATATAATTAAAAGAAAATTCAAACCGTTCATTTATAAAATATATTTTTATATCCATTTATATATTATTCTAATCAAAAAAATAATAATAAAAATTAACAGACAGATTTAATTTAATTGCATTTCTGAGCAACATGATATAAGATAGAATCTTCCTCATAAACTGCGAAATTAAATAACCATTTTGATTTCTGTATACTTTTTATTTTTGAGTAAAAGCTTGTGAAAAATAAACCATGGAAATAGATTTTTCATTTAAACTCATGTTTCAAACAATTCATGTTTTCAGAAAGTGACTAATTAGCGCAAAAAATCTCCCACCAAACTCAGAGATAAAGTTTTAATTCAATTTCAAACGATTTTCATCTTTTTCGTTTGAATAAACCACGGAGTTAGAGAGTAGAACTCCTAGGAAAATGTTTCGTTTTTTATTAATATCTCGACAACCTCTGGTCTTAGAAGCTCTAAACTTGGACTAAATTTATAGAGGACTATTTCAAGGCCATCCACAAAATTTCATTAAATTCGGTTTAGCCGTTCTCTCGTGATGATGAGACAAATGAAAATTTCGTTTTTTACTAATATCTTAAGAATCACTGGTCATAGAAACTTGAAACATGGACTACATTTTAAGTGGGGCTATTTCCAGGCTACCCACAAAATTTCGTCAAATTCGGTTCGGCCGTTCTCCCGTGATGATGAGACAAACAGACAGACAGATTTTCAATTTTATTTATATAGATTCTTTACTATTATTTAGAACTAGCAGCATATCCGTTCTTCGGAGTATATAATATAAAGAAACTTATAATTCGCAATCATGTGCAAATTCTGTTAAAATATTAAATTTATTGCTCCTAAAGAGAAGTTTAAGAATATCTGTTCTCACTATACAAAATTATCTTTACAGGCAGATCTGAAGAATAAAACATCCTGGTCCCCTTTGTAAGCAAATTAAAAAAAAAAAGGAATTGAATCAATATATGCAATCCCGTACTACTTATAATGTCGCAGAATAGAAAATATGCCAATGTGTTAGTAGAAGATTACCCGTATTACAATATGAGTTTCAAAAATCTCTGCCAAAATAAAAGAGATGACGTAATACATTGAAAATATCAATAATCCCGGTACTCTTTATACCAGAACGTCGTAATTGATTCCAATATATGCCAATACAAAACATATGCCAATATACCTGTACTACTTCCAGGTACTATTCTTAGATTAGAAGATATACCCGTGCATTTGTAGAAGATTACTCGTACAACGTTCAATATATGAGTTTAAATAATTTTTGTCATAATAAAACAATGGCATAATAACATGAAAATATCAATAATCCCTGAGTCAATAATTCCCGAAAATATCAATAATAATAACGTTTAAACCTAAAGACCGTAATTGATATTATCCAGTCAAAAATGCTATAAGAAAAATCAAATTGTTCTTTTCTAAAATATATTTTTATATCCATTTATTTATTATTCAAATCGAAAAAATAATAATTAAAATTAACAATTAAATTTAATTTAATTGCGTTTCTGAGCAACATGATATAAGATAGAATCTTCCTCATAAACTGCGAAATTAAATAACCATTTTGATTTTTTTATACTTTTCATTGTTCAGTAAAAACTTGTGCAAAATAAACCATGGAGATAGATTTCCCATTTCAATCATGTTTCAAACAATTCATGTTTCCAGCAAGTGACTAATTAGCGCAAAAAACCTCCCACTAAACTCAGAGATAAGGTTTTAATTCACTTTCAAATGATTTTCAAACTTTTCGTTTGGGTAAACCACGGAGTTAGAGAGTAGAACTCCTAGGAAGAAGTTTCGTTTTTCATTAATATCTCGAGAACCCCTGGTCTTAGATACTTGAAACTTGGGCTAAATTTATGGGGGGCTATTTCAAGGCTATCCACAAAATTTCATCAAATTCTGTTAAGCCGTTCTCCCGTGATGATGAGACAAACGAAAATTTAGTTTTTTACTAATATCTCGAGAACCACTGATCGTAGAAACTCCAAACATGGACTAAATTTTAAGTGGGACTATTTCCAGGCTACCTACAAAATTCATCAAATTAGGTTCAGCCATTCTCCCGTGATGACGGGACAAACAGACAGACAGATTTTTAATTTTATTTATATAGATAAGAAAATTTCTAGAATAAAGTAAACCAGCATTTATTACATTTAAATAATTTAGTAGTAATTTACTCGCAGTAGTAGAGTAAGTAGTTGACCACTAGTTACTATTCTAAATTTAATAGGATTTTTATGAAATTTAGGAATAAGCACTATATATGGAAATTTAGGAAATTTATAATTGATATTTAAATCATTATACATATTGATAATTTTCAGTTTGATACTATTAATGGAGTGTGAATCTAGTTTAAATAGACTATTGTTCTTTAAATAATTTAACAGAAATTTTACATAGAATTTTTTACAGATAATAGCATAATTATTAGAGGCTTTATCAACGTAAGTAATAGCAAGCGATCTTTATAAATCATTAATGGAGTGTTTTATATTATCAATATTATACACTCATTGCCATGAAAATTTGCTCACCAAGAAAGAGTTGTCAGAATCGAGCGAAATTTTATATATGTGAGTGAAACGTTAGCATCAGTAAGTGATTACAAAATCGAAGCAAAAGGATAATTTATTACAGGAAAAACTACAAATGAATGGAGGTTCTAGTACCCTCTTGGTCCACCTCTAGCGTGAATACACGATGCGATAAGGACGAGCATTGGGGCATACAGGTCCCGTATGGTGTCCTGCGTCATCTCATTCCACAGTTGTAGGCGAGCCTCTAGTTCGACCAAACTCGTAGGCTGTCCAACTTGCCGTTCCAAATGATACCAGACATGCTCGATCGGTGACAAATCTGGGGATCGGGCAGGCCAGGGAAGGGTGGTAGTGTGGTGGAGGCATTCCTATGACAACCTTGCTGTGTGTGGCCGAGCATTGTCCTGTCCTGTTAAAAATACCTCCTGGGAGCCCAGTCATGAATGGCAACACATGTGTCTAAAGCAGGGCCCACACAAAGGGGGGGGGGTCAGTTGGGATCATGGTACTGGGACCCGGCGAACGATAGGGGCCGACGAAGGTGCCTGGAGAAAATACTTTTTACAGTATTATTTGTGCATATGGATTTATAATAAAAATTCTTTTATGATACAATATAGCATATTTTGGGCAATTATAAAATTACAAATATAGAATAAATAGAAAGCAAACGCAAGTCTTTTGAAACCATAAAATAAAACCCAAAGAAATGTAGAAATTAAACATGTGATACGTGAGGGAACTTGTTCTATTTCTTTGATTCCATATTTGTTGCAAAAAAGTGAAAAGAAAAAAATGACGGGGGACCCTTTACGTCCATGCCTTGTATGCTATGCCATCAACACAACAATAAGATTTTATTTCTAGCAGCAGCACTTGATACAAATCATCCCGTAAATTGCCCGATTTTGAAGGGAGGGGAAGAACCTTTACGAGGGACCAGCTTCCAACAAAGAGCCCTCTTTGGTTCTCAAGGTAATAAAAATAATTGTTTGTTATTTGATTTCCGAAATTTGCAAGCATTGAACTGATAAAATAAATGCCTTTTCAGAAAAGAAAATATTCGCAGAGAATGAGCACTCTGTCCTCTCTTTGTCTAGATGGGTCTTTTTCACTCCCTTACGAATGAGATAGGATCTTGCAGTGTTCCCAGATCTAGGGAAATTTCCCTAGATCTAGGGAAATTCAGAGATTTCTAGGGATCTAGGGAAGAAGCAACCAAATCTAGGGAAATTTTCAGACATTTTTAATTTATCATATTTACTACTAATTTTACAATTTTCGGTTAAAAAAACTTCTTAATTTCACATATTTTTGAAATTCTTAGAAAAAAAAGAGATTAATTTTTTACTTTTTACGGAGATTTTGAAATTAATTGTTTAGTTAACTGTAACCGCATTAAAAGGGCTTATTTTGAATATTTTTCACGGACTATTGTCTGCTACGATAATTCCGATTTACAATCTTTTCTTTAGTCGTTTTCCTAGGATATAGGGGGTTTAAAATTTTAAAATCCTTCAGAAGATAAGTAAAAATAACAGATTCCTACCTCATTTTACCAAATGTGTCTAGTTATCAGAAAAATCTGGGGGTGTTGGAAGATAGGAAAATATATTTTCCCTGGGGGCAAAATGTTTGCAGAATTTTTCTGGAAACCTAAATAGTCAGTACCAGACTGTTTAGAGTGGAGACATGATGTATTGATAAAAGATATCATTTATTGTTTCAAGTTTTGCTATATAGGTTTATATTAGTTTGTTGTTGTTACAGTTAAATAGTTTGTTAATTTGTTATGGTTTTAGTTTTATTATTGTTATAGTCAAATATATATAAAAAAATTTTGAAGTTTATTCCCGAGTCTAGTCGGATATTTTTTTGATAAATGAAACCCACCTCAGAAAAAAAAAATTTCGCAGCTCATGGGAGCAAAAATCAGCAAAGGCAATGGATGTTTTTACTACTAGGCCTGAGATTTCCATGACAAAGTAGTGAAATATGAAATAATCAAACAGGGATTATTCAGAAAACATAATACTAATGCCACCACTACAAAGTATATAAATTAGTTTGTGCCTGCACCAAAGTCTGTGCCTGCACTTATACAAAGCATTTCATTTTGTTTTGTAAAATTTTTATGCGCAAGAAAAATTGCAATTTGTATTTTCACCAAATAAAAATAATATATTCAGATTATTTTAAATCAGGGAATGAGGTTATTTGGCTGATAAATAAATTTGTCTGTTCGAAACTTGCAGTAAGAGCACGGAATACGGAATATCCGAAAATTATTGTGATTACGTCATACATAGCATCCAATCAGATCGTTGCTTCAAACATTATGACGTCACATATCACATGACCAAGAAATCTAGGGAAATCTGGGGAATTTTTTTCCCGAATCTAGGGAAAAGGCTTGAAAAGAATCTGGGAACACTGTCTTATGGGAACGGTCAGTTGTCCTAAATCAATTAACACATCAGGGTGTCCAGTCTACGGACTCTCTTTTGCAGTTCAGGAGGACATTTTGGGTAGATGCCTGACGGCAGAGTGTTGTATATCATCCTGGAAGCCGAGGGTCATCCTTGAAAGACCTTTTGTCTAACAGAATGTTCCTAAGCAAGGTTCGTGTGAGTCCTATATTCTTCGGTCCTATGGAAACGAAGTTGTTCTGTTTGCGTTGATGAGTAAGATCTCAGTATAAGGGAATGTATTCTTCAATTAATTATTTGGAAATAAGATAATTTAGCACAGAGTATTAAGGTATGTTTAATTTAATTCTTATATTTTTTTCCAACATTATTTTTAATTGCTGTAAAGTCTTGATCTTAGGATAAACGTTATTACTTACTTTCCTTATATACATAATGTATAAGGAAAGTATTGTGACGGGGTCGAAAATTCGAATTCGAGTTTTCGGCGGGAGAGCACGTTTCAAACATCCCTGATCACGAATCGAACATTTTTGAAGGGATGTCTGTGTGTGTCAGTGAGTCTGTGGAGACGATATCTCACGAACGAATGGAGTGATTAGAATGAAATTTGGTACAAAAATCACAATCCGTGAATACTGGAAGCCTATTGTTTTAAAACACAATCGAATGTTCAGAACCCCCCCTAAATTTTTGAGTGAAATTTTAAAAAAATCATCAAAACATTAAAGTTACGCAAATAGACATTTCTTATGTAATTTTTCCTTAGAAAACGATTGACATAAACTTTAGAACGCTAGCATGAACCGTTCTTGAGATATTGCACATTTTTCAAATAAATTTATCAAAAAATCCCATAAATTAAGAGAAAATATTAACTGTAAAGAAACATGTTCCCTTTTCATATGTAATATCATGCGATAAATTTGGCGACATCATTCTCGTGGATCTAACTTGTTCTATTCACGAGAAAAGATACTTTGAATAATACCTTTGTATTGGAACGCCAATAGTCATTTATCCGCTGTAAGGATAACTTATTTCTCCGTCCACAACGCTTGGCGAGATTTTGGCGACGAATTTGTCGGAATGTCGCCAACTTGGCGACATTTTTAAATGTTGCCAAATTAACGAAAATCTCGCCAAATGGATAAAAATGACGCTACATCAATGAAAATGAAGACTAATTGAAGAAATTTCAATATCTTGGAGAGAATATGTCTACTATAAGAATAACATTTTTTTAACTGTAAAAGTAGTAAATTCATTGCATTATATAAGGAAAGTTATGTGCTGCCCACATCAGATTTTTTATTTTATCAGAATTTTATATAGTTTTATAAAATTATTTTTGCAAAATAGTTGTATATTTAAAATTAGTATAAAACTTTTGGATTGATTTACTCATTGAAAACATCCCAAAAACGTACGAACTAGTAATTCAATATCTGGGAGTTGACAACGAGGGGGAGGGTACACTGATCACTATGGTTATTGAAGAGCTGGCAATTATAGCACATTTTATAACCCTTACTTTTAAATACTTCTATCCTTACTTGCATACAAAGGATGCCTTTAATCTCATACACCCTCATCCATTCCTCTGTAGGCTCGAGGCCTGCCAGAAAAATGGGGAGGAGGGTTTTGTCCTTCCTACTCCTAAGCTGGGAAACTCTGATGATTTTAAATCCTTCATTTACAAGGGCGGATTTGATTTTTTCTATGTCGATATTCGACGGGAGGCCTTTTATAACTACTTTCTTTGGTCTCTCATTTCTCAATCTGATTGAATTGAAAGGGATCTTCTTAAGGGTCACATAACTCTGCATACTCCTGTAGTCCTCAATGGACCCAGGAGTCATTCGAATCACCCTTCCCATAAGAAGGCTCTGTACTTTAGAACATAACATTCCGTTTAGCTCCTCTATGAGGGCTCCCCTATTGCTCGAGGAGTCCACATAGAAGGAGAAGACTCTATCCTTAGGGGGGGGGGGGGGGGGTGCATCAGCCATAATGGCTTCCTCAACCGTTAAATCAGCATTATTATTTTGAGTTTGAACTTCCTCAACCGTTAACTCGGCAAATTTATTTTTAGTTTGAGCTTCAACTACCTCAGGCTGTATCGAAAGTTTAGGTTTTTTCCAACTATTTGGGGTGATAAACCCCTCTATTTTCTTGTACATTTCATCCTTGTATATGATATACAAGTCGTCGTCAGATTTTTCCTTTCTCTCTTTGAGCATATCTATATAAATAAAAATGAAAATCTGTCTGTCTGTCTGTCTGTCTGTTTGTCACACCATCACTGGAGAACGGCTGAACCGAATTTGATGAAATTTTGTGGGTAGCCCAGAAATAGCCCCACTTAAAATTATATCCGTGTTTTGAGTTTCTACGACCAGTGGTTCTCGAGATATTAGTAAAAAACGAAATTTTCGTTTTTCTCATCATCACGGAAAAACGGCTGAACCGAATTTAATGAAATTTGGTGAATAGCCTTGAAATATCCCCCCATAAATTTTGTCCAAGTTTCGAGTTTCTAAGACCTGGGGTTGTGGAGATATTAATGAAAAACGGAACTTTTTCCTAGGAGTTCTACTCCCTAACTCCGTGGTTTAAACAAACGAAAAGCTTGAAAATCGTTTGAAAGTGAATTAAAATTTAATCTCTGAGTTTGATGGGAGATTTTTTGCGTTAATTAGTCACTTTCTGAAAACATGAATTGTTTGAAACATGATTTAAAGGGGAAATCTATCTCCATGGTTCATGGTTTATTTAAAACAAGCTTTTACGGAACAATGAGAAGTATAGAGAAATCAAAATCGTTATTTAATTTCGCAGTTTATGTTATAAGACATGACATATTTAACATGTTATAAGATTCTATCTTATATCATGTTACTCAGAAACGCAATTAAATTAAATCTGTCTGTTAATTTTAATAATTATTTTTTCGATTTGAATAATAAATAAATGGATATAAAATATATATTTTAGAAAAGAACGATTTGATTTTTCTTATAGCATTTTTGACTGGATAATATCAATTACGGTCTTCAGGTTTAAAAATTATTATTATTTATATTTTCGGGGATTATTGATTCAAGGATTATTGATATTTTCAAGTTATTATGCAATTATTTTATTATGACAAAAATTGTTTAAACTCATATATTGTATGTTGTACGAATCTTCTACAAATACACGTGTATATCTTTTAATCTACGAGAATATAAGTAGTACAGGTATATTGACATATGTTTTGATATATATTGGCATATATTGGAATCAATTACGACCTTCTGGTATAAAGAGTATGGATATTATTGATGTTTTCTATTTATTACGTCATCTCTTTTATTTTGGCAAATATTTTTGAGACGCATATTGTAATACGGGTAATCTTCTACTAACACATTGGCATATTTTCTGATCTGCGACAATATAATTAGTACGGGGTTGCATATATTCATTCAATTCCTATTTTTTCTTCTGTAAATTTGCTTACAAAAGGGGGCAGGATGTTTTATTCTTCAGATCTGATCGTGAAGATAATTTTTCATAGTGAGAACATATATTCTTAAACTTCTCTTTAGGAGCAATAAATTTAATATTTTAACAGAATTTGCACATGATTGCGAACTTTAAGTTTCTTTAAATTATACACTCCGTACGAATAACGGGTGTGCTGTTAGTGGTTAATAAATTTTAACATTTTAGGAGGATATATCATGTTGCTCGGCATCGCAATTAAATTAAATGTGTTTGTTAATGTTTTTATTATTTTTTTTCGATTTAAATAATAAATAAATGGATAAATGTATATAAAAGTATATCTTATGAATGGACGGTTTGATTTTTCTTTTAATTATATTAATTGCTGACTGCGTACATCAATTTCATTTATTTTGGCAAAGAGTTTTCAAGCTTATATCGTATTTAGCTACTAAACTCATATATTGTGTTTAGCCAATAAATTCATATAGCCGATTGTTGAAACAGAAAAAGAGTAGAGCGGGTATATCTTCTAATACAATTGTAGTGTTTTCATTTAGTATATTGAAACAGGATAAGAATGTTTCATTCAGATCTGCAAATTCAAAGCTACGAATTTGGAGGGATATCGCTAATTTGACAACTTTTCTTAAACTGTGCCAAATTGACGGAAATGTCGCCAAATTGATATAAACGACACACAAACAGCTGCCATAAACCTTCGGGTTGGTCGTGTGGCTTGGGTCTTCTACATATCAATGAAATTTTTTTTTGTTTTGTTAGAAGAGAGTACTGAAATGATGTTTGGTTAGCATTTATCTGTCAGACCAACCATCCTACTTAGTAATACATTTAGCGAATTTTTAAAATGTCACCAAATTGATAAAAATGTTTTCAAATCTATAAAAATATCTTAAAATTGATAAAATTGCGCTACATAAATGATATTAATTGTTTTTTGTTAGGGGATAGTATTGTGATGATATTTCGTCAATTTGTCGCAAAGTGGAACTGTCAGTTCTATAGTCCCACTTGGCGATAAATTTGGCGATTTTTTAAAATGTCGCTAATTTGACGAAACTGTCGCCAAATGTTCAATAGAAATATAACTATTTAGACGATATTTTTTCTACCAATTTATTTGAAGCAAATGATATCATGTCGCTTAGCAACGGATTTAAATCCAATGTGTTTATGCGGCAGACGATTTTTATTAAATCCTTTCCGATTTGAATAATGAAGATATGTATATAAAATAAATTTCATTGCCATTTCATTTTGGACTGGATAATATCAATTATACTCTTCAGGTTTAAACATTATTATTATTGATATTTTCCGGAATTATTGATTCAGGGATTATTGATATTTTTAAGTTATTACGCCATTGTTTTATTGCGGCAAAAATTGCTGACACACGCATATTGTACGTTGTACGAGTAATCTTCTAGGAATGCACGGGTATATCTTCTAACCTACGAGAATATAAGTAGTACAGGTATATTGGCATATATTTTGACATATATTGGCATATATATTGGAATCAAGTACAGTCTTCTGGTATGAAGATTAAGGGGATTAATTATATATTCAATTTATTACGTCGTCTGTTGTATTTTACCAAAAAACATTTGTGACTCATATTGCAAAACGGGTAATCTTCTACTAATAATCGGACATTATAAGTAGTACGTGTATATCTCCCCATATAATTTTAGTACTTTAATTTTGACATATATTGGAATAAATGACTGTCTTCAGATTGAAAGATTACGGGTTTATTGGTATTTTCAATTTATACATGTAATCTACTAATACAGGTTATATTTTCTAATATTCGCTTATATAATTAGTACGGGTCCCATACAATTTTAACGCTTTTATTTTGCATATATTGATTCAATTCCATATTTTTTTTATATTTGCTTACATAAGGGGTCCAAGATGTTTTATTCTTCAGATATGTCCATGAAGATAATTTTATATAGCGAGAACAGAGATTCTTAAACTTCTTTTTAGGAGCATTATATTAAATATTTTAACAGAATATTTTGATTAAACATGTCATTTAGTATACTATAAGAATTTGGGCATGATTATGAATTTCAAGTTTCTTTATATTATATACTCCGTACGAAGAACGGGTATGCTGCTAGTCATAGATATAATTGTAGGTCTCACGTAGGACTGACACGTTAGGCCAGGGGATTGCAGCAATAGAGAAGCATCAGAGACACGACCTGTTTTGGTCTTCAGAAGAGTCTTTCGTTGGTTGCATCCCAGTTCCTCGTCCTCGAGTTCCTCTTCAAGTCTTGCAATAACATAGTCATAGCAGATGAGATAATACTGTCCAATTGAAGGAGTCGCTTGGTATTTCATCCTTGGATATTCCCAGTGTCTTGAGATAATCAGCTTCAAAGCAAGCAGCAGTAATGTAGTCGTCTTCCTGTTGGGACGGCTTGGTTGAAGGTCCAGCTGCATAAATGTCGCTGACTCCAATGTCAGCTTGAAAATATGCCCCCGGTACATATGGCTTTTTCTTGGTAGCAGACTTGACTCTATTACTTTTCACACTTGATTTCGTCTTGAGCGAGGCTTTTCTCACAACATTCTTGTACTCCATATGGACGGACGTTGGTTGCATCCTCAGCAATACAGCAATGGCTCGAAAATACAGCACGTGGCACCGAACGAAGAGAGTCTCAGAAGGTCCGTCCTGCTCGACGACCGAGCGAAGACTGAAAATTATTACAATCGTTGTGGACTATGCAATGACATTTGGGGGCCTCCACTTCGAACAACACCTGTAATAATTTTATTCCCATCGTTTTCTTTCCAGCATTGTACAGTGCACCACAAGCTGTGTTGCAAACATGCTGCCAAATAAATCTTTTTTGTAATTATTATTGTACTTTTCGTCGTCCCCGCGTGACTTCAGAACCTGCGTACGTATTTTCGCGATTTTCACCCACGTGGTTTGAGACACCATGTTCCATTTCAATTTTTGTTCCTCTTGATGTCAACTAACAACCCTCTGCAGGCCCCCACATCAAATTGTAGGACAGGGTACCAGGTAGTGTCGGGCCCCATGTAAATAAAGGGAGTGATTATCCCCCCCCCCCCCCGATATCCAACGCATTTTAGGCAAATCCAACTTTAGTAAAATAAGTTTTGCTTTATCTTTTTAATTAATTTAAACTTGTATTCTCTGGTTATAAAATAGTAAAACACAGCAGAAATAACAATCATTTAATGAAACGAAAAATTAAATGAATATTCATCAATAAAGTAAAAAAAAGTTTTATCCAAAATAGCTTCCAATATCATTATTTGATCAACTTCTATTCCTATTGCCACTCTTTTAACAAAAGTAGGATAAGGCACTCTGATTTTGTATTTTAATCAATTTTTTGTATCAAAATCTCATATATGCAAAGTTTCTGGTTTTTGCGATAAACGATTTTTTTAAAGTAAGTAATAGCAGTTTGGATCTTCTAAATCAGCTGGTCTCTATCATAAGGGTACGGAAAAGTTAATTTTACTTAATATAAGAAGGTGTGTAGCGGGAAATCTAAGCTGCAGACAACAAAGGAATTTAGTACAGAGGCACTTCAGGACCTGGACAAATACAACTTAGCGAATTTCTTTTATTCGTATTAGTTTTTTAGTTATTTTATTTTGAAGCACGATTTTCACGCAAATTGGTTATTTAGCGATCGAAAATTTTGCCACAAAATTTCTATTTTTACACCATTGGATAGATCGAATTACGTTCTTTCCAATGATGTTTGAACCGAACCGAACACGTAGAACAAACAATTCCTTATATTTATTTATTTGCTGTCTAATGGCCTAACGGCCAAACGACCGGCATGTGTAAACATATTTATTAATTTATTTAAAATGCATCAAAATGTGTATATTTTAGATTATTTGATACTTAAATATGTGTATATATCTTCGTATTCTAACGAGAAATAATAATTATTACATTATTTTAGTTTTTGTGGATTTTCATACAGACGCATACAGATTAAAATTTTAAGTATCGTTAATGAAATGCATATTACAATAATTGCATTATGTTATAAACAATGTATATTATATTATAAACAAGGTATTTATGATTTAAATACAAAATACAATAAGGAAGAAAGTTCATGACCCAAAAGTATGTCGTCGAAGCTGAAATTACATCAAAAGGTAAATTCCTAGGAAATTATGTAAAGATTTGACACGCAGGGAATCGAGAACGAGTCGTCAAGCATAATCCAGGGGATAGAAATACAAATATAATCAGAAATAAATAGGATCAGAAATACAAATATAATCACTGTGCAAATAAATAAAAAGGGATTTATAAAGTAAAATAGTACGTGGGTTATAGCAACTGATTAAAAGGTAAGTTTTTTCAAACATAGGATGAAAATTATCAGTGGGCAAGAGTCGTAGATAGTTTACCATTTTCAACATCAAGAGCATGTTCAGCTAAACGGATATTGATAGTACGTTTAGTACGGCCAATATAGAATTTAAAGTTATTATCAGGAGATAAGAAAGGGACAACGTACACACCAGACTGGCATTTAAAGTTATTTTATCCTTATATTTATCCGAACTAATTCGATTAAATAACGTAGTAACAGAATGAGCAGATTTAAACTTAAATTAATAACAAAAATGAATAAGACAACAAAATATCGCTGGGTGATACGGAAGAGTAGATTTATACGGTATAATGTCAGAAATAGGAATAAGATTAGTATTTGGTTGAATAAAATTACGGCGAATATGAACAAAATTTTGTAAATAAACTCAAAAGAATAAGCGGCCTCATGACCAAGGTTAAAGATAAAGTTAATTTCAGTAACTAGAAGCGTTGTTTCGTCATTTATGAAGCGCCTGGCAGGTTGTGCCGGCAGGAATTGCAGGTGTGCAGGTAGAGTCCATAGGGACCACCCACAGTGGGCGGAGCAACGGGATCTGTTTTTCCTGTTGGTCATGAGAACTGGAGCACAATTCCGAAAAACTATCTTGCAAGGCAGAGTTAGTTTAAGTTATGGGGAAAGTT
Organism: Amaurobius ferox; assembly: GCA_951213105.1. NCBI lineage: Eukaryota > Metazoa > Arthropoda > Arachnida > Araneae > Amaurobiidae > Amaurobius > Amaurobius ferox. The sequence goes on along the minus strand of OX578155.1, from coordinate 109,484,139 downwards.
TGAGGTTTTTTGATCTGCAATTAATGTGATTATATCAAAGGTCTTTTGCATCGGGTCTACGTTTGCTTTAATTATTTTGGTGATTTGATTTAAGAAGTTCCTGATATCATTGATATTGAAATAATCGTGTATTTCTATATTACGTAAGAATTTAATGAATTCTAGAAAGAGGTTAGGGGCTCGATTTGAAGATTTTTGGGCATCTGAGTGCGTGTGGGCCACGTGCTCTTCAGAACTTGGTGTTCTTGTCTCGGCACGCACTATCGCCACGTTGTCTGTAACAATTTCGAGGTTTTGTGATTTAGGGAGCTGCGGAAAGTTTTCCATGCTCAGGTTTGAATTATCTGATCTATTGGTACGAAGGTGTTGGGGTTTGGTTTTAGGTTCCTGGAACTTGTTACGGTTCCAGGGGGGTTTGGGGGTGGAGCCTAAAGTTGGCGGGGTGGGCCCCACCACAATTAGCACACTTTGCCGGAAGGTCGCGAGTTTGATGGTTTTCTCAGCATTTTAAACACCTGGTGGGAAGCGAGCAATTATCCGAAGAATGCTTATAATTTTGACAATTGTAACAAATTTTTACTCCTTTTGATTTGAAGGCTTGCACTACGATTTTCATGTAGAGAATGGAGGTGAGGTTGTAAATTTTCTCCCGCCCCTCAGCCGGCACTAGGCAGACCAAGAAGATGGGGAGAGGTGACCTATCACGATGATTTCTAAGCTGTGAAATCTTAACAATCCTGAATCCTTCACGGGATATAGCCTCTTTAATAGAGTTTATGCTAGTGTTGTATGGCAGCCCTTTTATCACTACTTTTTTTGGTCTTTCGTTTTTTAAGCATATGGAGCTAAAAGGAATTTTATTCTGAGTCAGGTGAGTCTGTACGCTCCTGTAATCCTCAACGAATCCAGGAGTGAACCTAATTACCCTCCCCATCAGCAGTCCTTCAATTTTAGTACCTAAAGTTTTGTTTAATTCCTCTATGAGGGCTCCCCAATTACTCGAGGAGTCAACATAGAAGGAAGAAATTTTGGGATTAGGTTTTGGGTCACTATTTCCATTCTCTTTTTCCTTATTTTTAAGTAGAGGGAAGTCCTTACTAGATGCAGCCTCTTGTGGCATGGTCTCAGCTAACTCAGCAGCCGTAATTTCGTCATTAGGCTTCCTGCGCGGGAGCTCAAAATTTAGTTTGAAAGATTTCGCGATTTTGGTTTTGTATTGACTATACAAAAAATCCTCAGATAAGTTATTCCATGTTTTGATGACATAAGCCGTAGCCTGATAGGATTTCCTAACCAAGTGGTTCGCAGGGGTAGGGGTATCCGCTAGCAAGATAGCATCAGAAGTTTTGATTACCAATATCTCTTTGATGAGTGCCGCCTTGTCGATGTCCTCGCCGACGATTTCGGCATCCAGGTGTCTCTTGTCCCAGTCGTAGACCTCACAGTGTTTGTGGATATCGAAGGCTTCGTTTTGGGGTGTCTCAGGGGTATATCCCACGCTTGCTTCGCATCTCACAGCGAAGGATGTGAAGTACTCAGGAGTCTTGTGCGGCTGTCGCGCCAGCTTCTCAGCACGTGCTGCTCCGTCCAAGTCTTTTCTTTTCCTCCTCATCGATCTCCATGGCATCTGCCCAGCTGAGAGTCTCTTTTTGCTCGTCCTTCCCGTGCCTTTCGAAAAGATTTTTTCCTTACTCTTGGTCTGTCTGCCTTTCACGTCCTCCTCTGGGGGTATCTCCTTACTGTCATTGGCTTTCTTGTCTTTAGGCCTAAGCATCTCGGCTATCTGCTGTCGTCCCTCAGTTTGTACACTTTCCTTTGAAATCCAATTATATTCCTCTAGTTTTTCCTATACCTCCTCCTCTGTATTTTCAAAGCTCTTAACAAATAAATCTCTAATAAGCAGTAATTACTCTATTTCCTCAGGCGAAAACATCTTGATTAGCTTAGCCCGATATATTCTACAACTTGGTACAATTATACCCAGGCTAGCACTAAAAGTCACCAAGTGCAATAGTCTCAGGAGCTAGCACGAACACGTCCGAACACCAGCTCGACCAGTCTCCGAATGAACCAGTAACTAAAGTCGATATAGAAGATCAAACGATTTTAAAATTTTTTTTTTTAGAAGAAATTGCATGAGATGAGTTAGCAGGAATACAAGAATTAGTGAAAGTAGGTTTACTAAAAATAGAAGTTTGAAAACCAAGAGAGTTACGGAAACAAGAACATCCAAGAAAGGTAAAGAAAAATTAGACTTATGTTCAACGGTAAATTAATAGAGGAGTAAAAATCAAAAGATCAAGTATGTCACCTAAATTATGATGACGAGTATTTTGTTATGGAAACGTAAGGACAAAATTGTCCGTGTGACGTCACGTGCCCATGCTTTATAAGTAAAACTGTTGATGCTGAGACCCAGACCGTCCGACCTACCAGAAAGGTATAAGTAAAACTGTGTAAAATATTTATAAACTCCATTCATTGGACTATATATGAAAGTAATACGTCACGGCGGCCATTGGAGACTTCTTCGGATTTGTACCCATATGCATGTCTAGACGAAACTAGTCGATAAGTTAGGCTTCAATTCAGCAAGATGGCTTAAATTCTGAACGTGATTGGTTTCGTGACCAATAGAAAGAAGGATGTCGCGTTGTATTTTGTGGTTTAATCGTTCTTGTCAGGAAGCCAACGTGCTATTTGATGCTGATGCAATAAAAAGGTAAATATTGAGTATTTGGCATTCTTTTGTACTTCCCGGCTCAACTAAAAATCTCAAAACAAGTTTGAGTAAAAATCTTAAAGCAAATTCAAGTAAAAGTTTCGAAGTTTCGGTCAGTTAACATGGTTTTGCTCTGTATTTTAATCCTTGTTATGATCCATTTGTTATATCATCTAAATTTTTAAGTTATTCCCAGTAGCAAAACATGATAAAAATGTTTGGCAGGGTTCGCACTGTCATTAAAAAATCCGTAAGAACTCCTTACATTCACATTTGGTTTTTAAGGGCCCTTAAAACTCTTTAATTTTGCTAAAAACTCCTTAAAATTTTTACCGTTCCAATTCCGAAATGCAAAAAGAAACCGAATAAACGACAGACGGTTCGAAATTGTTGATTCGATTCATGTGTAAAATTTTTATATATGTAAATTCATGATAAAAAAGACTTTGAATTAATTTCCACTGCCACAAATCATTTGAATTGCGCAAAAATTGTCTGCTGTAAATTTAAAACTGTCTGCTGTAAAACTTATACTGACTTTAGATTTACCTGCTACAAAACTGACACAAATATTAGTTTTATCTGTTATTTATGTTATTATTATATAGCATTTGCTTGTAATATTGCAATTATTTAAAGGGATTTGTAATATTTTCACCAGCATCGATTAATTTTTCTGGAACATATTTATTTTTAGAAAATAATGTTAATATAAAATAGAGGAGTTGAGCATGTAATCTATATAAGCTCCTTAAATATTTTTGTTATGCCATTAAAAACTTCTTAATTTTTGTTTTTAAAATTGAGTATGAATCCTGTTTGCGGAGACAGAAAGCCGGGGACCAAATTTACCAAATATAGTTTCATGCTATATATTTTAGCAAGGTTGCAAATAAAATATCCAATAAACATCTAATAATTTTGTATTATTGGATTCCGAAATAATTGGACTAAAGAATAAATGAGATATTTTTTGGCTAAAGCATGACACAGATTGAAATGCACTGTACAGTATGGAAGAAAACATTTAAATTAATTAAAATATTATGAGGTGCACTTCAATGAACATAAATCTGTATGCATTTAGTAAACATTAAAGTAAATGTACCTCAGTACCTACAGCTGAATAGAATTAAATATAGTTCAAGAGGTGTGCCGGACTATCGAGCATTCTGAAACATTTGATGCCAGATAAGCAGAAATTTATTGTAATAACAGTAAATGCACCTCAGTACCTACAGCCGAATAAATTGAATGCAGTTCAAGAGACGTGCCTGATTATCAGGCGTTCCAAAACATTTGATGCCGGATAAACTGAAATTTATTGTAATAACTGAATTACAACGAAAATACAGTTATAGCGGAACGTTATATGTGGAAAAACACGATACACAGGAATGTTCTCTACTTATAGACTGGAACACAGTAAACTTGTATTTTTGTTTAAAACTCTGAATATAAAATAAGCTTAGCCTTTATTGATTATTACAAAATATAATTATTTGTAATAATTCATTAATAATTATTTTTTACTATAATTAATTATTCATCAATGGAAGTTTCTAAATACAGAAAACTGGAAATATTTTACAAATAAAAATAATTCTGGGTATATCAATAGAATAGTCCCCCACTCAGGTTTTTCTCTAAGTATAAAAGTGCACAAAGTTGTGCACGTTTCTCAAGTATTTTGAAATTGACTCTTTCCCACTAAATTGATGTATATTCCTTTGTTTAAAATAGGCTTCTCGTACCAAAAATGATGTATTTTACAGTTGTATGAACTAGAATTTTGAATGTAAATGATAGTTTAATTCAATTTGAATAAAAGTGAATAATAGTCTTATATATATATATAAAAAGGTTACAAAATAAGATTTTTGTGCATTCTAAAAATATTGTGTAACTTGCACGTGTAATTGCAGAATAAAATTTTTTTAATATATCGAACATGTGATCCTTAAAAGATTTTGTGATTTTAAAACAATTTCAAAAACTTATAACTTGAAACTTCGAAAATTTTAAAAGGACTTTAAAGAAATTAATTAAAAAGGTGATTACCAAATACCGATGACTAAGCGAGAATGTCAAAAATTGCTACACATACATAGCTCAGGTACTAAAACTACATATAAATGTTGAAAACACCTGAAAATTTTCATAGGGTTGTGTTAGAGATCCACTGGGTTTATATTTTATTAACTATTGTTCTCCTCAATTTTAGGCATTTCACTAATTTGCTCATATCTCAGCTTCTAATTATGCTAGAGCTTAGCTTTGGAGATTAATCATCTTAACTGGAGCTTCCAAAAGTAGCTTTTGCTTTAGTTAGCAGTAGTCAGATTTCATGCACTATGTGTGCATATAACACCCATGCAGTGGGTGATGTGAAGAAGCATGTGCAACAGCACGGAGGTCGAATTATGCATTTATTTTGGGACTAAGAGATTGTTAGCATATTTCTTTCCGTATTTGATGCATGTGTTCGTTTGTTAAATATTTAGGATTTACATTGACCTATTTCTAATTAAATCGTGTGAAGAATTCGCTGCTAGTTATGCATAAATTTGAAAGTTTGTGTTTACTTTTTTGTTTCTCTGATTTGCTGATGTCCTAAGCACCTGTTTTGTATGCTTATTTATTTACTTCCATTTTTGCGGGGCATGAAACCTAGTGTGACCTTTTTTTAATCATCTTATTTCAATCTTTTTTCTTTTTTAAAATTTGGGCATTATTAAGTTTTAATATTTTATTCCAGTTCAGAATGGTTGAGGCTGTACCAGAATATATACATTTTCCTAAAGAAGAAGAAAATGTATTGCATCTTTGGCATTCTCTACAAGCATTCAAAAAATGTTTGAAGCAATCAAAAGGAAGACCAAGGTAAATGAATCTTTCTTGTGGTATGTATGAAAAATCACTCGTTGACTGAGATCTAGAAGAATGCAATACAGGAAGATGCCCTGTTCGTCTCATTGTATGGGAACGTATGAAGCACTGCTGAGGACAATGGTCATATTATGGGTCTTTCTATTGCTGTACATTTTTTAATGAAAATGAATAGTTTTTAATAGCAATATTTTAAGGAGAAAAGAAATATAGCGGACTCAAAATTTTGGAAGATTAATATTTATTGTGCATTTACAATTATTTAATAGTCTAATACAAAAATAGCTGGTAAATACAAGTTTTTATACATGAAAACGGTCATAAATTAAGATATTTTTGAATGTCTAAATTGATTTAATGCTCAAATAACTTATTTGACATTTGATTCCGTGACCTATTTAACATTTTAAATTCAAGATCAGGATAGTCTAATAAATTTCTTTTAACAAAGATATTTATAAATTAAAAAATCATAAATGAAGCATTATTCTTATTTCATTGGGAAAATTTTATAATCCTTCCATAATATTAAAACACAATACTTGATAACACAAAATGGGAAAATGAGGATTTTAAAATATTTACATTTTTTGACTGCAGAATGAATTTAATGCCCAAATGATCTATTTGACATTTGATTCCGTGACCTATTCAATATTTTAAATTCAAGATCAGTGTTGTGATGAGTTTAGAAATTTAAACTCACCATAATACTTTCATTAAATAATGCACAGAAATCTACTTTTTTGCAATAAGATTTTCTCTTAACTTGCAGGTGTGGATGAGAAAGTATTTTTTACAGGATTTAGCAGAAAAAGCGATACAGTAAACAGTCATAAAAAATTCAGTTGTCACTCCTTCAAACCCTTTTATCTTGATTTTATGGCACTTTGAATTGAAATGAAAGCGAGACCATCCATATTTTTTTACAATCAGGGAATGTTTAATGTTTGTAAGGTCATTCAGTTGTCAAGACTCAACGATTAAGACATCTCAATGGGATGTATATGACGGGCAATTCATTGATCTATTTTCTATCATTTTATTGTATTTTCTTTATTCAAACAGTTTCGAATGATATCACTTCGGGCCAGTGGAGTAAAACCTTTCACCTCTCACTTAAAAGAGGTCAGGGTGCAAAATAAGATAATATTTAGTAGCAAGCTGCTAATCAGAATTTCATTTGTGTAGCGGTTTCGACATTTTTGACTAGCAGTTCACAACTATTATTTCACAATTTCTTAAAAAATGTACCTATAAGTATATTGAGATGTCAGGTTTGGAAAAAAAAAAAGGACATGACTTTTTTTTTATTTAATATTTATTTATATTTATTTATGTGCAATAAGATTACCATCAGAGAAATCATGATCTCACCATGACCAACATCTTCACATTTTGCAAAGGTTGTGATATATATATATATATACATATACTAGGTAGGATTCAAAAGTTCCTGGACTGAGTCAATAACTTAAAAAATATTTGCAGTAGAGCGACTACAATAATGTTTCTGTGTTACTACGTTCTCCCCCTCTTCTAAAAGTGATTTGACCCAAATCATGTGGTCGGTGGCTCGCCACTGTGTCATATTTTGTAGACAGGTGCACTTAGTAATCGGCGATTGAAAGAAATGGCGTTTGTTGAGCAGAGAGTTGGTATCAAATTTTGTGTTCGCTTGGGAAAGAGTGCTACGGAGGTTTATGAAATGTTAAAGCATGTGTATGGCAGTTATACAATATCGTGAACGCAAGCTTTTGAGTGGCATCAATGTTTCAGAGACGGCAAGGAAAGTGCCGAAGACTATGAACATGTTGGCCGTCCGCAGACTTCCCACACCGCTGAAAACATTGAAAAGGTTGCAAACAATAGCGGAAATAGCAGAATCAGTTGGGATATTCGAGACCACGTCAGCGGATACTGACTAAGGATCTTAACATGCATAGAGTGTGTCAACACATCGTTCCCTACATGTTAATTGACGACCAAAAGACAATTCGAATGGAAATGGCTGGAGACTTAATTTCGGCTGTTGACAAAGATCCTTCCCTATTTGGCAGAATTGTTACTAGAGACGAGAAATAGTGTTTTTTATATGACCCGCAATCCAAGAGAGTATCGGCAATGTAGAAATCGCCATAATCTCCACGCAAGCAGAAATTCCGCCAAAATCGCTCTAAAGGGAAGGTCATGCCAGAGGTGTTCTTCGATATCCAGGGCATTGTGCATCTGAAATTTATCCCTGAAGGACGTACTGTGAACAAGGAACTCTATGTAGACATCCTGCGTTGTTTGCACGAGTCGATCCGGAAGAAGAGACCCAACCTGTGGGCTGAGCAGTCATGGATGCTTTTGCATGACAACGCTTCTGCACACCGATCCCTCCTCATCGCTGACTTTCTTGCGAAAACGCAAACAGCTGTTTTGCCACATCCTTCTTACTTTCCCCTGATCTTGCCCCCTGCCACTTCAGCCTATTTCCAGAACTGGCAAGTCGCTTGCAGGGTTGTCGATGTTTACAAGCGATGTCAAAAATGTGTTGTTGCGCAAGGATCTTATTTTGAAGGAGGATGTGTTTCAGCATTTTAATTGATAATATTTTTTAAGCTATAGACTCAGTCCTGGAACTTTTGAATCCTACTCCGTATATATATACCGGGTGGTCAGAATTAAAACACCCCTACTCTGAGCTCTCTATACATCAAACTACTCAGTGTAAAGGCTCCAAAATTGTTGAACATACAAGACATGGGGAAAGGGATTACGCGAAAAAAAAAATTAGTTCCAGAAACACCGATAGGTGGCACTGTGCAACAGAAAATATGCTGAAAAGACACAAAATACACATTTGTAACACATTTTATTCGAACGTACCAAACATTCATATCACAAGGACCTTATCGATGCAGGGAAAGCTGCTCAATATGGATCCCTTCTTCAAGATCTAAAATCTGCAGTCTGTGGACAGCTTGTTCAACTGCGGATCGCAATTGGTCGATTGAGATGCTTCTCACATGCTAGAGTGATACTGTCTTTCAAATCTGCCAAGGTTACCAGACGTCCTCGATTAACAAGACTTTTTAAGTATCCCCACAGCTAAAAATCGCATTAAAATTAGATTAAGATCTGGAGAACGGCCAGGTTGTCGGAAATCTGGATCTGGCCAGGTTGTCGGAAACACATGAATAATTACTCTACCATTAGTAAAATGTTGCCGAAGAAACTGCTGTACACAGAGTCCATGTGTGGAGGTGCTCCATCTTGCATAAAGGTAATTGAATCAAGACATTGGTGCTGTTGCAGTTGGGGTGCAACAAAATTTTCGAGCATGTTTTTGTACCTCCTGGCCGTCACGGTGCATGTCACAGGGCTATTGGGAGTAGCCTCTTCGAAAAAGAAAGGTCCAATAATGAATGTGGCTGTGAATCCACACCAGACTGTAACTTTCGGTGAGTGAAATGAAATCTCTTGGAAGGTACGAGGGTTTTCTGTGTCCCAAATGCGACGGTTATGGATGTTGATTGTTCCATGATGCATCCACTACAACTCTAGCCAGAAATGTCAATACAAAGGTCAGTCACTTCTCCCTGTCGATGGTCAGCAAGTGGTGATTGTGACTAATTTTGTACGGGAAAAAATGCACTATGTTTCTCAGTACGTTCCGCACTGTGCTGTAGGGAACACCTAAGTATCATGACATGCCACATGCATTACTACAGCCTATAATGTTATCTATTGATTGTTCAACAATAGCGGTGGCAACATCGTCAACAACATCTGAATGAGTCGATTTGCGTCCTCAACCCGGCTGAACTCCAAGATGTCCAGTTTTCTCGAATCGAGTGATCATTCTCCTGAGAGCTTGTGGAAGTAATGGTCCTTTGTGCAAATTCTTAAATCGACAAAACTCTCAAAGTGCAGCTGCAGCATGTTTTTTGTTTTCATAAAGCAGCTTCACAAGCAAAGTGCGTTTTGGCAGTGTGACAGCCATCGCTGATGAGAATGAAAATTTCCCAGTTTTATCCCCTTTTATGCCCAGGACATAGTAGCTGCAAACCAAGGGTTTATGCAAATTTTGGTGCTTACAGTGCGAAATTGCAGTTACAATGACAGTTTAAGTTTCTTCACTTTTTTATCTTCTTTTTTTTTTCATATCAGTAAAATAAATTAAAAAGGAAAAATTCCATATCGCATGTGTTTGTTTTTTTGTGATTATTTTGTGTCTTTTCAGCATATTTTCTGTTGTACAGTGCCACCTATCGGTGTTTCTGGAACTAATTTTTTTTTCGCGTAATCCCTTTTCCCATGTCTTGAATAGTTGGTTCAACAATTTTGGAGCCTTTACACTGAGTAGTTCGATGTATCTCAGTATACCCCTACTCTGAGCTACTCAGATGTATCTGTAGTAGCTCAGAGTAGGGGCGTTTTAATTCTGACCACCCAGTATATATATATATATATATATATATATATATATATATATATATATATATATATATATATATATATATATCAGTATAGTTCAGGATGATATACTTCGGGATATTATGAATAAAGGGTCTAAATTTCGCATTCCGTTCTGCCATCACCCTAAACAACTTCTTCAGTCTATATCATTTGATTTTGATAAATTCATATATCAACTTGCTTGTTCACATTCCATTCCTGTTGAAGCATTCCATCTATGGAAGTATACTACCTTACATCTACTTAAAAATGTTATTATAAACATTAAATTAGCGAAGCCTAAGTATCCTTATAAACAACTCATCTGCTATTAAAGAACTACAACAACATTTTGTCATAACTTATGTAGATAAAGCTTCTAATAATTATGCCATCATTTGTAAAAAATATTATGTTTCTCTGTTACAGAATTACTTAAAAAATAATCAAATTGTTAAACCCATTAATAATCAGTCTATCAAAATCAAAACTAAAATGCTAAAATTATATACACAATTAAATATTAATTGCAAGTTTTTAAAATTTTCTTATGTTACTTTGGTTCCTAAATTCCATAAATCACCCCTCAGTTTTAGAACAGTCACTTGTGGACATAATACCTTTACCACTACAGCTAGTAAGTACTTGCTTAACCTTTTAAATAGAATTAATGAATCTCTTAAATTTAGGAATTCAGGATATTTCATTTTGAACAATAGTTTTGATTTAGTAAATCACCTTAGCAAGCTTCCACAAATTCTTGGTTTCCATACCTTTGATTTTAAAGACCTATTTAATAATATTGTCATTAAAGATTTATATAAAGTTATTATCTCTCTTTATCATGACTATCTATCTTCTAATAATGTTGCATTTAATGTCAAAAACTTTCCTATGCTCTTGCACTTTGTGTTATACAACAATTATATTATCCAAGGTGATAACATTTATTTACAAACATTTGGTGTACCACAAGGTGGCTGTAGTAGTAGTATACTCGCTAACTTATATCTTTATTGTTATGAATGTCATTTTAACTCTAATTCATATATTATATATAGATATGTTGACGACTTAATTTGTATTATCATTGATGATTCTTATCCAATTAATATTGATTTTTACCCATCTAACCTAGAATTAATTCCTAATGAGCCTAGCGTTAGTCAAACTGTAAATTTTTTAGACCTAAATTTAGATACCCTCAATAATCATGTAATCACCAATCTATATGATAAAAAAGATTCTTACAACTTCACTATCATAAAGCTGCTATCATATCAATCTTGTAATTCTATTCAATTGTTTAGAAACATCATTTTAAACCAGCTATTTCGAATACATCGACTTTCTGATCCTCGGTTTCACTTTCTCCACATCAGTAATCTTAAACGTCAAAATTACCAATATCCGGACGTATTTGTAAATAATATTATTAATAATTTCAAATATACCACATAATAATTTTACACATGCATTATTTATCTTTGATTGGATAACTGAATTTTGAGAATTCACCCATTCTTATCACCTAACTTACCACTTGGCCTGAGTCTAATACCGTTTACTATTTTCGAATGACTATTTTCCACTTGTACTGAGTCCTATACTGATTACTATTTTTGAAAGTCTCCATACATATTATGTATCGTTCAAATGTATTCATTCCGGTGCCCACTCGCATTGACGAAGTGAGGTGAAATGCTCAGTCGCTTGTTCAACTTACACGTTGTGACAATGCTTTTGAGTTCATATTTCTGTTCGAGGAGGTATTATTTTTCTGATTTGTAATTTTATTGATTTATTTTTCTCCTTCCACTAGCCAGTAGACAGTTCCAATGGTGTCTATAGTTAAATACTATCAGTGATGTTTTGAAGGGCATGTTGAATTAAACGCTTTCTGTAGTACACTATCAGGTACTATATCGTTTTTTATTATTCCCAGATCTTGGGGTTGTAGTTTGCTCGTGTAATTTGGTAGAAAGGAAACCACTTTCACATTTTTCAAATAGTTGGGCTCTTGGGGGTGAGCAGTACATTGATCCATAAAAAGTAAAATTTTGCGTTTTTGTTGTTTCATATCTTTATCCATTTTTTTAAGCCACTCAGTAAAAATTTTAAGCCATCCACGCTTTTGTATTTGCTTCATAACCTATTGGCAATGTTTTAACTTTTGTGAAACACCTTGGCTTCTGTGACTTCCCTATGACTAGATGAGTCATCTTAGCATTTCCATCAGCGTTGCTAAACTTGTAACAGTGGTCAGAGTACCTCTACTCTTGCAGTGGCAAATCCCAAATGTTCTATCCGAATGAAAATTTCCAAATTTTAGAAAGATTTATCAGCGGAAAAACTGGAAAAATGACCAAAGTTTTGCATCGTATAAATGAAATATTTTATCATTACATGGTTGGGAATGAATCGGGATTGTGCTGAAACGATGTATAAATGTAAAAGATGTATAAATGTGAAACATATAAACAGTGCTCCGATGTATATATATATATATATATATATATATATATATAATTGAAGATTTTTATGATTACTTGTAATATATATATACCCGAGAAATACCAAAGAAAATTGCTTGTAAACTGAAGGTAAAGGTAAAAAAATTGCAAATCAGAAGCCTAGTGTAGCACGATGAGCTATGCAAGAAGTTTGGAAATTGAATAAATGGAATCTAGTGAATATAAAAGGAATAAAATGAATATGAAAAGCATTTCTGAAACCATGTACGTTATCAAGGGCCATATATGTTTCATTAATGCTGATTCTACGTTTCTGTTTACACAACTGTAAAATGTATTACATATATATATATATATATATACATACACTCTTTTGCAAAGGAAAACAGAACACCATGAAGAAAGGGACTGTTTTTTATTGAAATTAAATATGCATACAACTCATACACAGGTAATGAAATGATTACAAAATCAAGGCTGCAGGACTCATCAATGGTTAGCAATTGCACATTAAATTTTCAAATCAGTAATTGCTGAAATCTCCTTTGGCGGAAATGCATGCTTGTATAAGTCTAAATAAGGAGTGATAAAGTTTCGTTATGTCATCTTGTGATATATTCTGTCAGGCAGTATTCAATTGTTGCTCCAGATCTGCTACATTTCGGGGTGGAATAGCATCAACAGCATGCAGATAGTCCACAGATATGCAAGTCGTTTGTGGCGTGGGAAAATGGCCCTAGAATGACGTACCATGAAGGGTAATGCAAACGGCCGCAGGATTTCATCAACATATCATTGAGCTGTTAAAGTTGTACGCAGAATAACTAGGGGCGACCTGCTGTCGTAAGAGAGCACCCCACACCATCACACCAGGGCTGTGTGCCAATGGCTGTGTGCCTGTGTAAAACAAAGGCTGATTGGGACCGCTGGCCCTGCCGCTTCCACACTCTAACCCAACTCTAATAACTCTTTGCACAGCAGTGTCCGTTCGATGCAGGTGGCAGTCTATTGCTCGGTATGACCAGCCAGCTTCATGCATCCCGACTATACGACCACTTTTGAACTCGTTCAGTTGCTTATAAGGTCTTAGGCAATGTCGTAACAGCATTATTGGTTGTGTCTCCACTGAACTGCAATGCCGATAATGAGCAAAAATAAACCATTCACATTTTTAACCTGTTTTATAGGATGCTAGTTGTATAGTAGAAACGCTTGCTATATGACCCAGGTTAACACTCATTGGCCTTGCAAATTTAAGCTTTGCATACTTGCTATAAAGCAACCATTGCTGCCAGCACCTTTGCACAGCAGTGTCCGTTCGATGCAGGTGGCAGTCTATTGCTCAGTGTGACCAGCCAGCTTCATGCATCCCGACTATACGACCACATTCGAACTCGTCTAATTGCTTATAAGGTCTTAGGCAACGTCGTAACAGCATTATTGGTTGTGTCCCCACGGAACTGCAATGCTGATAATGAGCAAAAATAAACCATCCACATTTTTAACCTGTGTTATAGGATGCTAGTTGCGCAGTAGAAACATGCGCTATGACCGAGGTTAACACTCATTGGCCTTGCAAATTTAATCATTTGCATACTTGCTATAAAGGAATTTGCATGCGAAATTTCAAGATGATCGGATTATTTTTAGGGGTGCTTCATTTTCTTTGCAAAAGAGTGTATATATATATATATATATACACATATCTATCTATCTATCTCTCTCTCTATATATATATTTATTTATCTATTTATATTTAAAAAATAATAAAGTAAAAGAAGGTGAAAATGCAAAGCCACCAAACTTAATCAGTAGGTGCTTGGTGCCCCTGCATTTTTTATGTTTTTTTAATGATAGCTTATTTATAGATATTTATTGAAAATTTGAGCACAATGTAACAATATGCGAGGGTACAAAAAAATATTGAACTTTTTGTAAAGACTTCAAACTTGATTATCTCAGAATTACTATGTTGTGGGTTAGGCTACTTGTGAGTGTTAGAAAAACTTCGGTTGTAAACAAGCACGTATGTGAATCGGTCGATGTACAGTCAAAATCCTAAAGTAACTTCGTTCTGATTGGCTAATTGCTTTCAGATCGCTTGTTTAGAAGTTTTATCCCCATGGTCTGTGATTCTGCAAATTGAGACGTCAACTTCCGGTTTATGCTAATTTCTACTTCAACCGATTAGAGATTAGCATACTCCAGAAGGAAAACATTAACTTCAACTTTCAATGATACTTCACGATTTAAGCTAGTGCTTGTATCAGTTGATTATCTCCATGATCGCTCTCGGTTATCTTTGTGATCTGGGTGATCTTCGTCATTGTGGCGTAGTGGTAGCGTGGTTTTATAGTCACAGCCAAATAACTCTCGAGTGACTTCAATTCTTTATTTATTTACAGCAACTAGGTAATATACAATTTCGGTTACAAAGGTATCCAAATCTGATGTGAGGCGAATAGTCCGCTGAGGTCACTCTGACGTGTTCAAGAAAATGTCCACATCAATTTCCAGTGGAAAGTCTATGAGAGGTGATTCTCTAACTAGGTTTCAAGATGAAACTGACGTAAGTCCACGATGCGGTGACGTCCTGTCACGACGATGCTAGACCCGGGTGGTCTGAATTTTAGACTAGCGGTAGTCTATATGGATCGAGTCCTACTGGGCCCTCGATCTCTCTTCCGTTCCGTCCTTAGGTCAGGAACTATCGCAGAAGGTTTCTGCTCAAAAACCAAATACAGGGCCTATGCCCGAGAAGCACTCTCTTTCCAAAAAGACGAGCTCTCTTGTCGAAGATCAGATCTTAACTCCTCTCTCAAACCCTGCTCCGGTCGCCTTCAGAAAAAGAGCCACCAGGGGACAATTTACTCTCTATTTTTCTATTGGATCTTAATATCCGTGATGTCATTTTTCTTGAGTCTCATTTGTCCGGAGACTCGTGCCAGTAAGTCTAGGGGACACTCCCCTCACGTCTGGAGCTAACGTCCACGCGATCACTCAAGGCGGTTCATGCCAGCTTAGCCTTTCTTCTTAACTGTCAATTTTCCAGACATGGTGGCGCGGGATTCGCGACGTCCATTGTTCTGGTGACCTCTGCTGTCTTTAACATTCAAAGGGTCACAGGTGTGCCCGGTCTGGAATTTCTAAGCCCCAATTCCAATTCGGGGGGGGGGGAGATTTAATTACAGCTTCATTTGCTGAATTAATTTAATTCGGCACAATCCCTCCCCCCTTAGGGAGATTTTGTCTAGCAGGCAAAATCTGTAAGGCAAAGGGTTAGACATGGTTCACCTGACAACATCATTGGAGGCAACAAGGATTAAAATAAAACAAAAAAAATTAATATATACATAACACAATTCCTACAAAAATTATAAAAATATATACAGCACAATTCCTACAAAAATTATAAAAATATATACAGCACAATGTAATACAGTTTTTTCTAATCTGGCAGCATTCTGCTCAGACAGTCTGCATGTCCGATATCCTTTCCAGCCCGGTGAATTATCTGATAGTTAAAAGGCTGTAGAGCTAGGGCCCATCTCATCAATCTAGGGTTCTGACCAGAATTGGTTTTAAGGAACACTAATGGGTTATGATCGGTTTCGATTGTGAACTTTTGACCATCCAGGTAATGTCGCAGCTTTTTTATTGCAAAAATTTTGCCTGCGCATTCCTTCTCCGTGGTTCCAAACCTTTGTTCCGTTGTCGTAAATTTCCTACTCAAATATAATATTGGGTGGACAGTATTATCCGCCCCCTTCTGAGCCATTATTACGCCCAGCCCTTTTAATGACGCGTCAGTTTGAAGGATAAACTCCTTAGTGAAATCGGGTGCGTATAACACAGGCTTTTCTGTCAGTTTTGTTTTAAGCTCGTTAAAAGCGCTCTCGCACTCTTCCGTCCATACTATCTCCTCCTTCCTATTCTTTCCTTTCAGTGCCCGAGTCAGAGGTTCGGCAATAATTGCGTAATTACGTATATAGCGTGCGTAATAACCACTAAGGCCTAAAAACTGCCTGATTTGGGTTTTATTTCGGGGCGTCCGAAAATCTAACACCGCTTTAATTTTCGCCTCGGTCGGCGTCCTTTGACCGTTCCCTACCATGTGTCCTAAGTATTTAACACAACTCTGTCCAAATTTGCATTTGGCAGGTTTTATCGTTAGTTTGCAGAAGCGATTTTCCTCAAAACAACATCCAGGTGTTTTAAATGTTCATCCCAGGTCTCTGAGAAAATGGCAACGTCGTCCAGGTATGGAACACAAAACTCCTCACAACCCTGTAACAATTGTGCCATGAACTTGGAGAAACAATAGGGGGCGTTGACTAACCCGAACGGAAGCACTAACGGTCGGTACGTTCCGAAGGTCGTGACGAACGCGGCTAACCTTTGAGCTCTAGGACTTAAGGGGATCTGCCAGTACCCCTTGGTCAGATCAATTACCGTAATGAACTTCGCTGACGACACCTTCTCTATCCTATCATCCATGTTAGGTAGCGGATAATATTCTGTGCGAATAATTGAATTTAACCGCCTGTAATCGACACATAATCTCGGGTCCTTCCCTGGACTTTCCACTAGGATTATGGGTGAAGTATAATCCGACTCTCCAATCTCAATGATTTTTAATTCCAGCATTCTCTTAATCTCCCGTTTCACAATATCGTTCTGTCTCGGGGACGTCCTATACGGTTTAGAGCGTACGGGTTTATTGCTTATAAGTTCAATATCGTGCTCGATTAAATGCGTTCTGCCTGGATCATGTGAAAATAGATTTTCATGGGATTTCAGTAACTTCTTCAACTCTTCAATCTGTTCTGAAGTGCACTTTTCTCGTAACGCACTGTCTGTGACGATTTCCTCGAAATCAAAAATGTTGGGATTAGCTACGGGATATGAAATATCCAACTCCGAATCCTTCGTTTCCTCTGCAACATTTTCGCTTATTAAAACATTCACGCACTCCACGCGCTGGTGATATGGTTTTAATAAATTTACGTGGTACACTTGTACCTTTTCAGATTTCCCTGGCATCCTTACAGTGTAATTTGACTCGGATAATTGTCTCTCAATAGTCCCGGGACCTATCCACTTAACGGCTAATTTATTCGGCCGGTGTGTCGCCAAAACCTGATTCCCTGCCTTAAATTCTCTTTTAACGGAACCCTTATCATAATACTCCTTTCGTTTTATTTTGTTATCTGTCTCCGTTTCCGAAGCCAGCTGCTGACAATGCCTTAATTGGTTTAAAAGGTCAAATACATAATCCGTGACCACATCATCTGTTATCGGCTCACGCGCCCACTGCTCGAACAATAGAGTCTCCGGTGTCCGAAGGTTCCTGCCGTGAACTAACTCGGAGGGACTAAATCCAGTAGATTCGTGGGTGACATTGCGTAATGCCAGCAAGACTGAGGGCAAATGTCGCTCCCATTCAGTACCGGTTTCGGCACACATTGCACGCAAAAGTCTTTTAATTGTTCGGTGAAATCTCTCGACTGGATTTGACTGGGGGTGATAAATAGAACTATGGGTGGTTTTCACTCCAAACTTTTCGAAGAACGTTGTTGTCAAGTTGCTAGTGAAATAGCTTCCATTGTCCAATTGGACTTCCCTGGGGTACCCAATGCGGCTAAATAACAACAACAAAGCATCCGTCACGTTCTGCGAGCTTACCGTAGGTAAAGGTATAGCTTCAGGTTATTTAGAGGCTATGTCAATACAAGTTAGGAGGTACCTATTATTTTTCGAAGATACCGGCAGCGGCCCTACGGTATCTATGTTTATTTTTGAAAATATTTCTGAAATCACAGGCACAAGTTTAAGTGGGGCTTTTTTCTTTTCTAATGATTTCCCCACCCGCTGACATGCATCACAAGTTTTTACCATTTCTTCGACGTTTTTAAAGCATTGAGGCCAAAAATAGTGTCTCAAAAGCTTATCCTTGGTCTTAGTAGTTCCCATGTGCGAACCAAAACCTTCATGACAAAGACTTAATATTTTTGATCTATACTTAGTGGGAATCAACAGCTGTTTCCTAACTAATCCTCGGTGATCTGTTGATTTTCTGAACAGTAATTCGCGTTCAATTACAAATTCCGACGTTTTATTTTGCTCTACCTTTTCCCAGAGAGACTTTAAATTTGGGCATATTTTCTGTTCCTCTAAGAATTCAGTAGCGTCTACGTTTATCAATTCTTGCGTAGGGTATGGTTCAACCGGAGGTAAATCAATTGGTTCTTCTTGCCCATCTATTAATTCTTCACTTTCCGCCACATTTGCGGGTTCTGACTCAATCAATTTTAATTTTTCATCGAAATTTCCTTTATTTCCCGTTTCCGCGCTCCCTTTTGGTTCTTCGGTTGCCTTTTTAGATTTGCTTTGACTCCTCGTAATCATAGCATTAATTCTTTGGGGGTTATCCTTATTTAAGTCGATTAATTCCTGACTTGAGTTCCCCAACAGATAGTGATTCATTTCCACTGATTTGCCCACGATGGCTGCTTTGGTTCGAATGGTTCCGAATTCAGTGCTTTCCAAAATTACACGAGCTAGCGGTAGACACATAAAATCATTTCCTAAGGGTTGCTTTACCCACACGGTCTCCCCTGTAAAATCTTCGGGTTTTACTACATTGATGGACGCAAGATCTATGCTACTTCCACTGTCACGAAGTATAAGCGTATCTATGGAATTCACTTTCGCCCGGCTTAAATAGGGTTTAAATGAAGCATTAAAATGGTCGGTCGTCTCTAGATTATTTACAATCTCCGCGCCCCTTTTTGATTCGGTACAGTTCGTACTGATGTGTCCGATTTTCCGGCAGAGATAGCACGTCACACTTTTCTTCCGCTCGAATTCCCTCGTTCTCCAATCGTTATTTGTTTGATTAGCACTCGACCCATTTTTAGGCACGTTCCTATTTACATCCACCCTTTTCCCAGCTTGGGTTTGTTCGGTTGTTTTTGGGCGGTCTACAAATTTCCTTTCGGGAGGTTTAAAAATTTGGGGTTTCTTTAGAAAACGTCTAGCTGCCTCATAATCATCTAATTTCTTTGCTAGTTCGCTTGGTCTGTTAACCTTTCCCCAATTATCGATGAAGTGTTCTTTCACTTCGGCCGACACGCGTCTTTTTATTTGGTCCGCCACCATCAATTCTTTTAAAGATTCAAAATCCTGAACCTCTATTTCTCTTAGCCATCCTTCGAGATATGCCCATAACTCAAAAACGAGGTCTTTCCAGAGCTCTCCTTCTCGTTTTTTATGTGTTTGGAATTTGGTCCTAAGGGTCTCTGAGTTAAGTTTAAATCTTTCCATCAGTACCGACTTAATATGTTCATAGTCATCGACTTTCTCTTCGGGCTCTCTAATTATAATTTCGGCGATCTCAATCGGTATCAAACTAAGTAATTGAGTTACCCATTCCTCCTTATCGATCCCATTCTTACGAGCTTGACGCTCAAATAACGTCAGAAATAGAGCCATATCCGATTTTTCGGGTTCATATTTCTGCATTACAGATATTAAATTTCTAGGGGGTCTCGCGCTCTCACGACTCAACGAGGCCAAGCTAATTGTTTCCCCACTTTGAGCCAAACGCAACTTTTCAAGTTCGTATGCCCGTTCCTCTCTTAATTTTTCTGATTCCGATTCCCTGGATTCATTTAATTGTCGTTCCTCTATAATCGTTTCTAACATGGCCTTAACACCTGGTTCGTCAAAATCTGGACTCTCCTGAATTTTTTTCACAAGGTCAATTATTTTTTCCTCCTCTCCCAACTCTAGACCTAATTCTACAACGAGGCTTTGAAGATCCGTTTTTCTATGCCTTTTTAAAAATGCCATTTCAAATAATTCGTGAATTCACGGGGAATCACTAACACTTTAATTAGAACAATAATCCAATTTTTAAAACGTCCCTTTCCAAAGGTCAATACACACAGTACCTATAATTTATCCCACAATACACTAATCCCTCTTCCCTACTTAACAATAAGACTCTCATCTGAAGAAGGGGAGAATTCCTTTCAATTGAAACTGCCTGGGGCGTGTCTAGCACGGCTTAAATATCCCCACAGCTCTAAGCCTCTAAGGATTATAACACACAATAACACATCTATCTCCTGACTAGCAATGGTTATGCAATTTACATTAAATAAAACTATTAGTTGCAATAACACTTTACAAGATTTTATCTTGGTCATTCAATTATAATTATTCGGATACTTATGCCACAATTTAGTTAAGTTTAAATGCAACTTCCAACACTATACAATATGAATGTATGGCATTAATTTAAATTAATGTAAGACATATATAATAACATTTTGCCAAAAAAAAATAGTTTACTAAACTGGAATATTTTAAAAATTTCCTAGACCTCAAACTTGCATACTGTTTGACAGTTACGCACATACAACAATTTAATCTGGTTCTTAATTAAATTAGTTATTTTTCACAAATTACAAATCAATCTAATTCTACCAAAATTTTGCTTGCCTCCAAAAAATGAGTCAGGCTTACCTTGTCTGAAGACCCTCGCTCTGCGTCGATGTCACTCAGCTCAATGACGATGCCGTCTCCTCTGACGTAACCTTTCACCACAGGATGACTCGCAACGGTTTCAGAAGGGATCTGGCACTCGCTCCTGGACGGGATGTCCTCTTAAAGTCTTGGACGGGATGTCCTCTTAAACTCTTGGACGGGATGTCCTCTTAACTCTTGGACGGGATGTCCTACAGCTCCAGTCCGCAGTAGTCCGGTCTGTTTACTTGCTTCAACTTCTTGATGAAGTGTGGGCCTGTCGTCTTTAATTTGACGATCGATTTATCCAACTCAGCTGCCACCAAAATGGCTGTGGCGTAGTGGTAGCGTGGTTTTATAGTCACAGCCAAATAACTCTCGAGTGACTTCAATTCTTTATTTATTTACAGCAACTAGGTAATATACAATTTCGGTTACAAAGGTATCCAAATCTGATGTGAGGCGAATAGTCCGCTGAGGTCACTCTGACGTGTTCAAGAAAATGTCCACATCAATTTCCAGTGGAAAGTCTATGAGAGGTGATTCTCTAACTAGGTTTCAAGATGAAACTGACGTAAGTCCACGATGCGGTGACGTCCTGTCACGACGATGCTAGACCCGGGTGGTCTGAATTTTAGACTAGCGGTAGTCTATATGGATCGAGTCCTACTGGGCCCTCGATCTCTCTTCCGTTCCGTCCTTAGGTCAGGAACTATCGCAGAAGGTTTCTGCTCAAAAACCAAATACAGGGCCTATGCCCGAGAAGCACTCTCTTTCCAAAAAGACGAGCTCTCTTGTCGAAGATCAGATCTTAATTCCTCTCTCAAACCCTGCTCCGGTCGCCCTCAGAAAAAGAGCCACCAGGGGACAATTTACTCTCTATTTTTCTATTGGATCTTAATATCCGTGATGTCATTTTTCTTGAGTCTCATTTGTCCGGAGACTCGTGCCAGTAAGTCTAGGGGACATTCCCCTCACGTCTGGAGCTAACGTCCACGCGATCACTCAAGGCGGTTCATGCCAGCTTAGCCTTTCTTCTTAACTGTCAATTTTCCAGACATGGTGGCGCGGGATTCGCGACGTCCATTGTTCTGGTGACCTCTGCTGTCTTTAACATTCAAAGGGTCACAGGTGTGCCCGGTCTGGAATTTCTAAGCCCCAATTCCAATTCGGGGGGGGGGGGGGGGGGGAGATTTAATTACAGCTTCATTTGCTGAATTAATTTAATTCGGCACATCATCTCCGTCATTCTTCATGACATGTCTTTACAATCACGGATGATCGTTATCTCCATGTACGCCAGTTAAATGGCGATTTAAAAGGCCGATACTGTTAGGCCTAACTGCTGCCAAGTCTCTTGATAAAATTGTAATATTGACAAGACTTAGTTTATAATGTTCTACTGAACAATATTACCATTTCTCGAAAGTACGGAAATGGATTTGTTTTCTCTGTGTTAACGTTGATGTTTTTAAGTTTGTGAAGAAATAAAACTTCGTTATTTTTCAAGTTGACTACTTTCAAATCACACCATTGTGACGCTTCGCTACTATGGTTTTTTCTACGAATTTTTCACCAAGTAAAGAATAAATTCCAACAAACGGGGTTATGGAGCCCTAGCAGCGTACTAGTCCACAGAGAAGTTGTGAAAACATCAAGGTAGAATGAACGAGCCCCGAGACGGGGGTCGCAGCAGTACTGTGTTAAAATGGCGACACCAGATATGGAAAAGCTACGTTACAAAGACAATTTCTCCACGTGGAGCACAGACATAAAGTTTATGTTGATGAATGAGGGACTTTATGGTTTCATCACGGGTGTGGAGGAAAAGCCTGATGTAGTAGCAACCAGAAAAGAAAAGTTGGATTACGAAAGACGTAAGGAAAAAGCTCTATCGACACTTTATTACCGTTTAGAGACGCAGTATCGTGACCTGATTTCATCAGTTGAAGAACCGATGACAGCATGGACAATACTAAAAGAACAGTTCGAACCGAAATCAAGGGCTGGTCTAATGAGACTTTTTGACAACTTTTTTAATGAGAAACCAGTGCCAGGAGAACCAATCGGATTATTCATAGCTAGAATCAAGAAATGGGTATGAAAGCTGAGAGATGCAGGCCACCCAATAGCTGAGGTCCTAGTCGCATTTCAAACAATAAGACACCTTGATGAGGACTATCGAGGGATTGTTCAAACTCTCTACAGATTGCCTGACGATAACTTCACGTTAAAGCACATTGAGACCGAACCACTTGCTGAAGAAGACCGAATAGCTTAACAAAAACACGACGAGCAACAAAATGGAAGTAAGATTTTGGCGTTTAATGTTTTTAAATCTAAAAGTGCAAAAATATGTAATCCTAAATATTATGTTTCTAAAAGTGTAAATTCAAGTAAATGTGTAGGCCCTTGCCATGTATGCAAGGCGTATGGCATACCTGCCAACTTTTACGCATTTTAACTGCTCTTTATGCTTTTACGCATATATTGCTATATTTTACACATTTCCGCATTTATTTGAAATGTTTAACATTACTAGGAAATCAATCTCCGGTGAAATTCTCCGGCTTTTTTTGTTTGAAATTTATCAATTAACCAGGCATGGTATAATTCCTCAGAAACGCCGATTTTCCGCTTTTTTAGCACTGATATCTACCATACCTGGGATCGTAGTAAATCCATAATAAAATGCAGGGTAATGCCATTCAAATTAACGGAGATTTACGGCCGCGTGTAATGTAAATTAAGATCTCGATAGCTTATTTTATGAAAGTAGTAAATATACTTCTTCACAGGTTGTCTAATTCAGCATTAATCGCTAAAATGTTATTTTGTTCATTAATTTCGCATAAACACTGTGATTGCGCAACTCAGTTTGTTCTCATGAATCGCCGAAGAGTACAATAGTATCTTTTTCTATCCATCTCAATCTTCTAAATATTGCATTTTTGATTGACTAAACTAGCTTATTTTTATATTCTGATTAATTATTACGGTTAATTTCATAATTATTTTCGCATAAACAGTGTGATTGCGCAATTCAGTTACTTCGCGTGAATTGCCAAGAGTACGTTAGTATCTTTTTCCATCCATCTCCATCATTTAAATGTTGCATATTAGATCGACTAAACTAGCTTATTTTCATATTATGGCTAATTATTAAGGTTAATTTTTTTAATTATATTTGCATAATATAAATTTTTCTATTTAAAAAATGGGTATGAACTCTGTGAAGGGATATTTTCCAAAAAGTGGTATTAAAGCAATGATTTAGGCAAATAAAAAGGAAACCATCTTGGCAGGAATATAATTCAGTGCTATATATATATACATATATATATATATATATATATATTTTTTTTTTTTTTGAAATTAAAGATCAATATTTGTTATTCTCTTTAGTGAAAACCTGTGTTTTGCCAAACATAAATATTTGTTTTCATTATAAAGTAATTCTCACCGGATAAATCCTTTATATATTTTTGTTTTATAATTTATTGTCCTGAAATTTTATAAAATTGGTGTCCTGAATTTTCATATTCTACCAGTACTATGTCTGATATTTAGTGCAGTATTTTTTTAATGCAGATACTTGTACATAGTTAAATTCATTAGAAATGTCGTTTGAACATGTAGTTTAAAAAAAAATCATTATAAATGTCATTCTCGCAAAATTTTACACATTCCAATTTTCCCAGGTTGGCAGGTATGGTATGGCCATTTAAAGGCAAATTGCAAATCTTACCATGCCAAATGCCAAATTGAGTGAATTCAAAATAGTATTGAGAATTGTAATGTTGAATCGACTGACAAATTCGATTGGGTTGTTGACACGGCAGCAACTAAGCATTTCTGTAATAATTTAGAATTATTTGATAAATTAAAAGAGCTGAAAGGGACAACAATGTCCTTAACTGCCGGAGATCAAGAAAGCCCAATCGAAGGTGTCGGATCGAGCAACATGTATGTAAAAATGAAAAATATTAAGAATTCAATTATTTAAAAAGATGTAATGTATTCGTCTAAATTAAGAAGGTATTTGATTGCTGCTTCACTTTTAGAAGAGCAAAATTGCAATTTTATAGGCAAAAATGGTTTTCTTACTTTTTTCAAACCAGACGGTAGCAAATGATTCTGTGCTAAAAGAAACAACGGCTTGTATTTCCTTTGACCTCAATATGATACTCAAGTTAAAAATTTTAATGTTGAGAGGTCAACGGGAAAAGAAAATACTAAGCCTAAAACTGAAAATTCAAAATCTAAAGACTCTAGTGTTTTTAAAAGTAAATGTAAAAATGATTCTAATGATTGTAAAACTAGAAATGGTAATAATGTTTTTAAAATCCCTTACACTTTTAAAAATTCTAATAAGCAAAGTAATTGTAAGACTTGCGAAATGGTGAAAAGTAAAAAAGATTGTAATGATGTAAAAAGTCAAAATGTAAATGCCAGCAAGGTTTTTAAAAGTAAAATTATTAATTCAAATGTTAGTGCTTTTAAACCTGGAAAAACATGTAAGTTTGATGTATTTAAAAGTTCAAGTTCACCCATTGAAGTCGGGGGAAATACAAGGTTGTGGCATAAAAGATTTTGTCATATCAACTTTGATTATTTACATCATACTAGTAAAGTATCAACTGTCAGGGGATTACCTAATATCAGTGTAAGAAAAGTAAACTGTAAATGTTGTAGGTTGGCAAAAACCAGAAGGATTTCTTTTAAACCCATCGGAAGAATCCGATCTGAAAAACCTTTGGAACTAATCCATATGGATGTTTGCGGGTCAATGCCAAAACCATCGCGTGGAGGAGCTACGCATTTCCTTAGCATAACCGATGATTTTTCACGTAAAGTAACTGTATATCCAACGAAAAGAGATCTGAAGTTTTTGACAAATTTGAACAGTTTCAACAAAGATCAGAATTATTTTTAAATACCAAAATTTTAAATGTAAGAACCGACAATGGTATGGAATTCTGTAGCACTGAATTTGAGAAATTTTTAATAACCCAAGGTTTCAAAGCGGAAAGGACAAACACGTACACACCCGAGCAAAACGAGGTTTCTGAAGGATTTAACTTAACTGCTTTGGATTGCGTTAGAGCTATGTTAAATGATAGCCACTTAAAAGATGATGTTTGGGCAGAGGCCTTACTATGTTTTGCATACGTCAAAAATCGAATTTGCCACAAATTCAAAAGTCTGACTCCGAACGAGTTATACAGCGGCAAGAAGCCATCAGTTGCCCACCTCAGAACATTTGGATGTCAAGCCTTTGTAGGCAAGTCTAAACAACTTAGGGGGGAAATTTGATATGAGGGCAGAAGAGGGCATTATGGTGGGATAAGCATTGAAAACTCGGGGGTATAGGATATGGCTCTTAGATCAAGAGAAAATAATTGAAACTAAAAATGTTAAATTTAATGAAGAATGCAACGCAGAGGAAGGCGGTCTGGGACCCAATGTAAATGATAAACCAAAGGAAAAATTTATTCTCACATCTCACAAACCCACCCAGCCAGACTCGTCTGATGAGGAGTATGTGGAGAGGGAAAAAGACGATTCATCAGAGGAAGATCAAGATTGTATTATAGAAAGTAATGAGGAAACGAGGTTCTCTGGTGATGATCGTTAAATTCCCGATCCAGATACTACTTGACTCAGAAAAGTCATTCCGAGAATGATGGGAACAAGAAAGGATGTGTATTATTATTACAAAGGAAAGGGACCTAGGTTGAGAACACTAAAAGAAATAGAAAGTTTTTGTGAGAAAAATAAAATTAAATTTGATAAAAAGTTTTTCAATTTTAAGAGGGATCAAAGGAGATCATGGGATCGGCCAGAAGCCAACATTGTAGAAATCCAAATTCTTAGGAACTACAAGGAAGCGGCTAATTCACCCCAATCCAAAGAATGGAATACAGCCATGGCAGACGAATTAGGTGTCATGAAGGAAAGAGGTGTCTGGGACTTAGTGACTAGACTTTCCGACAAAGTAATCGGTTGCCGTTGGGTGTATGCAGTCAAAAGAGACGAAAAGGGTGAAGTTAGCAGGTATGAAGCCAGACTTGTAGCTCAGGGATTTAACCAGGAAAAGGGGCAAACTTATGAAGAAGTATTTAGCCCGGTAATTAACTTTACAATCGTTAGGATGTTTTTTACTATCTTTGTATGTTTATTAGGGTGGTTCCATACTCAGCTTGACATCAAATGTGCATATTTATATGCCAATCTCAATGAAAAAATATTCATGAAACAGCCCCCAAGATTTTTTAACAAAAACAAAAGTGGATATGTAAGTCAATTAAACAAAGCGATTTATGGGTTGCATCAAAGTGGTAGAGAATGGTATCTTGAGTTAGGCCATTTTCTCTGAAAACTTAACTTCATAAAGTTTAAGTGGCGCAATTGTGCATATAATTTTAATAATAAGGCTTTATTGATTGTTTACGTTGATGACATAATATTATTTGCCAATAATCAAATGGATATAAATTCTGTAACTTCATTACTAAAAACTAAATTTGACATTAAAATGTTAGGTAAAACAAAAATGTTACTGGGTATTGAGGAAAAGCATGATAAACATTTTATCCATCAAAATCAATACATCGTAAAAATTTGTGACAAATTCTCAAAGTTTAAATATCCCATTTCAAGTTTACCCATAGCTAAAGGTGTAGTTTTAAGCAAAACAGATTGTCCAGCAAATCATGCAGAAATCGAGCAGATGAAGAATATACCTTACAGAAACTAATTGGGTTGTTTATCATTTCTTGCCAGCAGAACTAGACCTGATATTAGCTATGCCGTAAACATCTTATCCCAATTTCAGGAAAACCCAGGCATTAAACACTGGGATGTTTTACTTAAACTTCTTGGGTATGTAGATAAAACAAGGGATTTTAAACTAAACTTATCAAACATTCTATCTGTAAATTTAAATTGTTTTACTGATTCAGACTTTGCAGCTAATCGGGATGATAGAGGATCTATGGGAGGCATGATAATTTTTGTAGATAGGGTACCTATTTCATGGAGGACATTTAAACACAAATGTGTGAGTTTATCTACAATGGAGGCTGAATACATCTCGTTAACAGAATCGGCAAAATAAGTGGTATGGGTACAGAACATATTACTTGAATGTACTAAACTTAGCGTTAAGTTAGGAAATAGTGTAATATTCTGTGATAACCAAGCAGCCATAAACTTTTCCAATTCGCCCATTGAGAATCATAGAACCAAACACATTGATGTTAAATATCATTTCTTAAGAAATCTAGTGGAAAAAAATTAAATTAATCTCTTTGAAATTAAATTTGTAAACAGCAAAAATAGCAAAGCTGACGGTTTTACGAAACCAATAACCAAAGAAACAATCTTTAAATTCTGTGAAATCTTTAAAACTTCTTAAGATGTTTAAATTCTAAATAGAAATCTAATGTAAACTAGTTAAATTCATTCTAAATTGTATAGTTGTATTTTTCAAAATTAACTTCAACACTTTTTCAAAACCCGCATTGTGTAGTTTAGTTACCAATGTGTTTATACTGTGTGGCGAAGATTTTTAAAGTTTTTGATGCATGCTAAAAATGACATATTTTTCAATCTCTCAACATGCAGTGTAGTTACTGTTGAGTTTATACTGTGTGGCGAAGTATTTAAAGGTTAAAGATTTTTTTCAATGTAATATACAAACTTTTTCAATCTCTCAACATGTAGTATAGTTAACTGTTGAGTTTATACTGCGTGGCGAAGTATTTAAAGGTTAAAGATTTTTCTCAATGTAAGATGCAAACTTTTTCAATTTCAACATGTAGTGTAGTTACTGTTGAGTTTATACTGCGTGGCGAAGTATTTAAAGGTTAAAGATTTTTTTCAATGTAATATACAAACTTTTTCAATCTCTCAACATGTAGTGTAGTTACTGTTGAGTTTATACTGCGTGGCGATGTATTTAAGAGTTTTTTTTTTGAAAACTTGTATCTCTTGTTTTTGGCACAGAGATATTTTAAATTTGTTTTCTCATGTAAATTGTATCATGATGTACTTTATACTTTTTTTAAACTTTGTCTTGGATATATATAATTATACACTAAAAATTTATACATGATATTTTGAAACTCTATAATGCAGTATATGTTAAACTGAAATTTAAATTTGATTACAATTTTGTATTTTTGTGGTTAGACAACTCAATTTGCAGGATGGGGCCCACATGTTAGAAAAACTTTGGTTGTAAACAAGCATGTACATGAATCGGTCGATGTACGATCAAAATCCTAAAGTAACTTCGTTATGATTGGCTAATCGCTTTCGGATCGCTTGTTTAGAAGTTTTACCCCCATGGTCTGTGATCCTGCAAATTGAGACGTCAAAATCCGGTTTATGCTAATTTTTACTTCAACCGATTAGAGATTAGCATACTCTGGAAGGAAAACATTAACTTTAACTTTCAATGATACTTCACTATTTAAGCTAGTGCTTGTATCAGTTGATTATCTCCATGATCGCTCTCGGTTATCTCTGTGATCTGGGTGATCTTCGTCATCTCCGTTATTCTTCATGACATGTCTTTATAATCACGGATGATCATTATCTCCATGTACGGTGGTTAAATGGCGATTTAAAAGGCCAATACTGTTAGGCCTAACTGCTGCCAAGTCTCTTGATAAAATTGTAATATTGACAAGACTTAGTTTATAATGTTCTACTGAACAATGTTACCATTTCTCGAAAGTACGGAAATGGATTTGTTTTCTCGGTGTTAACGTTGATGTTTTTAAGTTTGTGAAGAAATAAAACTTCGTTATTTTTCAAGTTGACTACTTTCAATTCACACCATAGTGACGCTCCGCTACTATGGTTTTTTCTACGAATTTTACACCAAGTAAAGAATAAATTCCAACAAACGGGGTTATGAAGCCCTAGCAGCATACTAGTCAACAGAGAAGTTGTGAAAACATCAAGTTAGAATGAACGAGCCCCGAAACGGGGGTCGCAACAGTATTGTGTTAAAATGGCAACATCAGATATGGAAAAGCTACGTAAAGACTTCTCCACGTGGAGCACAGACATAAAGTTTATGTTGATGAATGAGGGACTTTATGGTTTCATCACGGGTACGGAGGAAAAGCCTGATGCAGTAGCAACCAGAAAAGAAAAGTTGAATTATAAAAGACGTAAGGAAAAATCTCTATCGACACTTTACTACAGCCTAGAGACGGAGTATCGTGACCTGATTTCATCAGTTGAAGAACCGATGACAGCATGGACAATACTAAAAGAACAGTTCGAATCGAAATCAAGGGCTGGTCTAATGAGACTTTTTGACAACTTTTTTATCGAGAAACCAGGTCTCTTGATAAAATTGTAATATTGACCAGACTTAGTTTATAATGTTCTACTCAACAATGTTACCATTTCTCGAAAGTACGGAAATGGATTTGCTTTCTCTGTGTTAACGTTGATGTTTTTAAGTTTGTGAAGAAATAAAACTTCGTTATTTTTCAAGTTGACTACTTTTAATTCACACCATTGTGACGCTCTGCTACTATGGTTTTTTTTTACGAATTTTTCACCAAGTAAAGAATAAATTTCAACAGTGAGCTCATCGCCTCATATATAAAGAGAAGTTGATTTGATTCATGTACCTGATTTTGCGATTCAGTAAATGAGCCAATGTCGAGATGGAAGAAAACAGGATTTTTCTCTCCTGCAGTAGAAAATTGCAAACTTTCATATTTAGTTATCATCCCGAGACTTGGAGTTAACATCCTGAGATTCAATGGAGTTATCACAGTGAGATTTAGTGAAGTTATGACTTCCAATGTTAACCATGTCTTTTGCTGTCAGTCCATCATTCACTTTTTGTTTTTGACTAACGGATATAAATTTTATAAATTAGTTTGTAAGCGTTTCTTACCTGAAGTTGTTGACATTTTACAAATTTAAACAAAAATCCGACTGCAGTTTGGCAGGAAACAAATGAATCCTTTACAATGGATCATACTGCGCAAAGTGCTCACCCCTCTTCGAAATCTCAAAACAAAGCAGCATAGGAAAGGTGAGATGCTGGTAGACACAGGCGGGACACTACGAGTGGCACCCGTTTAACAGTACTACCATTTTCTCCCAGGCGCCGAAGAAGGGCGAGGCTTTGTTGTCCCAGTATCTGGCTAAATGGGTTCCTAAAAACAATCGCTGTGTGCAGGTGGTGTGCAGACACCGAATGTTAAAGACGAGCATCTGTAAAGGCACAAAAAACTAAACATATGATGGACAGTAAGTATTTTCGGGATACTTCCTCAGCCCAGCCGCTCAGATCGACAATGAGTCAAAACGAAGTTTCCTGGGGTCCAATGGGTGCACTAGGTCTCATTGAGCAAAAGAAAAGGACGACGGCACACTGACCCCACTCTATTTGTTTATACTTCCACAGTAGTTTTTCTCTAAATTACCTTTTTTTTAGCTCCTGTTTTTTTTTTATCCTAACCCCCCCCCCCTCTGGGTGCTTCACTGGTGCACTTTATTTACATCAGGTTAAGATTAAAACTTCTTTATTTAGGTTAAAGTTAACATACACTCATGTTATCACGGGTGTCATAATTAATGACTAAGACTTGACTCCTAGTGTATACATGTCTGCTCATGTCCTAGGACGAGTCAGACGGTCTGGGTTTACGAAACTCCTAGTGTGACGTTCCCTGCCACTAAAACTGCTACTGTAAGCCCTAGGGCCAGTCGAGTGGTCTGGGTTTTCGACATTCCTAATGTACACATATCATTTTTGCTAATACTTTTTTGATAAAATACAAATTTCGTTCTTTCATTGCTTATAAAATCATAACATGCATATTTCATCATTTTTGGTTGCTCAAATAATTTTGTTTTATTAATTTTATATCTTCTCTATAATAAGTGGTAATGTATAGGGAAAGTATGGGAATCAGTGCTTGAAATTAGTGGGCGCTAGTCGCATTTTGCGATCGAATTTATCTAATTTGCGACTACAGATTACTCCACATGCGCACTAAAATGCGCCCAGCTTTTCATCACTTCTCTATTTTGTTTTTTTTTAATTTTAAAAATTATCAAACTTATTAAAGCCCACAAAAACAGAAGTTACTTGAAAAAAAAAAACCGAACTTCCGTTTCCCCCCTCCCCCATCCCATCCCTGGCGACCAGATCGCTACCGTATATCTCCGCATATGCGCATCAACTGGGCACATGGCACACATAGGAGTTCACCCCCTTCCTCTCCAAA
This sequence comes from Amaurobius ferox, assembly GCA_951213105.1. Lineage (NCBI taxonomy): Eukaryota > Metazoa > Arthropoda > Arachnida > Araneae > Amaurobiidae > Amaurobius > Amaurobius ferox. The sequence goes on along the minus strand of OX578155.1, from coordinate 109,451,803 downwards.
CGCCACATTGCGTGGAATCTCGCTTTATCACGTCACGTGACACTTGAGAATGCGAAAATGCATGCGATGTTAAGCCAGAAAAGGAAAATCAGTGATATCTTTCTCAAAAATCCGGCGACCAAACCTAGTCAGACCACCATAGATAAAGAGAGTGACAACAACGGTGAAAATCAAGAAACATGTGAACCAAAGAAGATTAAAATACACAGTGTCAGTGAACACACTTTAAGCAAATGGAAAGACAGATACCCTTGGTTGGTAGTGGAAAATTTTGAATCATCTAAAAAATTGTTTTGCAGTGTTTGCAAGAACCATGCATTGCAAGGCCTAACGAGTTTTAGTGCTGGATGCACCATTCTGAAAAGTAAGACTTTGGAAAAACACAACAAAAGCAAAGTTCATACTGATGCCTGTTTTGCAGAATGAGCTAGGGCAAATAAAGGTGAAAGTCCTATAATTGTTAGCTTTGCATCCATGTTAGATACTATCAAAGATAAAATGATAAAATTATTTAATATAGCATACATGGTAGGGCATGGAAACTTTCCTTTTTCTAATTTTGCAATGTTTTGTTTGTGCCAGAAGATGAATGGAGTAAATTTTGGTGATACTTACATTAATAATAAAGCATGTGCAACATTTATATTTTATATTGCTGAAACATTTAGAGAAGAAGTGAAAGAAATGTTAAAAGGTTTTTTCCATTTTAGCAGATTCATCAACAAATAGATCCATGTTAGAAAGTGAAATTATTTATATAATGTCGGTTAAAAATGGTATTCAAAAAGTTTCCTACATTAAACTTGTAGAACTGGATAGTAGAAGTGCTGAAGATGTGCTAAAGGCTATTAAGGATACATTTGATAATTTTCTTCCTGATTGGAAAACTAAATTAGTTGGGATATGCTTAGATGGTGCATCTGTAAATTAAGGATGCTATAGTGGTGTAGTAGCGTGTCTCAAACAAGAATGTCCTGCTATGATTTCGGTGCATTGTGTTGCACATCGTTTGGAACTTGCTATTAATTCTTCACTTAAAGACATAGACTATGCAAAGAAATGTGAAGATTTAGTGATTAGGGTGTCTATAAATTTTACAACAAAAGTCCAAAAATGCAGAAGCAGTTAAATGAATTAAGTGATGTATTGGAACAACATGTGTTGAAACATTTGACTGTTATTTCTATAAGGTGAATTTTATCCAAAAGTAGAGTTATTAGAGCACTTTTAAATAATTACAATGTCACAGTTACTCACCTTGAAAATTTTTACCATGAGACGACAAGTGACTATCGTGCTGCCTCCAAAATGCTAGGGTATTTAAAAACTATGAAAAGTGTACGATTTTTGAAGTACTGTTCTTCATGTTAGATGTCACAAACATTTTGTGTGTGCTATTAAAAAGTCTACAGAGTGGTCTTACTTCAGTGGAAAAAATAAAATGTGACATTCTGGCTTGTGAACTGAAAATTCAAAGTTTATGCTTATCAAACGGTGCTGAAATGGCAAAATTTGAAAACGAATTCACCACTAAAATGTTCAGGAACATTCAAGTAACAAGTGATGATATAAGCTTGCAAAGCTTTGCATCGGATCGTGTCAAGATTAATAATGGCTTGCTGGAAAATATCAGTGTACGATTTAACGATATCAAAAAAAGTCCTTTATTTGAAAATATCATTGTATTGGATGCTGTTAACTTAACCTGAAACTGATGCCCAGTTATCCACATATGGTGAATATGAACTAAAATGTGTTCTACAAAACATCCCATCTTGTTGTTGAAACCCAGACCATCCGACCTACCAGAAAGATGTAAGGTAACTGTTTGGACGGTCCGGAAGTGCTACCCAATTTAGACCGGAACCCAGTGGGGGAGGCATCCACAGGGACCGTACCCTCCTTCCCCTACCACCAACCTCTCGGAAGGACTTTCGGACCCACATGTTTAACGTGATCGTACTCCGCATGAACACGGCTGCAGTTTTGGCAGTGGCTGGAATCGAACCCGGGCCTACCGAGTGCAACTCCAGCGCACTAACCAATGGGCTACCGCGCCCACACATCCCACCTTGTGTAAAAATTGAAGAAGAAAATATTTTCAATGAATACATGAGTTGGAAAGTGTGGGCAAGAGGTAAAAAGGGTCAGTCTAGCAAAATTCTGTGAGATCGTCTGTACAGTGAAGCCCAAGAAAGAAACAGTTATCAAAATATATTAAAAATTGTATCTTTTGTGCGAGCATTACCTCTTTCCACTTCAATATGTGAAAGAGGTTTCAGTGCATTGAACAATATTAAAACCGAAAAACGGAACTCACTTCTAGTATCAACAGTTGATGATTTGTTGGTTATAAAATTAAATGGTCCAGAACTGAAAGACTTTAAGGCAGAAAATGCAGTGGCACATTGGTGGAAGTCGACCCATGCAACACATACTGGAAGACCAGACTTTAAGTGTAGTCATTAAATGTGTATTGATTAGTTAATTCAATTTCATTTCCTTACTGTATTAATTGCTCTTTCAGTTAATATTGAAAAATATCTGTACCGCCGTAATGTACTTTCGTGTGTACTGTATAATTAATACAATAAATAGTACGTCACATAACAGTAGTCCTCAGTGAAAAATGCACCCAGATATAATAAAATGTGCCTAAAATTTGATCGGTAGGAGCAGCAATTGCTCCTAGATATTTTTTCTATTTCAAGCACTGATGGGAATGGTGGTGGAAAATAAGAACAAGAGTTTTTAATGGATTGAGATTAAGTACAAACCAACTATTACTATCTATTTCAGCTCAAAAACTTTTTAAAGAAATTTCTTGGTAGTACACACCTTGCTGCTGATTTTTGTAAGTCTTTTATTTTCGAAATGCCACATAAAAGTTTGGAATAAAGGATTAAAAGTATGAACTAAATACTTGTGATTTTTTTTTATAACTAAACAAATACTCCGTTATTCTAGGATAAACCATTCTCAAGATATTTTAGTTTTTTTTAAGTTTGTTAAACTTACATGTGCAATGAAAAAGAAAAAGAAAAAAAAAATGGAAATTAGATATAATTTTAAATAAGTATTTATTTTATGTTTCTGAAAACATTAATATCACTGAATATAGGAAGAGAAATAAAGTCTGTAGGGAGTCCCACATTCAATTTTTTTTTATCTTATCTTATTTATTTTTATCTTATTTATACACGTTGAAGGTTTGTTTTAACATTTATGTATGCTGATATTTTTCCTTTTTTCAAGTCTGCGAATGTTTTGAATAGGTACACATTCTATGACGGGCCTCCCTTTGCAACAGGTTTGCCACATTATGGCCATATTTTAGCTGGCACTATCAAGGATATTGTAACACGATTTGCTCACCAGTCTGGCTACCATGTGGAGAGAAGATTTGGTTGGGACTGTCATGGCTTACCTGTTGTGAGTACTGTTTACTTACATTTTTACATTTTACTCAAACTTATAGTAGTGTTGTATACTTTTACTCTTATCTGTTGTCTAGGAATATGAAATTGATAAAGCCTTGGGGATCAAGGGACCTAGCGATGTGGAAAAGATTGGTATCAGACAGTACAATAATGAATGCAGAAAAATTGTCACCCGATATGCAAAACAGTGGGAGGTAAGATTGCATTTATTTACCCTTATCATTTTACCATTTAAAATTAGATGTAACAGATATTTTGGAGGTTTCCACGGAGTGAATGATTATTCCATTATACCCAACAGAAGCATTCCAATTGAACTGTATCTGTATAATATATACTAATTCCCAAGTGTTCATCTATCTGTCTTTTATGCCTTTTTAGACATGTTCCCCTATAGATGGAGAATTGACTTGCAATTTGGTACACACATCAATTGTTCAATAAAACCTCCTGAAAAAATTGAATTTTTCAAAAATGTTTTGTAGCGGGGGGTTCTTTACACCAAAACGTTCGCAAGGCAGAAAATCATACTTCTCGATAAGAAATTTTAAATTTGCTGTATGGGTAGATATTTCAAAAGGAAGAAAGTTAATTTTAGTCTTTCGATATTTGCTACTTTAGGGGTGTCGCTTATAAAAATGTTCGATTTGCCAAACATATAAGAAGTATCTTCTTTTAAATGATATATAGGCTTGAAATGAGTTATATGGGTAATTGTTCGATAAAATTCTCTACATTAAAATGCTTGATAAGTGAAATGTTAGAAAAATATATAAAGAATTTGGTGTTGGGGTAGGTTGTTTGATAGTAAGAAAGTGTATGATTTCAGTTTCCCAATACTTTTTACATTTAGGGCTGCTCCACACCAAAATGTTCTATTTGCCGAATAAGTGATCCTTTGTGTGAGACTTGAAATATAGTACATATTTCAAGACTAAAACATTTGAAATATGGACTTTTTGGAAAAAGCACCGAGAATAAATATATTTGGGAAGTTAGTTTTCCAGACTAAAACATTTAAAATATGGAATATTTGGAAAAAGCACCTATAAGTGAGATAGAAACTTAAATTTGGGCAACAGGATAGTCCCTATAATGGCATAAAGAAAGAATATTATTGTGCTGCAAAATTTGATTTTTTAAGGGTGGCACATGTTTGATTAAACAAAATAATAAGTAATTCCCAGTAATAAGATGCGAGATAAAGACTTGAAATTTGATGCTTGGGTGAGTTCGATAAGACCCAATGAAAAACTCGAATTATTTTAAACATTTACATAAACCAGGGTTATCTTATTGTGAGACCATTGCTTTCTAAGAGGTATTTGGCTAGTATATACTAATTCCCAAGTGGACACCCATCTATTTGCCACATTTTTTTAGGCACTTCTCATATTGATAGAGACTTGTAATTTGGTACATAGGTTGGTCGTTTGATAAAACTCTCCTGGAAAAAATCGAATTTTTCAAAAATGTTCAGTAGAGGGGAGTGGAGAGGTGCTCTGCTTCAAAAGGTTTGAAAGGTGAGATGATAGAAAAACATACTTAACAATGAGGTAGAGACTTTAAATTTTGTCTGTGAGTAGATAGTTTGAAAGGGAGAAAGTATGCAATTTCAATTTTCCAACATTTGTGCTACTTTAGGGGTGCTGCACACCAAAGTATTTTATTTGCTGAATAAATAAGAAATGCCTTCTTTTAAGTGATATAGAGGCTTGAAATTTGGTACATTAGTCTATTATTCAATAAAGTCAGTAACATGCAACCTTCTCTCTCTCTCCAATGATTTCACCTCTCTCATGAGATGGCAGCACTACAGATGACGCACACTTTCTCCTCGTCTCTCCTGATTGACTGCGACTAACTTCATGATAACGCACAATGAGGTACGACATACCTCCTGGTACGATCACATTAAACATGTGGGTCCGTAAGTCCTTCTGAGAGATTGGTGGTAGGGGAAGGAGGGTACGGTCCCTGTGGATGCCTCCTCCACTGGGTTCCGGTTTAAATTGGGTGACACTCCCCAGCTGTCCAAACAGTTACCTTAAACCTTTCTGGTAGGTGGGATGGTCTGGGTCTCAACAACAACAACAACTCCCTATTAGATTGGCATATCTCTCAAAAATGCTGTTAATGTAAACCTTTGGGTCAGTCGGGTGATCTGGGTTTTCGACACCTCCCGGTTAATCTGCTTCCAACTGAGTTTTAGCTTGGGAACACGGTGGGGTTTTTTTAGGCTGGTCCCCCTCCTCACTGAAATTTAATCAAGCTTCTCGCCTGTAGATATCTTATCTACGTTCTCACCAGAAAAGGGAGTATGTGGCGGGGCTGCAGCATTGCATCACTCACTACTACAAATGACATCCCAGATTATTCCCTTGGCCTCAAAGAATTCTTTTGGGCCTTATGTCATAGCACTTGATAAGTAATCTAAAGGTTCCAAGTTCGAACCCATCCCCCACCATTGGGTATCTGTGATCCCCCACAGTTGGATGTGTGCTCAAAGGATATCCGGGTCACCGACTGTGGGGCCGCACATTATGACATACATGATTTTTATCTAACAGAGATCTTTATAAGAGTTTCCCCCAGGCACTTTTGGAAGGGCGCAGCGCTCTGCCTACCCTTCTATTACCAGAACAGCGCCCTCCTTGCCCTTTGTACAAGAAAAGTGCCCTCCCTGCCCTTTTGTTAGCAGATCAGATCCCCTGCTTAGCCTTTCGTTAAGAGAGCAATGTCTGTTCTCAAACGAAAATCAACCAGTTCTTGTATGACCTCAGATAGTCCCAGATCCCTTTCTCTGCATTCATTACTGTAAATTTTGATTGTGTCCCTCCTTGAAGATCGTGTCTCTTCCCCCCCCCCCCCCCTTCCGTTCCCTTTTCCTTCAAAGAAAGAAAAAGAGTGATCTAGTGCCAATAAAATGAGGATTGACAGCCCCATATCACTTCTTTCCTCCACTAAAAGAAGCAAAACGGAAAGGGGAATATTAAGCACGTACATTCCTTCTTCCATCTGATGAAAACTTTCAAAACAGTTTTCTTTTTCAACTTAATTTTTTGTTAAATTGTTTCATGTTTGATATGTATTTGAGTTATAAAGTTCTGTAAATGTAAACCCTGTAAGCATATTTGCTATAAAACAAATATTTAAAAATATAGATTTTCGGACTAGGGTTCTTTGCGCCATTTGCTGGAAGATGTTTATGTCGATTCTGCCGATTCAGTCAAAACCTGAGGAAGATAGAAAGGGTGTGGGACAAGAGTTGTTAGATTACCGCGGTGATTTTAGCCAGCTTGAATGAAATATGAGAGAGCTTATTTTCTTTATATTGTTTACTAATTGCCTGTAGCTACCAGCCTAGTCACTTTTTGAAAATTCTCTTAATATGTTTTCTTGCTGTAGACTGTGTATCTCCTCTACGCTTGAAAGTCACTGCTAAGAATATTCCCATTTGTAGTTCGTGTAATAGCTGTCGACTGTGTATTTGTCCATCACTCAAGTGGTAGGACACGGACTCCCCAACAATTTTTGAGGGAGGAGAAGATATGAAAAATGCACAAAAGAGGAAAATGAAGTATGAAGGGGAACCCAGGAATTTGTATGGACGGCCCTGATCTGACCACTACTCGTTATATACAATATAATGAAAACTCCATTCCATGTAATAATGATTCGCGGACATATTTAATTCGCGTAGCGGATTTACTCCCAATGCAGGTCATGCAATAGCTATTGGCTGTGTATCTGACCACGGCCACCCATTAGGAGGGTCGGACACTACTCAAGTGGTCAGGCCCCCAATAATTTATAATATAATATATATAATATAACGATAACTCCTCTCCATGCAATAACAATTCGACATATTTAATTCGCATAACGAATTTACAAAATTAAGCACCTTCTTTTAACGAGTGTATGTAATCCGTATACAATGCATGCAATAACGATATATACCTTGTGCAGACGCTTGCAAATCGTGTGACATTGTGTTATGAACATGCGCACTATGCGAGCTTATGGATTAACAGATTAGCCCGTTGCATGACATCCGCATAGCAGATTTGAAACACAAAATGCCCCCCCCCTCATATTAGCGGACTCGTCCTTGACTTGCTCTGTGGACGCATGCAATAATAATAATAATCAAGCTCATTTAATAATGATACGCCCGCTTTAGAGACGTATGCAGCAGTTGTGGTTTGCGTACTCACCCGCTACGCTAGTTTACGGCTAAAGATACTGATGCTGCGCAGACACATGAACATACGTTGCTTGCACTATAATTAACTCTGCTCCATGGAATAATGATTAACTTAGCAGCTAAGCATTTGCTAATCCATAGTTCAAAACTTTATACGGTGATTTTATGGAGCTTTCTGGAATTTAATGTAGTTATTTAAATCAGGTTTTTTTTTTTTTTTGTAATCAATATATAACAAGAAACAATTAACAAATATTTTCAACGTTTAAATATATCTTTTACCTTAAAATCATGAAACCTCATTGACTAATAAGAAAATACTAAAAATCAAAATTTAATATTCTCCTTTTTAAATTTAATAAACTCTAAATTTATATAAATTCAATAATTGTAATTGCTAATAAACCAAATTGCTCAAGACTATAATTGCATTTGATGTAAAAATAGTATTTATTCAATGATAAATTTGTTCTCAACAAAAAAAACATTTTCATACCTTAGTGGTGGTGGCTTCAGTCCGATGAAGTCAAAATGGTTTTGAATGAATAACATTTTGTAAAATAAAACTTCAGTAAAGTTCAATAAAGCTATTCGATGTTTTCAGATTCATTTATATTGTCTACAGGATTCCAAAGTGCTGCAAATGACTCGCTAACTGTTTATAGCTAGTTATTACTTTATAGTTTTCACAACAATTTTATCTGGATGCTTAGACCATAAACTTCAAGTTAAAATATAAAATTATTTTACGAACTTGTTTTTCAGTATATAAATTTTAGTAGAAGGCAGTCTTTAAATCATGTTTTATATCTGCTAATTTTTTCAGCATTTTGTCAAAGATAAATTCACCCTTTGAGGATGACAACTTACCTGTGCATTAAGTGTGAAATGACTTTAAAAGACGATATTCATGTATTTGCATCAAAGATATATTTGCTTTAAAAAGCTGTCGATGCATAAACACACTTGAAGCTGGGATGTTTCAATTTCATTACTTGCAATATTTGAATACTTGATAGTGCTGATTGTTTCTTCAAATGTTTGCATCATGTTTTGTTGATTATAGACTTTAGTAAATGGGGGAGCTCCTAATGAATCATCAGTTAATCTGGAGGTGGAACATGGAGAAATTGTACTGAAATAATTATGTATTCTCATTTTGATTTTGTTTTAATAGATTGCTATGGTGGGTTATTGGAATGTAAGATTTTGGTTGTAACCCCCCCCCCCTTTCCAAGACCGTCAACTCCCCTGGCTCAGTGATGTTTGTGTGTTTCAATTTAATTGTTAAATGGGAAGATACATGTTTTTGGTATCTTTCATTATTATTTCGCTTTTTGTTATCTATAAAATTAAACAAATTCAGAGTATAAAATGTGTATTAAAATATACAATTGTATTTAGTTTATTTATTTATTTTTTGTTATAAGTGGTGTATTGATAAAGCTTTCTTTGGTTTTCTAGAGTTCGCTGTCAGTTCCGGTAAACAAAATTTAAAGTGTAACACTTAAAACAACCAGAACGAAAGATAAATCTCATATGACATTAGTATAGTTGCCTGATTGTAAGTTGCGAGGAGGGTGGAAGTGTTTTTTTGTTGAGTATAAGATTGAGCAGAATAATTTGGTAAGCTAAAGCATGTGAGATTCATTGTCTTTTGTAATAGCTTTGTAGTATGGGATTGTATAACTGTACCTTAAAAGTATTGGTCGAAAACCCAGGCCGTCCGACTCGTCGGGAGATATAGAGCAGCAAAAATGGGCAGCCGGTTAAAACTATGGGTAAAGGAATTGAGTTCTTAAACTTAAGATTGCCATTTTTTGTCAAGTTGATACTTAAGTTGGTGTCTTATGGTTTCTCCCCTTTTAATGGGAAGTTGCAATTTGTGTTTAAATGACTTTTTTTTTCCGTTCTACAGGAGATCATTGGACGTATGGGAAGATGGATCGACTTTGAAAATGACTACAAAACTCTCTACCCAACTTTTATGGAGAGTGTGTGGTACATATTCAAGCAATTATACAACAAGGGATTTGTTTATCGGGGAGTTAAGGTTCGTATAAAAACAGTTATCATGATTTCTGTCATTTTGACATTCTGTTATTATGCCTTGTACTTGTGCATAAATAGAATTCCTTTCTATTTTAAAAGTAGTACTATGGTTATGCATCGGGGAAAATGAGGATAAGTAAAGCATGTTTTATGTTGTGAACCAGTTCATCAAGAATTATGACAAGATTTACTGAGCTTAGAAATAGCCGTCATTTTCAGGAGCAACTTTGCTCCTCAAATTTAATATTGTGAAGCAATTAAAGGATTTTATGGAACAGTTTTACAAAAACATTGTTGGGTAAAGAAACATTTTAAATCTATTTTTCATTTATTTATACATAACGCTTTTCATACAATATAAACTATTTACTGTGACTGCTCATCACTGTCACTATTAGAAAGTTTTTTCTTTATCATATGGCATGTTTCCCCACCCGCCCAAAGAATCTGAGGCTCGACCCGGCTAAAAGTTGGCAAGTTCAGGCCCTTCTAAAGAAAATTTTTTAGTGTAGTAGAACTCATTTGATTTCTGAAATGGGTGTTGATTCTCTTTAAGGTTGTCTCAATCTTTGTATTTATTTATTACCCAGGCCGTCCAGCTCACTCAAAGGGTATGGAGATGGTCGGGAAAAACACAGAAATAACAATACACAAATATCCAAAGACAATATACATAGAGAAAAACACAGTTGGGATTGAAGTAAAAATGAGGTAAATTCATATAATATAAAACAAGATAATATAAGTTTTTATTCTCTGCAAGAGAGGGCAGTATCTGAAAAAACAACATGGATTTAGTATATTTATTTTAATGGGTAACAATAAAAGTTATTGTTTTTTACCAAAATTGTGTCAAGAAAGGTTACCTTCAATATTAGAATTTGTTAATTTGTAGGGATGTCATGTCAGCAATATTTTATAAAGAATATGCACCGTATTTGAAGGCACTTACTGCTTCACTTTGGACTGGTTTTAAGAGGATAGCTTTAGGGCTCCTAATAAGGGTGATTAATAATGATGCAATTAAACAATGTTGGTCTTGTTCTTTTCAGGTTATGCCATTTTCAACAGCTTGCAGCACTCCTCTGTCAAACTTTGAGTCGGGTCAGAATTACAAGGAAGTTGTGGATCCTGCTGGTTTGTAAAAATATTTTAAATACTTCTATTCTTTTTGGTGTTATTGGGGGTTTGTACATGAGGTGTGAACAGAGGGTCCTGAGGCTTCAAGTGAATTTTCATGAAAGATTTCAGCTGAACAATAAGAGTGTCACAAATCCGAAAAATGAATTATTCGACAGTTTATTTATGTTGCTTTCATAAGTTCGAAAATAAATACCGATTCAGTACACCAGTCTCTTGACGTCTGCCATGGAATTTTGGGGCACTATTTTGGGGATGTTTGTTTATAATTTAAAAATATTCCTGTGCCTGAAACTACCTTGTTCCAATGAGTAATCTGGCATTGGTTATATAACCACAGTTTTCCTGTCTAATACCTGAAGCTCCGTAGTGCTCAGGCTGATTATGCAAACACTTTTACGCCAAGGTCCACTAAGAAACTACAAAATGCCGAAATTCAAAGAGACCCAAACAAATATAGAATGCTACAGAGCTCACATTAAAACTGGCCAAACACACAGAGAGGATTATGGTATAGTGAGTGATCTCAATTACGACCTGATGAAAAGGTCGTAGCCAAAGACAACTGTATGTTGCTGCACAAATGCCTAATGATAAAATGCAGAATTATATAAAACGCAAGAAAACATTGAATTATCTATAATGCACTCATTCAGAAATTGCAAGGGAGGTCCATTTTGAGTGCTGGATTTGGTTGAATCTTGGTTGAATTTTGAGAGCCCCTGGAGTACCCCTGTTTGTGAACATTTTTCGATGAGGATGCCTCTTAAAGGTGGAACACTATTTGAATCTGAATGGATCTATGAAATATGACAATGATAGGGCATTGGTGTCCATTAAGAATTAATTACGCCAATGTCTGCAAAGGGGGATTGAACTGTATGTCGAATACCTGTCATTTTGAGAGGTTCTTCGCTTGGGATTGATGCTGTCCCACCTATGAGCAAAAGGTTAACTAAAGCTGCAAATTATTAAGAATTTTGGTTACTGGCCGGTAGGTCCAGGGATGTTATAACATGGGGACAACCGGCCCCACCGCTAATCGACATGCGTTATTTATTTTGCTTTAAATTTTTGGTCTTTTACTTTTTTGAAAAATGTAGACAAAGAACGATTTATGCTAAATTTAAGAATGGGACCAAACAAGGTACCGAGTATTTTTACTCGCAGCTGATGGATTCTTAATAATGGCTGCTTAAAAAGAATCATGTGTGCACTAAAGTGCATTTTCATAAGAGTTTTAAATAATTAATTGCTTCAATGAACTCATAGCTTTTATATGTGATGAAAAATACACAGTGAGTTTTTTCAGTCTCAGTTACCTTCACAAACTTCTTAATTTTGCATTTTATTATTGTAGTATACAATTTTATTACTTTTAATATTTTAATCAGGGTTGCCCCTCAACCTGGAAACCGGGAAAAGTCAGGGAATTTGAAAACAGCCAGGGAAAGCTGTTAAAAGTCAGGGAATTTCATGAGAAATCTAGAATTTTTTAGATAACGCAAATAAAATTTGCAATGTCCACCAATATTGAATGCTTTGTTATGTTGAAGTTGATACATTTACAACCGTAAAGTGTTGGTTGACACCTCCTTATTCTTAATTGAGTTGTGATCAGGGTTTTTGTTGCTGATCATCATTGCGCCGAATTACGATCAAATATTTTATATGGCGAGTAAACAAATGATCGTATTTTCCAAATTGCGAGTGGACGGCTTAATTATGGATAATTATTTTTTGTTTTCATTTGGATTTTGTTTTCGATTATTTTTTGCTATTATTTAAATGCCCAAAATAAACTAATAGAAATAGCTTTCAATCGTGATTATGAGAAATACAGTCAAAATACTAGCGACTGCGAATGTTTTTGTTTCTGTTATTCCAAAATTGGCACTGCGTTGGTAGAAGCAGAACACTCCCCATTCCCCTTGATCTCTCCTGAAATAAAAATTGACAGAGAGACTGTTGAATAGTGCTATTCTTCTGAAATAAGTGAATTATTATGAGTTTCTTTTTCTTTCTAAAGTTCAAACTATTCTCAATTATTTTTTGTTAGGTGTCCATTTGGAGTAAAAATTTCTGGTTGGCTCTAAGAATTTTTGCTGTAAAATTTTCAAATAAGTTATTGGGACTAGAGTTCCATTATATTATTTGCGTGAAGGATGGTTTCACCAATTGATCAAAACATAAACACTAAAGTGTATATGTTGTATCAGTGATATCAAAACACAGTAGATAAGCAAGAGTTCTGTCTGTGATTAACAGTCTGGTTAATATCTTCTTATTATCTTAATGTAAAACTTATTTCCCAGCTTTTTAATTTTTTTTTAAATAAAATTTTTCTAGTGAAATGACTGTATGTCTCTTGATTTCATTTTGCTATCAATCCTACAGATTGTAATCTGTTAGCATCCTTGTTCCTTCCTGTAATTATATTAATAGTTTTATAAAATATATTATTTACTGTCATAATGAGATTAAAATATATAAATATTTACAGAGATGCCAACCATTACGGATTTCCGTAATTATGGATTTCTGAACAAAATTATGGACCATTGAAAAGACCTGTAAAATTACCGAAAATGTCTATTTTTCTTTATTTTTCGATCCATCTCCATCCTGTTATTACTGTACATTAAATTGACAAAACTTGCTTATGTTTATATTTTGGTTTATTATTCATGTTAATTTTATAATTATTTTGACACTCAGTACAATTGTTTAATTTAGGAAATTCTAATGTAGTCCTGTGAGTCCACGAGTATCCTTTTCTATCTTTCTCCATCATCTAAATATTAATCAATAAATTAACTAAACTAGCTTATTTTCACATTTTGGTTAATTATTAAGATTAATTTTTTAATTATTTCTACATAAATAGTGTGATTGCACAATTTAATTTGCCCAGAGGAATTTAACCATTTATCTAGAAAAATTTAATATTATCTGGTGATGAAAGCAATATTATTTGTTCCTCTTAATAATCATGTGCCAGAATGTATATCCTATTTTGTTAGAAAATATGGGGCTAATTTTAGGCTAAATTTGAGTGCAGATACATTACATTTTTTATTACTTCAAAAAATAAAGAGCATGTCGAATGCTCTTTATTTTTCATCTTTTAGGAAGAAATTATGAAAGTCTGAGCTAGAATAGGCTAAAAATAAACAAAAATAAATGATTAAGGGGGTATGGTACCCAAATTGTTGAAATCTGCAATTTTGAAGTTATAGTTGTAATTTTTTGTATTCAGGTAGATTTTAAGTATAGTAAACAAAATGTGATATTCAAAATTTTAAAAATTAAAAAATAAATATTTTTAAAAAATTAAAATTTCAAAAATTTGACAAGTTTTTTTTTTTACATAAGTAGAAAAATAATTTTTCTAAAATTTTAATTTGAACATTTTTTAACATAAAAATGTGTAAGAAATAAATTGTCTTCACAGTTTTTGTAAATATGAATAAAAAAAAATTTAATAAAAAATGTAAAAAAATGGGATTTTACGACACAAATATTGTTTTCGAAAATCATAATAAAAAAACAAACATATATTTCAGCAATTGCTGCAGACAAATTAAAGAAAAGTATATATATAACAATTGTTCAAAATTTAATTCATATCCGTGCAGTAGAATTTGACTTATACCAATTTAAATTTATAAAAATGCCGAAAATCACGTCTTTGAGGAAAAAGGCATTAAAGTTTAAAGTGGCTGGTGACAACTTCAGTAGTTCAATTTTTAACATTGCAATATAATCGGTTCTATTTAACATAGCAAGATGAATTTGGTGTCATTGGAATCAGAAAATTATGAATTTTTTTAAAACAATAATAATAATAATAATAATAATAAAAAAGGGATTTTTTGGGTACCATATCCCCTTAAATTTTGTTTATGCTAAGCATATTCTGTTTTTTTAAAGATTTTGAAATTTCTTTTTGTTCAGTAACGAAGACTAATGTATTCATATTATGTTTGTTTAGTTATAATGTTAATTAAATTTGAATATTTCATATAAAAATATAGTACACAAATTTTTTAGTTGCATATGTATGTCAAATAACAAATTTTTAATTGGGTGAGTAAATATTAACATGCAGAATAGGCACTTGTGAAGCCTAGATTAATTCAATAATTTATTGCATTGTTTTTTAATAAACTTGGAATTTGTCTAAAAAAGTCAGGGAATTTCATATCTTATAGGGAGTGGCAACCCTGTAAATAAAATATGTTCTTGGTTTCTGTAAAATTTATTTAAAAATTTGATAGAAATATCAGGGTAAAATTGAATACTTCAAATAAAACTAGCAGCAGTTTCTGCAGCCAACTGCTGGTTATTCACTATAAAAATAATCCATTTCCCAATCTGTAACACTTGGTGAAACATTTTGGAAAAAAAGTTGGTGCCAATTGGTGGAAAAAAAATTGCCAATTTAGCGACTTTTTAAATGTTGCCAAATTGAAGAAAATGTCACCAAATTGATTGAAATGACTCCTAATTGACGAAAATTCAATATTTTGCAAAATTAAATTCAATTTCAATCAACTTATTTCTCCATTCATCTGCAATGTTGCAGAGTTCACTTTGACGATAAGAGCTTGCAATTACGTTCTAGTATCTCAACGGCAAAGCTCCGGCTCGCCATCACAAAGATCCGAAATTCAATTCCTGGTTGAGGCAATAAGGTTCTTTACAATGACACCCGAACAAATAAACCCCGTAAGTTGCTGCAAATATGAAAGTGACACTAACACAACTAACACGGATTCAGTGGACTCTGGGATATAGAGTGTCAATTTCAAATTGGGAGGATAATGACAAAAGAAGCTAACATCAACATGGTGGATAAAAATAGCATCAGAAGCATAACCTGATGTAAAATTAGAAGGTGGTCAGTGAGATTGTTGTTGTACACCAGTCTGATATTAGAGGTTGGAAAATGCAGAGTCCACTTCAACCATAAGAGCTTGCATTTCTTTACTAGTAGCTCAACGATAGAATGCTGGCTGGCCAGTATAGAGATTTGTTATTTGATTTCCTGTTGGGGCAGCAAGGCTCTTTACAATGCTTGGCAAAAAATTTAGTAGCGTATTGCAAACTTAACAACTTTTTAAAAAGCTGCCATATTGATAAAAATATTACCAAATCGATAGAAATATCACCAAATTGTTCAAAATGATGCTACATAAATGAAACCAATTGTATTTTATTAGGGGATAGTATTGTAATGGCATTTCGGTAAGGCCTGTCTGTCCCACTTGGTGACAAATTTGGTGATTTTTTAATATCACCAAATTGATTAAAATATCACCAGATTAAGGAAAATACCACCAACTTGATGAAATTACGCTAAATTAATGAAAGTAGTGTTTAATTGATGAAAATTCAATATTTTATTTTCGAAAGTTAAATTTCCTCGATAATCCCTGTCACTTTGTGAGAATTATTAATTTAATATACTTGATTCAAATTTAAGTGAGTTTTACTGTTCATCGAGAGCTATGTTTTGTTCGGGGTTGTAAATGAATTGCTTTTTGATAGAGGATGATATAATCTATGTATGTTTTGATAGGAAGAAAAAAATAATATTGATTGGGAAAGGTGCATGGCTTGCATGTGTTTGTGGATAGTACTGTTGTCGATGAATGAAATCGATGATGATGAAATCAAAGTTTTGAACGTTCTCAATAAGACACATTTGATAATAACTATACAAAATTTCTGTTAGTAATTTGAATAACTCTGCTATTTACGATCTAAACATGTTTGATGAAATTTAAAATTACACACATTTAAATTTCACTATAGTCGGTTCATGGCCACTATTAAGTTATACTACACCGAGACATAATATACACTCCACAAATGGTCTAGTGTGACATTTTTATAGAAATGAAGGGAAAATCATTTAATTGGCCTGCAAAAATCATCAAAATTTAAACTAAAAAACTACGTATTCTCAAATATATGCATTCAATGCTTGTTTTATACTTCATGTTTAATGATCAAAAGAATAAGATCAACCCCATTGTACTCGGACTGGCCATTCTCGAGATATTTTAGATTTTTCACATTTTGAATATGCCACCTTAGACGATAAGTCAAGTTGCCCAATGAGAATGAAAATTGAATCAAAAGTGCCTATTCAGTGTCATTTTAAATAATTATGTGAGTCTGCAGGGAAAGTCATGTGCTGCCCACATCCGACTTTTATGTGTGCAGCATCATGAACAGGCATTGATGATTTTAAGTACCCTTTTACTTTTAAATGTTATTGTTAGTTGATAAAGGAAAGCCTATTTCAGAGTGCTGGTCAGACTTTTTGATGTCAGCTGTGATCATTTTTGGACCCTTTTCTTTTCAGTTATCGTGAGCTTTCCCCTGGATGTTCAACCCGGCGTGTCTCTCATTGCCTGGACGACAACTCCCTGGACATTGCCTAGCAACATGTCTGTGTGCGTGAATCCTGAACTGGATTATGTGAAAGTGAAAGGTGAGCTTTTTGGTCCTCACTCCCTCTTAGTGGAGGAATCTGTTCAGAATTCATGTTTGACACGAAGAAGCTCATGTATGAGAGGCTTTATTTTATCTCATACTAGAGTTGTGTAATAAACATAATTTTGCTTCTTTATACATTTGCTATGCATTACTATGGGAGGGAAACGATGGGATGTATCTGGTGACTCTTTTTGAATAAGCCGCTTCATGTTTTCAGTAGGTTCGCATAGTAGGCTATGTGCCTATGGCGATGTTGTAGAGTATTCATCACAAAGGCAAACATACAATATAACTTTATTTATAAGAACATAACTAAAAGAGCTGTATTACATCGTAGTCATCTGAAATACGAAAGGTGATGCGCATGCTTCACATGTAAATGTAAATGTCAGAGAGTCTCTGTGTGGATCAAGGAAGAAAGGTTTTATGCTGATCGCTTAATCTGAAGAAGTGCCACCATATGCTCACTACATGAGTACAAAGGCCGTTCTGCAATCCTCTTATTAAATGTATCCTTTGAAAATCTTTGGGGAATTGAACAAAATAAAATGAAAAAATTCCCCATTGAATGAAATCCTGCTTTGCTAATTATCAGAATTTCAGGTGCTTTGGATAGATTATCATTAGTAACGAAAGTTTTTTTTTATATATCCAATTCGAAGCATATAGCTTCAAGATTGAGAAAGTTAGAATGTTTGATTCTAATTTATTTATCACATCTGATTTTCTTGCATGATCTGTTATGCCAGTAGGTCCTAAAAATGGGATGTAATAAAATCAGTTTCTGTTGTCTAAAATTGTAATTTTTCATAAAAGTACCAGTCAATTTTTTTTCTGTTTAAGGTACTTCTATTCTGGATATATTTTTGAGTCACAATCTTGAGACCTTGAAAATATTTCATCTTTTTGCAATTGTTTGGTGTAGAATGCAGCAAGAATCACAGCTAAAGAAGCTGCTTGGCTTGTTTCAATAATACAGAGCGGCCATAGTAGAAGCTTGAAGTTTAAAAAATCTATTTTTTACTCTTTTATGTAATAAATAATTCAAAGATTTTTGTTTATTTTTTCAAAGACTCAGGGTTTCACATTACGGGAGACCTAGGCCTCGACACATTCGGAGTCCTCTTTAAAAATATATCAAAAGTTAAAAAGTTACAAAATATTTAAAATGTCAATGAAATTTCATTAAAAAATCAGGAAATAAAACATTTATTACAGATATTTATTATCATCATTAGTGTACAGTTTCATGAACTGACTGAAAAATTCATCTTATTTAGATAAAATTCCTTTAGATTTAGATCTGTATTAGTGTCGTTTACCAATCCCAAACTTAAAAAAATACGGCTGTTTCTTTCGATTGATCTGAAAGAACATAGTTGTATTCAATGAAGAACATGATGAAACAAAATGAATACAAAAATAAAACACACATGAATCAGAGTTTCCCCCAAACTTAAAAAAATACGGCTGTTTCTTTCGATTGATCTGAAAGAACATAGTTGTATTCAATGAAGAACATGATGAAACAAAATGAATACAAAAATAAAACACACATGAATCAGAGTTTCCCCCAGGATTAAAAAGGGGCAGGGTGCTGTTTTTTATGTTTGAATAACATTTATGCTTGGGATTTTTATGACGAAAATCAGTGCATTGCAAAAAAATGTAAACATTTTGTCACTTATACTTCTAAGCCTAATAGACAAAAATGTAAATATATTTTTTTGTTTTGTAGGAAATAGGGTCAAGATTGTGAATATATAAAATTAATTTCAATTTTTTAATATTTTAAAACTTGTTTTTTGAAAAACTTAAGAAGTATCTGTCCGAACAAGTGTTTTTTTTTTTTCATTTTGCTTATTTTCACTCGAAATATCTTCGAAACCATAAAAGACAGATAAAAATAGTAAGGGATAAAAATATGTATTGGGAAATTTAGTTGCTAAATTTATATTTGTGTTTTAAAAATGTGCTTAAAGTTTTCGAGTAATCGTTTTGTCGAGTTGAAGAGTGAAAATTTCCCCTTTTTCAAGTTTGTAATGCTATCTCAAAAACTAAACCTGTAAACAATTATGCAAATATATAGCTCTTTGAAATCCCTACAAGTGTATATAATTGGATTTTGGATGTACTCTTTGCTTGCGAAGTATAGTGCTTATAATTTCGATATTTTACTATTTTAACCTGGGTTTTCCAATGTGTGGGAAAGCTTTAATTTACTTAAAATGTTACTATTGTTTCAGCTGAATCTGTTACTTACTCCTTGGTGAAATATTTGTGCATAACTATGAGATAATCTTATTTTGTTTAAAAAATCAGGGCATTAAATGAACTTGGAGATTCTAAAAATGTGTAATGATTGGTTAGGTTTGAACAAAAGAAATGAAAATATACATATTCAAGTACATATTTATGTGCCACCAGGCAAGTTTATAGATTATAGGTCAGGTTGATTTCAGGTCAGATAAGTTTAATTTATATACTGAAAAACAAGTTCGTAAAATAATTTTATATTTTAACCTGAAGTCTAAGGTCGAAGCATCCAGATAAAATGATTGTGAAAACTAAAGTACTAACTAGCTATAAACAGTTAGTGAGTCATTTGTAGCACTTTGAAATTCTGTAAACAACAAAATACATCTGAAAAAATCGAATAGCTTTATTGAACTTTACTGAAGTTTTATTTTACAAAATGTTATTCATTCAAAGCCATTTTGACTGCATCGGACTGAAGCCACCACCACTGAGGTATGAAAATGTTTCTTTTGTTGAGAACAAATTTATCATTGAATAAATGCTATTTTTACATCAAATGCAATCATAGTCTTGAGCAATTGGGTTTATTAGCAATTACAATTATTGAATTTATATAAATTTAGAGTTCAATAAAATTTTAAAAGGATAATATTAAATTTTGATTTTTAGTATTTTCTCATTAGTCAATGAGGTTTGATGATTTTAAGGGCTATGATATATTTAAATGTTGAAAATATTTGTTAATTGTTTGTTATATATTGATTACAAAAAAAAAAACCCTGATTTAAATAACTAAATAAAATTCCAGAAAACTCCATAAAATTACATTATAAAGTTTTGAACTATGGATTAGCAAATGTTTAGCTGCTAAGTTAAAATCCTTATTCCATGGAGCAAAGTTATTAATAGTGCAAGCAATGTACGTTCATGTGTCTGTGCAGCATACGTATCTTTAGCCGTAAACTCGTGTAATGAGCGAGTACGCAAACGCAACTACTGCATACGTCCTTAAAGCGGGTGTATCATTATTAAATGAGCTTGATTATTATTATTGCATGTGTCCGCGAAGCGGGGCAAAGACGAGTCTGCTAATATGAGGGGGGGGGGGGGAGGGGTATTTTGTGCTTCAAATCTGCTATGAGGATGTCGTGCAAAGAGGCTAATCTGTTAATCCATAAGCCTGCATAGTGCACATGTTCATAACACAATGTCACACGATTTGTACGCGTCTGCACAAGGTATATATTGTTATTGCATGCATTGTACGCGGATTACATACAGTCATTAAAAGAAGGTGCTTAATTTTGTAAATATATGTCTGCTCAGTCTGCGTATCATTATTGCATTGAGCGGAGTTTTCATTATATTGTATATAACGCATAGTGGTCAGATTAGAACCGCCCATACAAATGCCAGGGTTCCCCTTCATATTTCATTTTCCTCTTTCGTACAATTTTGATGCCTTCTCCTCCCTCAAGAATTGTTGGGGAGTCCGGGTCCCACCACTTAAGTAGTGTCCGATCCTCTCTAAGGGCAGCGGTAGACAAATACACAGTCGATAGCTATTACACGAACTACAAATAGGAGTACTCTTAGCCGTAACTTTCGTGCGTAGTGGAGATATGCAGTCTACAGCAAGAAAGCGTATTAAGAGAATTTCCAAAACGTGACTAGGCTGGTAGCTAAAGGCAATTAATAAACAATATAAAGAAAATAAGCTCCCCCATATTTCATTCAAGCCGGCTAAAATCACTGCGCTAATCTAACAACTTTTCTCCCCCACTCTTTCTATCATCCTCCGGTTTGGACTGAATCGGCAAAATCAGCGTAAACATCTTCCGGCAAATGGCGCAAAGAACCCTAGTCCAGAAATCTATATTTTTAAATATTTGTTTTAGAGAAAATATGCTTACAGAGTTTACATTTACATAACTTTATAACTAAAATGCATATCAAACATGAAATAATTTAAGAAAAATTTAAGTTGAAAAAGAAAACTGTTTTGAAAGTTTTCATCAGATGGAAGAAGGAATGTACTCACTTTTCCGTTTTGTTTTTTCTTCTTCCAGTGGAGGAAAGAAGTGATATGGGGCTGTCAATCCTCTTTTTATTGGCACTAGATCACCCTTTTTCTTTCTTTGAAGGAGAAGGGAGCAGCAGGGGGGGGGGAAGGGAGATAGACAGACATGATCAAAATTTACGGTAATGAACACAGAGAAAGGGCTCTGGGACTTATCTGAGGTGATACAAGAACTGGTTGATTTTCTTTTGAGGACAGACATTGCTCCCTTAACAAAAGGCTAAGCAGGGGATCTGATCTGCTAACAAAAGGGCAGGGAGGGCGCTCTTCTCGTACAAAGGACAAGGAGGGCGCTGTTCTGGTAAAAAAAGGGCAGGCAGGGCGCTGCACCCTTCCAAAACTGCCTGGGGGGAAACTGATGAATAGAAATACAAGTTTTAATATATTAGCTGCACAATGAAATTTGCTTATTTCAATAATACAGAGCAGCCATAGAAAAAGCTTAAACTTTAAAAATTCTATTGTTTATTCTTATATAATAATTCTTCTGTTTATTTTTCATTTGATCTTAATTCGAAAAATCCTTCATTTACTCCTTATTGTTTTGAATTTCAAAAGTAGTTTGTGTATTTTTTGGTAATTTAAATCAAGATCATATCCAGAATTATTTTTCAGTGAGGGTCACAAAAAGCAACAATGTTTATATATGCAAGAGATCCCATATAATCAAAAATCCTTTTCTTTTGAGGATTATTTTTTGTGGTGGAGGGGGTAATAATGTTTATGTTTAAATTAAACTTGCACTGAAATAATTAAATGTAAATGAGAATGGTTATTCAGGGTGGCCACAGAACCTGGAATTCAGACAGTATCAACATTGTGGAAATATCAGGGAATTCCTAAAAGAACCCCTGTAAAATCAGGGAAATCTGAATCTTTTTTGGTAATTGTAACTTTCTTCCGACTCACAACAATACACATGTATAGAATTCCTCATTCGTGTTTCATATGACGGGTGACAACCTATTAGACACCCCAATAAAGGAATTAGAGTTTTAAAATTTTTCAAAGTTTCTCAGTTTGTGAGTGTTTCTCTCATCTTAATTGTTTTGAAAGATGTCAAGATATTTCACATGACAGGGAAAGCGGATTAAAAAAAAACACTGTTTCTGCTTATACATAATTTTATTGCAATAAGTGGTATTTGACTAAATGAACTCTTGATTGCATTTTACAGAGCACTGCTGAGTTTATAGCTGAGTTTTATAGCTTATTTAGAATTATAATGCTTGAAAGATTAATATTCGTGTAATAATACTGTCTTTGCATAACTCTTGCATAAATACTGTACTTTTATTATACTTTTCAATGCTGAAAGTCATTCATTTTATTTAATTATTTATTCTTAATGATCACTTTCAATTTTATTAATTAACTTTATTATGTTTGCTAAACTGATATTCAGTATACGTAGATAGTGATACATATCAGGTAATTTAGATATTATCTGGAAATCAGGGACATATCAGGGAGTTTTTAAAGATATTATCTGGAAATCAGGTACATATCACAGAGTTTTTAAAGATATTATCTGGAAATCAGGTACATATCAGGGAGTTTTTAAAGATATTATCTTTAAATCGGGGAATTTTTTATCTGAGATCCTGTAGCCACCCTGTTATACATGATTGCATCACATGCAGAAAGATTATGAGAACTACCTGTAGCATATGATATCACATACTGAAAGTGCGACATAATTGGCTGGTCATCTTTTCATTTAGCTACAAATATGTAGGACTCTGGTGAACTACACAAGTACTGTTACGTTTTGTCTCATATAATCAGCCTGATTATTTTGAAAAGTTATACTCTATTATTTAGGTACTTGTTAGAAGAAATGCTTAATATATACAGTTATTTCATAAAATTATATTTACTATATATTTATTATTTATTACTTAGGAACTTGAAAAATCTTTCAATTGATACTATGCTTGACAATGTACCCCCCTCCCTCCTGGAAGGGGGGGGGAGTCTAATGTCATAGCAAACAAAAAAATGTATTATGGCTATTTTTCACAACAATGATTGGAATAATTACATCTTATGATCATTGAGCCATAACTAAACCCTTTTATTCATGGTTATGCTAAATTTTGTCCTATGCAGCCATGTTAAAAAATATAAAATTTCGAATAAATTTTGAAGTTTTTGTTCGAATTAAAAAAAATTCTATCTAATTTTAAATTTTTTGATAACAAAGCCAGATACAAAGTTTCATGAGAATCCATTAATATTTGTGGCTGCTATCGTGTACACAAGAAATCTATCATAATCTTGAATTCGAAAATTTTCTGGAAAACAATATTTTCTCTATACATAGTATGAGAAAATAAATATATTTTAGAATGAACTTTAACCTCAAAATGATTTACCATATGCAAACAATTTTTTTAACTAAAATAAAATCTTTTAGATTCATAGCACTGCATGAGAATATTAAGTATGAAATAATATCGCTACCATAGTAGTTAACTTTTAAAGTAGTTGGTAAGTTATGTGGCATATTAATTAAAAAATTAACCAAAATATGAAGAAATAAGAAAGATCAATCATGCATAAAGCATTGATTATGAAACGCTTTCCAACTTCATTGCAATATTATATAAATATCTCTAAAATGCGATACATTCCTTGGTAATATTTTAAAACTTATCACAATACTACATTAATTTATTATATTTGAAAACTTAAAACTTCATTCAAATGACGGCATTGAAATATAAATTGCCTGGTTTAAACATCTCTAAAATGCGACACATTCCTCGATAATATTTTTAAAATTATCATAATACTACAATAATTTATTATATTTGAACAAATGAACTTTACTTACAAATGAACTTTATTCAAATAATGTCATCGAAATATAAATCGCCTCTATATAAAAGCAGCATTTTATTCATTAACATTTTTCCATTCCGTTCATTCATCATAATACTATAATAATTTATTTTATTTAAAAACTTAAAACCATGGAGGTACCATTAATTTAACTCTATGCTTAAAACTTCAAAAAAATCAAAAAAATCGTCTAGTTCTCTGTGTAAAATCAATGAATGTTTCATTCATATCAGCTATATTGAGCTATATGCTATATTGAGCTATCAGCTATATTGAGCTATATCAGCTATATTGAGCTCCATGAGCTAAATAATTTTGCGTTAAAGAAATGCAGCAATTCTTATACAACTCATTCTACATTTTTTGGTATTTACATTCTCCATAAGTGAAAATTAGGCTTCGTTGTAGAAATAATCAAAGTTTGATGATCATTTAAATTCAAATATATTGTAATTGCATTGTTTCAATATATAGTAGTACGGAATTTAAGCAAAAATAAAGCAGTTTTACATTGGATACAACACTAAATATGAATTAAAAAGAACTTTAAAAGTCACTATTTTGACACAAGATGGATGCCATATTTTATTTTAAAGTGGATCACGTGATCTCTTCATATAATGGTTACGTGATCTCTTCATATAAAGGGTGTAATTATTATTTTAATTTTTTTTAAAAAATCTATTGAACATATTTTGCTGAAATATTTTTATATATTTTATGGGATAATTTGAATATTTCCTAAAACTTTCGAAGCAATTTGTGAATTTTAAATAAAAACAATTTTTCAACAAACATTTTTTCTTAAAAAATGTTTGAAAAATGAGGTCCCATAGGGTTCAATGTATTTCATTTTTTCAACCCAGGTTCAATCCAAAACTAATTGGGTGATTCATTTACAGGTTCATCCATAGGTCCCACAGACTGTCTGAATAACATACTAAAATTTCATTTTGATAAAGTCATTTTTATGGCAGTTGTCGTGCTAACGGACAGACAGACAGATGGAATTAATAAAGTCATAAACACTTTTCATCTGTGTTGTAAAGTGTTAAAAAGCTTGTTTAGTATGTTTAATATGCAATAATTAGAGAAATAGAGATGAATTGTAAAAGATACTTTTGGTAATGCATGCAAATACAAACTGAATTGCACAATCATATTATTTATGTGAAAATACTTTTTAGTAAAATTTATATTCATTTTTATTCAGACTGTAAAAGTAAGATGGCTTTTTTGCTCTGACATGGAATAATTAAAATGGAAATCCAGGGTTGTATAATCAAGAGTGAAAATCTCCCCTAGTTTGGATTCTACGGGGGATTCAAAAAATACACAACAAAACATGAAACTTAATTTCACATTTTTTTGCTAAATAAAAATAATGTAAGCAAAAATTCAAGAAAGTATTTATATATTTTTTTATACAGTAATATTATTAATATGCATTTCTAATTGCTATCTTCTTATTTTTGGTATTTATTAAGTTTTCAAAAAATATTTCCTATTTCTTAAACTTTATTCAATTTTATTTTTTTCTTTAAATTGTCAGTTAGTTTTCTTCATTTTTCCATTTTTTAAAAGTTTTCCAAATTTACGGATTTTTTACTTATGTATTTTTAGTTCATTTTCTGAATATTTTAAACATTTATAGTCTCATTTATGTATGCATGTCCTTATAAACACATTGGATTTAAATCCATTACTAAGCGACACATTATTTTCTTCTAGTAAATTGGCAGAAAAAATATCGGTTGCATAATGGAAGGTTATCTAATTGTGGGTTTTTATTAATATTGTGACAACCCCTATAAACTTAAATCATGGACATTTTAAGTGGGGCTATTTCATGACTACCCATAAAATTTCATGAAATTCGGTGCATGAAATTTGGTTCCCGTGATGATGAGACAAACACAGATTTTCAATTTTATTTATATAGATTGGGTACAATTTTAAATAAATAAACAACACATTTTATGACACTTTTTTTTTTTATTAGATGCTTCCACTGGAAATGTTTATATAATGATGGAAGTCCGTTTAGAGGCTCTATTTAAAACTGCTGATGAATATGCCATTCTTGAAAGGTAAGTTTTAAATATATTTTTAGAACTATGTACTACCTGCTAATTTGTGAACAAAGATAAACAAGCCTTCGAAACTTAATGAATTATAATAAAAAATATTTGTTTTATCAGATGTGAGTTTGTAAAATAAGTGTCTGGTACTTGTTGAGTGAATAAGATGTAATAAATTCTGAGCAAGCATTGTAGAAAGCAATTAATTTTGCTGATGTTCAACAGAAGAGTTTTCGGTACAAAATTGTACACTCAATGTCATAAATAACAGTAGTCACATTCATTCCTGTTAAACTTCCATTGCTTAAGATAATTTCTGGTATTAAGTCATATTCGGACCATCCATTGATATGTTCATTAGATCAAATTTGGACCATCTATTGATGTGTTCATTAGGTCATATTCGGACCATCCTTTGGTATGTTTATTAAATCATATTCAGACCATCCATTTATGTATTCATTAGGTCATATCGGACCATTCATTGATGTGTTCATTAGGTCATATTTGGACCATTCAATCCAAATTTACAAGAGATCTTTTAAACTATTTAAAAAGTTTCTTTCAGCATACATGATGTACAAACATATATTGGGATTCCAAAAGGGCTGACTTCAAATACTGTATCACATCATAAGGACACATTGTATGCAAAAGGGGTACATTATATTTTCAAATGGACGCATTTATAAATTCTAGCTACTGAATGTATTACATAATGTGGTACACACGTACAATGACACATGCAAATAATTTGTTATTTATTTTACATATTTATATAAAAATAATGAATGATACAATTGAAAGTAGAAAGCTGAAAATTGAATGAGTGATGTAACAAATGGTCACTTGGATATATTACAAATGTTTAGTGTCGCCAAATTGCTTTCTATAATTTCAAAACTCATTCAAAATATACACATCATTATTAAAATATAATTGTAATAATACAGAAGACTCATATTTTATAATTGCATATTTTTTACTTAAATATATAATCTTTTTGTTAATTTTCTAACTGCGCAAAGTAAAGATCATTCACACCTTCATATAATATTATAGGCTACTTGTTTAAGATGAGAAAAGTAGATAGAATTACTAGCTATATCATCATTTTTTGTACCAACATATTGTAAATTTAAGAAATGAAATTATTTTTCTTTTCTCCTCTAAATAGCTCAGTAATTCAACCTCCATTCTAGGTACTAGAATGTTATATTGTCGAACTTGTGCAAAAGAAAGTAACATGAATATGTGGTAGCCTAAGTATTAACATGTGAATGTTTTATTCTGGTATAACCCTTAAAGACCGGAAGTATTTTCATTTTTAAATTTTAAATATTTTTCTTCATTTTAGTTAGTCACTGACCCCACTGATACTGAAAGAAATAATTAAGAAAATTTACCCCCCCCCCCTCCAAAACATGGGCAGCACTTGCACAATCGTACAGATTAGGCATTTTCGGTGTAAATGTCACAGAACTTAACCCGCACAATCGTACGAGTTAGGCATTTTCTTGTTCAAAGTCACTTGCAGAGAAAGCATTTGCAAACAAACTAATTACATATTTATTGACTATATTTATTTACAATGGACATTTTTGAAGCAAGTCTTGGTTTCTGAGATGCATAAATATATATTGCATTTTTCACAACATGTTTTTGTGCTGCTTTTGCAGTTTTTGTAATGGCACATATGAGGTCTTGAAATATCTTTACAATGTAGGAAGTGGTCATACCCATCATATTTTTTATCTTCACATGGACATTTTGCTGGTGGATTATATATAATTCTTTGATCTTTTAATTACAGGAACTTCATCATTTTCTTAGTTGTCACTTAAGACTTTTCTATTAGTTGGTAGAAGAGCTTCAGCTATTTACAAAGTGGGGAGGGGGGGCATGACTTTCCCTGTCCCCCTCCTGTTATCAAAGCCCATATAAATATATAGTAGACTGATTGCATATTACATAGATATTTACGTTTTTCTTAATAATTTAGGCTATTGTCAACATTAATAAAACAGTAAACCAAAGTTACTTGTTAAAAACTTACCTTATATTTTTGATAGCAAATGTGACAAACTTGACGCCCAAGTAGCACGATCATTTGAGTGACAAAATATTACACCCTACGATCAAAAATATTAATGTATAAATTGAAATTTTTTTTATTTTCCACTTATTTAAACATTAAATTAATGATTTATATCTAAGTAATTAAAAATATGTTGATAATTACCTTTTTGCGAAAGATAAATTGCTAAGATGTTTCATGCGATTTGCAAACTTATGAATGGCATTGACTTGTAACCCCAAAACTGACTAGGTTTACCCTCTGTTGTGCAAAATTGATATTGTGTCCTTTCTGTGGAATAGGGCAATAGTTTATTTTTATATACGACTGGCAAGGAAGCTAAAAAGTTAGATAATGTCTGACCCGTATGATCATACGTATTCGATTTTAAAGGGGTCACCTGATAACTGATCCTGCCTTCTAAAAATTGTATGCAAATTTATTGCATCCTGACAACTGCAGTGGGTGTATAGCAGTGGCTGTGACACAAAGTGATACAAAAACAAGTAGCAGTGTGTAAAAAAAAAACTGAATTTATTACTCACGGAATCCTATCCAATAGATAGAATAATAGCATGCATCGTTAACTTTGATGCAGCTTTCATAAAGTACATCAGAAGAACATCACTCCAATACTCCAATACTGCGCCTAGACATAACATATCGGCTATTTACATGACATAGTTCATCACTAGCTACCAGCTCAAAGCTTATCAATAGCTTCAACAACAAGCTCATTCAACAATAAGCAACATTTAATAACAAGCTCAACAACATTCAACAACAAGCTCAACAACATTCAACAACAAGCTCAACAACATTCAACAACAAGCTCATCCAGGGGGCGTGACAGCCCAGTGGTTTGCATGCGGGAATTGCACTTTGTAGACCCGGGTTCGATTTCCGCCACTGCCAAAACTGCCGCTGTGTTCACATGGAGTTCGATCGTGTTAAACATGTGGGTCCGTAACTCCTTCTGAGAGGTTGGTGATAGGGGAAGGAGGGTACGGTCCCTGTGGATGCCTCCCCCACTGGTTTCTGGTCTAAATTGGATGGCACTTCCTGGCCATCCAAGCTGATACCTTACACTTTTCTGGTAGGTCGGACTGTCTGGGTGTCAATAAGAAGCTCATCCAATGCTACTTCCGATCAACCAACTCTACATGCACAAAGCTTTTTAAAGCAAGTTAACAGCAACATGCTCTGCTTCTGCTCCAGGCTAAAGTGCAATGACCGCATTTATACCCATCATCTGTTATGACAGTACAGGAGTACGTCAATTTCCAGTGATACAGAAAATAAGCATATTCCGGTCAGCCGAGATACAATCTGTAGGAACTCAAACTTAATTCAACTCGGACATTAAACAAACGATCCAAAATACAAACAGTCAACCGGAAATATATAATACTTTAATTTTTGGCCATAATGCTATTGTTATACGTCGTTTGTTTACTTTTATAGTGTCTAGCAGAATATATATATATATATATATATAGAGGGTGTCCCAAAAAGATTGAAACACGCTTTAATTCTTTACCTCTTGGGGATAAGTGGGCAATATAAATTGCAAAAATGTTGAATGTAAGGTAGGAAATAAGACTGCATTAATGAAAAAGTCCTTCCATTCATTTTCAAAAAGTGACACTTATTAAATTTTTATACGACCCCCTTAGACAAATTGGGTCAATCGGAAATTTTTTATTTTTAATGCAACAAGATCATTAACCCCCCCCCCCCCTGCATATCTGTATCTTTCAAATGGAGCGAGTTATATTGAATTGAAAATTGAACATTGTGAATGGAGCCCATATATCATTTTCAAGTTTTAAATCATAAACATTTAGGGTTAAAATATAATTTCAGAAGCTTTAATTGATTTCTACATTTTCAGAAGCTTTAATTGGTTTTTGAGTGGATGAGTAACTAGAGAAAAGTAGTAACTTATGTAGAATACAGATAATCTCATAAGGAATAATTATGCTTAATTATAGGAAAATGACTAACTTATGTTAAAGTTAAACCTTTAGTATTTAGTAAGAGAGTTGATAAGAATGATAAATGAGAAATATTAAGTAAGAAGTAAAACTTTTATTATTTAGTAAGAGAGTTGGTAAGAATGATAAATGAGAAAGGTTAGGTAAGGATTTAATAATTAAGAGAATAATTTTTACAGTGTTAGTAAGGAACCCTGAATGGTGCAAACTAACTGAATACGTGCATAATTGCCGTACTGCTGTATAAAGAAACAATTATTTTATTAACAAGAATTTATTTTTGTAAATCGTAATTTGGTAATTTGCCAACTGATGTATTAGAGTGTTGAAATTAGCCTTTGTAAGTGACCACTGTTACCCTGGGAATATTAATTGGTTAAATTTAAATGTTTTTGATGGTATAATTTTTTTTTTTATGTACTTGAAAAATAATTTAATTTAGAATCTTTATTTTGTTGATCAAAATCCTCTTTGAATGCAAAATATCCTACCAGACCAAAATGGCATCGATTTTGCGATTTTCTAGGTGTTATTTAAGCATCATGATGCCAGGACCGCTAATCCCCTTTAATCCCGGAAGACAATTATGTTTTCCTCGACCTGGGGGATGTGATTTGTGAGATTGGCATCCAGGGATACTGGAATCTCAAAGACATCGTCTTTACGACAACCCTCCTGCTGGGTCTCATGCACAAAAATATTATGTTGTGGCGAGCGTAATGCGCACCAATTTTGTTAATATATTCCACCCCCCCTCATCGAAACTTTACACATTTGCTCGACAATTTTTCGTCACACCCTTTTGGAGACATGCTCTCGTCATCTTTTCGAGATCTTCATTACCTATCTCTGCTGAGAGGCATCATCCAAGGCCGCTGTTGATGGCTTGCGCGCTTCTCCTAGGACTTCTCCAGGACCACACCGCTGGGGTCGCTGACCTGAAGCCTCCAGCCCGTTGCGGCGCTCTCTCGACAGACGGAGCTGTAGATGACGGCGAAGTATCACCCTCGGCCGGCTCTCTCCTGTGGCCCGTTGACCTAATGCATTAGGTGCATCTCGGCTGGACAGTCCTCACCATCTTCCTGGACTCCCCATTAAAGTCGCCGATCCAGATGACACCCATATTGCCACCTGTGCCCACGACCAGGCCGGCGACGCCTCTCCGAGATGCGGAGCCCCGACTCCTCCGGCGCATAAAGTGATGAGGTGAGACCCCTTTTTCGGCTGAAGATTGGTGAGTTTTCACTTAAAGAAACTCTTTCATGGACTTCTGCCGTCTCCCAACATGTCTGGCTGTCATAGTATCAGAGAAGTGTCTGTCCTGTGGGGGAATTCCCCAGTCATCATTTTATCATGCCTTTTAAGAGGAGCCTTTATTAGAAGTAGAGCTTAGAGGATCCTTTTAATTAGTTTTTTTTTAAATTTGTGTAAATTCCTTGGGTAAGCTTTGGTCACAAAGACATCTAATGTTAATTCTAATTCCCTTTTTTCTGCCTTGAGGCAAGGATTTATATTTAGGCTTGAATTGCGCGTTTTTGTAACTGTCAACTGTATTTAAAGTATTCAATAAAATTTCTAGTTTTGTTTCCCCCTGATACTGTTGTGTTTATTTTAGTCCCCCTTTATTCCAACTTTTCCTTCCAATAGTTTCTTTAGTTTGGTTCTCAGAGGACAGGACCAGATAACTTAGACATTTGATTTAAGTTTTTTAATTTTGTAAGTTTTCCATTATTAGCATTTAATAAAAATTCTATAGTATACGATCGTGTCTTTCAAATTTAGATGGGAAAATTTAACTTAAAAATCTATGCGTGTCAAGAAGGGCACGACATTATAAAATCAATAGATTTCCAGTATTCACTGATTGTAGTAATCAAAATATTTTTGGTTTGAAACATTTCATCCGTTCGTTAGATATCGCATCCACTGACTCAAGGACACACGCACTAATATACATACACACACTAATATACATACACACACTAATATACATACACATACACACACTAATGCACATACACACACTAATATACATGCACATACTACATACATTAATATACATGCACACACACACAGATATCACTTTAAAAACATTCTATTCGATTTTAGGGATTTTTGAAACAAGCTCTACCGTCAAAAACATAAAGTAGAATTCGAGTTTTCGACCTCATCATAATACTTTCCCTATACATTATATCTGTGTTTTTCAAATTTATTTTGTTGCAAAACCTTTTTGAAATTTAATTTGATGGTCGAACCCTAAAATAAGAAAAACTCCTTGTTTTCCAAATTATGCATCAAAATTTTACACGTTTTTAAATTTAAGACAATTTACATGAAGCTATCACGTCGCAGAATCCCAAGGGTTCCGTGGAACACACCTTGAAAAACAATGCATTATACTAGGTGTGTCAGAAAAGTAACATATACTGCTCCCACAAACCGAAAATGTCAAGCAAATTTCCTTAAAATGTCACAAATTTTGCATTTTTAAAATGACAAATATTCCCTTCTTTCAAATAATCTTCAATTTTCGTCACTGATTGTTGTACTATATAAGTATTGAACAACATACGGATACTACACATATATTGACTCCGAAATCTCTCATATAAATGTTTCATTCAAATAATAAATTATATATGTGTGTGGAACATTTCTTAAACTCATTGCAAACGATCTGCGTGCAGTACAAAAAGTTCTTAAATACATGTATTTTCATAGTATTACTTTAAAACCAAAATGTACATAAAACATGATTTAAATAATGGGATACAAATGTATCTATTCGGTCTTCATGAACAATATCGCGGATTAAAAACAATTGTCTTTCCCTCCGCTTTTGCAGGAGTTGCAAGAATAGTCCACCAGAACTGGCGATAAAACCACATTTGGCATGTGATGTGAGAGAAGCTTTCTGAATTAGTATACGTTTGGTCTTATCGCTACAAAGCAGGGTCGCAACGCAAGAGGTGAATCGCTAGAGGACGGCAGAACATACTTCCTATTTTTACAGGAAGTATTGCCACAGTTACTGCAACATGTTCCTGCCAACATTAAAGCATGTATGTGGTTCCAACACGACAGAGCACCACCCCATTTCAGCGTGGATGTGCAGCACACCTTAGATGCTACATTCCCAGGGCAATGGGTTGGTCGGGGTGGTCCCATAGCTTGGCCAGCACGATCGCCTGATCTCTCCTGTTTCGACTTTTTTTTATGAGGCCATATGAAAAGTCCCATCTACGATGGCCTCATCGATTCCGACGAGAATCTTGTTGCTAGGATTGCTGTTGCTGCTGGCGTTTTTCAAGATATGCCGGGTGTTTTTGCTAACGTGTGCCACTCGCTACGTCGCAGGTGTGAAGCCTGCATTACTGCTGGTGGTCATACTTTTGAGTAGTTTCTGTAACTTTGTCCATGCATTCTACAATTTCTGTCAGTAAAATGTGCTTCATGCCTATTCTGTCATTTTTGTGTTTCCTCTTTTCACGAGAGAGTCATCATTTCCTCATTTCATGAGCTACCATCTAGCGGTTCACCTCTTGCTTTACGACCCTGCTTTGTATGACAAAAATTGCTTGTTTAGATGTGATTTATCACCCCTTAAAGTTTGGCCCAAGAGTTCTGACTCATCCTGTATAATATTTTCAATAACTTTAAGAAAAGAAAAGTCATAAAATTTCAATGGGCTGGGATTAGCCTTTTTGGAGGAATCGTTTCTCAAAGTAGTTATGCAGTCAAAATGACCGCTTCCATCATTCTAGTGTTAAAATATCAAGGAAGGAACATTTTGATGATACTTTTAGGAGAACTATTTTTAAATTTAAATTTTTAGTTTTCAGAATACAGATTGAATTTTTACAGAGTTTACAATGTATTTATGAGCTAAATAAATAATTTTTTCTTAAATTTATATTTCATTACCCCACTGATATCCATGCAAAATCTAATAGGTTAAGGTTTTTCTTTCTTAACATCTTGAAAGCTCAACTGACTTATGTATTTTTTTCACAACAAAGTTAAAAAATTTCTTGGACCAAATATGCATGTTATAAAAAATTGAAATTTTTGACTTATGTGCTTTTCCCCATCACCTCTAGATACATATTGCAAACTTTAAAACTAATGAACTTTTTTATGGATTATTACAATTTGATGATGCTTGTACTAT
The DNA here is from genome assembly GCA_951213105.1 of Amaurobius ferox. Taxonomy (NCBI): domain Eukaryota; kingdom Metazoa; phylum Arthropoda; class Arachnida; order Araneae; family Amaurobiidae; genus Amaurobius; species Amaurobius ferox. Next base: position 109,416,936 of record OX578155.1, on the reverse strand, counting down.
GATCTTTTTCAAACAGGTTTAAAGGAAAAGTTTTGGAAGGTGCAACATATGAACCTTTATTTCCCTACTTCAGTCATGTAAGTACTTGAATGGTTCGCATAATGTCTGCAAGTTCAGGTTTTTCACCCATTTGCATTTGTCTGTGTCTTATTTATGAGCCTCTGATGAATTCCTAAGGAAAATGGATACACATTGGACATTCTAAAAATACTCGACACTTTACATTTGTATTGTAGCAGGGTTGCTATTTTCTTGTGCACTGTTAAAAATATCTTTAAATTCATCATCGAAAAACATAAATTAAATAAAATAGTCAATGTGAATAAAATTTATCATTTTCCAAATTAATTTTAGTTAAATAGAATAGATACATGTCAACTTTAATAAGTTATTAAATTAAAGACAACCAACATAGGTTTACAAAGTAATTCAATAAAATCACCTTCCTCAATGTACATAAGTTTATAAAGCCAAAGCACTTTCGGGCATCACCATGCCCTTCATCAGTGGCGAATTTCACCAGTGATGAAGGGTGATGCCCAAAAGTGCTTTAGCTTTGTAAACTTATGTACATTGAGGAAGGTGGTTTTATTGAATTACTTTGTAAACCTATGTGGGTTGTCTTTAATTTAATAGTTAATTTTAGTTATTTCATAAAATCGATCAAATAGTCAAACATATAAATTAAATATAAGACCCTTTTTCTTCGAGAAAGTGCATTGAATATACTTTTGACTTAGGCCAAAGGATGTACATTATGTAAAGGGGTGCAATCAATTTCTTTCTGTATATGCCAAATTCAAAAATCTAGGTATATCTTTGGCATCGCCCTATAGTTCTAAGATGACTGGCACTTTGCACCCACCCTAACACCCTCTCATCCAATGGAAACATAAGACCTTTACTTGATTAAACAATGTATGACTCCAGAGGACGAGAGCACAGCCGGATGCCATGTTTGTGGGATTGGGGGCTATGAAAATTCTAAAAATAAAATTAAAGATTTTATTCTTTAATCTATTAAACTAGGGTTCAATATCACTGAAATACATTATTTTACATAAAGGACTGTTTGCGCATCCACCGACACTGGAGTTGAACTCTTTGTTAGTGGGTTTTTGCATGTGCCTACCATACTAAGAATGAGTTAGCCTTGTGTTTGGGTCGAACCATCCAGTAAATAAATTATATGTTTAAAGTAAAATGTACAGTCCCTTTAAACATCGCTGGACAGAAACCATATATACACACATAATAGCAATGTTAGTGAGTTTACTTAAAACACCCGTTATGATTAATGATATCTGCATTATTTTTCGAATTTTAAAATTTAGCAAAATAAGATTTATAAAATCATATTCACTTTAAAAAATGTTTATAACTTTCAGTTAAGAATAATAATGTTTATTTATTAAGAATTGTTTAATCAGTTATGCTTTTGTATGGGTTTCCAGCATTTATTTAATAATTGAATTATTTACATTCTTATTTAAATCTTAAAAATTTGCAAATATATATATATATATATATAAAAATAATCTCAAAATTACCAGCAATTTATATAAATATCCCTCTTATTTAGTAAATGGTATTGTTAAAAAGTTTAGATTAGCTGGATTTTCATGAATTCTATTCATAGTATCTTATATTAGCCAGACATCTCCTTTCTCTTGTATTATTAATATCTTTATTTTTATATCCTCTTCAACATCAGCCTTACGATTATTAGTCCCACTTTTTTGTAGCCCTTTTTGTATATTATTACTTTTTTCTTACCTTTTTGCATCACTGTTTTTCATTTCTTACAAATGGCAACAGTAGATCATTTCTTTTTTCTTTGTGAATGGTAACACTGGTCTCTTTATTTCGTGTTCCTGGGTTCGACTGGTTTCTTGCATATGCTGTGCATTTATGCATTTTCCAGGTATGTTTTTTTTTTATTTTTCCTTCTTTATATATATTGTCCAAGCAGAAATAGTTTATAGATATAATCTATTTATTTCTTCAGAAACATACATTTTTGTGTTTGCTTCAACAAAATACTTGGACTTTGGAAGAATTTTGGAGAAGTGAACAAATCCATGATTTAGGCTTAGCCCTTGTCCACGTGTTTAGCATTAATGCTTGGATTTCATTCGTTTTTCTTTTATCATTTCCATACCATTGCTTTTTGATGATTTCTTTATCTTTAACTTGATGATTCGAAATTTGTTCTTTTATTTTTTTTCCATTTGAATATAGATTTGCAGATTTATACTTTTATTTTGTAAGCTTGTTAGAAAGTTAGGTTTTTCTAGTTACAGCTTCTCACTTTTCTTTCATTGGACTTTTAAACTATTATATATATAACATTATATGCACAATAGTAAATGTTTATCACAATTAGTTAAGTATAATGATGTTTATTTAAGAATTATTTAATCAGTTATGTTTTTATGTGGTTTCCAGCATATATCGAATAGCTGCTTATGTAACATATGTTTATTTAAAAAATTTTTTTTTTGACCATGGGCCTATGGTTTTCTTAACTTAAAAATTTTGTATAATACAGATAAATAGCATATCAACAAAATATATTTTTTTGAAAAAAATAAAGATACACTCTTGTGACAGTTCAAGGTTAAAGGCTAAATCAAGTGACTTTGAAATGAAAAATATCATTTACAGAGTAATGTGACATATCAAAAGAGAGGTTATACCTTAAGCTTATAAAGCTGGTGTAAGACATCTCTGCGCGGTTCTAGGAGTGCATTGTCGCAAAGGACACAGGCAGGTTATTTCCTTTGATAAAATCGGGGAAGTCTGCGCTGGCTAAAGGGCGAAATATCTCCGAGGAGACCGCTCCGTTGAAGTAATAGTTTGTAAACTAGGATGTCGGTGCCATTCGAGAACATCGACTGATTGTAGGTAACGTCACTCCGAAAGATTGAGTATCGAATCAATGGATTGATGAAAATATATTCTAAGATGAATCAGGAGCTCTTTCCATGCATATTTAGATAAGAGGCAACTTTGGTTGAAAGCAAAACAAGTTTATTGATGAACAGCAAATATGGTAGAATTAATATACAATACAATGCTATGCTATACAAGGAAGCATTGAGACGAGCAGTCGAGAACAGTCGACCTGCTACTCTCAAGATGTTAAAGCATCTCTCCCTTTTTCGTGCCCTCAATTGTATATTTATATACGAGCCTTAATCTCGAGACCACCTTGGAATAGAACATTGGAATCTTTCCCAGGCCCCGGTGTCAAAAAATACCACCCAATGTTCGTATCATGGGAATCTCTCTCCCTCTTAATGACAACTGAAATTGCGCGCTTTTCTCCGAAATCTGAGGAAAGTTTATAGCCTTGTTTTCCACAGATATCTAAGTTGGAGGTCTCGGGTGTATGACCTCAAGGATGTTGAAGAAAATAGCGAGCATTTAGCCTCGAAAAAGAACCGAGTTTCTCACATGCCCCTCCTAGAGAAAAACTCGGGTTAAATCACCCTGATTTTTAAACATAGTATAAGAAACTCAATAAGCACACTACCTGTGTCGGCACATCTGGTCATCTATGGCCGTTGACATGGACGCCTTCATCATCACAATAAAAGAAACACAACATTATACACAATCGGAAATAAAAAAAAATCCCGGAAACATTTTCCTTCTATAAGGGTCTCCAGATCCCTGGTCCATTGATTTGACCACTAAATTCTTGGTCATGCTAAGTCCTTGACCAGTCACCAACAAGTCCGGTAAAGTTTGTATTGTACAAGTTCTATAACTCAGACAGTCTTATGTATTTCTTAAAAGAAATCACCAATATTGTAACACACAGTCTGAAGCAAACTCAAAATTTGAAAAAACACCAAGAAGTCGATCCGAACTCCAGAGTTTCTGGTATAAGTTCGAGCATTGTTTACTTTTCCAGTGACCCTTTACACTGGCTATCCCCTCAGGATTTCGTGTTTATATACACATTTTCATTGCAAGAACAAATAAACATTCCCCGAAATCCCCTCCAAAAGGCCAAAATAAGACCCCAGTAGGTAAAGTACTTTAGACGTATTCATAATATCAAACACACAAACACAAATTTCAATTTCACTATATCCCCACCTATTTATATATATTTATCTATGTGTTTGCATAACATACCCCTTTAAATAATACTCGGTTCCGTTTGAACGATCTTTACTTGAATCCTTCCTTAGGCTCATTCAAAACCCGTATACTAATATATAAACAAAAAAAAATCACGCAAAAAAAAAAAATCTGTACACCGATATATCTTAAATCGAAACTAACTCTCCCCTTTCCTTTCCTGCCGTAGGCGGTTTCTCCTCGCACCCAGCTGTTAATCCGCTCCCCCCCAGTTTCGTTCTTGGAGGTCGGAAGAGCTTCGGTTGACCTATATTCCTCTGGGCTAATCCCCACCTTCTCGAGAATCTTCGCTCCAAGACTCGGCTCTTCGCAGTCGAGAAAGTGCGTCTGCGGCTAAATGACTTTTTCCCGGCCTGTGCGAGATCTCATAGTTCCATTTTTGAAGAGCCAGTGCCCACCTCGTTAACCGAGGGCTCTTTGGCGTACTTTTATTCAAAAATTTAAGCGGGCTATGGTCGGTTATGATTTTGACCTTCCCACCATAGATCCATTGGTCGAACTTATTCAGTCCAAATACAACTGCCCATGCTTCCTTTTCGATAGTGGCCCAATTCCTTTGGGAGTCGCTGAGCTTTTGGCTCGCGAAAGCGATGGGTCTAAAATTCCCTTCTGAATCCTTTTGTGTCAAGCAAACTCCGCATGCGAACTGGGACGCATCGCAATGTATCTGGAACGGTGCTTCAAATTCCGGCGTAGCCAGTGCGGTTGTCGCACACAGAATGCGTTTCAGTTCCCGAAACGAAACCTCCTCTTTCTCTCCCCACTCGACGTTATTCGGACCCTTCTTCCTCGTTAAATTCGTTAAAGAAATGGCCAGCTCTGCAAAATTTGGAATATAGGAGCGATAAAACCCCATCAGTCCCAGGACCGATCTCACGTCCCTTTTTGTGACTGGTCTTTCCAATTGCCCAATCGCTGCCACTTTTTCCTTATCTGGGACATGTTTCACCCTCCAATCTGGTTACCTAAATATTTTATTTCCTGGGCCGCTAATGTACATTTGTCTATCCTCACAGTGAATCCTAACCTTCCCAGTTCTTCCAGCACTGCGTCTATGTGGGTCAGGTGCTCCCCCCAGCTGCGAAAAAAAATTATTATATCATCGATGTACCCTTGCGCGTACTCGGAATGCCTCTGCAGTGCCCTGTTCATTTCTCTCTGAAACGTTCCGGCCGCCCCTGCTAGTCCGAACGGCATCGTTTTCCATTGGAATGTTCCATTGTGGGTTGCGAACGCTGTGAGGGATTTACTGTTTTCCTCCAGCCTTATTTGCCAGTACCCTCTCAACAGATCTAAACTGGTCAGTCACCGTGCTCCTCCCGCTGTAAAAATTAACTCCTGTATGTCTTTCATTGGGAACACGGGAATCTTTGACACCACATTGAGTTCCCTAAAATCTACACATAACCTAACGGGCGCATCCTTTTTCGCCACACACACAACTGGGTGCGCTATTTCTGCCTCCGATGGTTCAATTAAATCGAGGTCCAGTAATTCTCGTACCTGACTTTCCACCTCCCTTCTATAAGCTACTGGGATACTATAACAGTGAGGCTTCTTCCTGACTGCCCCCGGTACCAGTTCTATTTTTAGTGGGTCCCCACTCTGGCCGGTTGTACAGGCCTTGTAAATAGACCTCTGTGCTTTTCCAGCATGCGCCTCAAATCCCTCCTTCTGTTGTCGCTCAGCTGGTGTACCTCCAGCTCATCGAGAGTTTTCACGAAATCCCTATTCCGGGCTATTTGATTCGGTGTATCCGCCACCTCCCCGAAATCTTCCTCGAAAATCACATTCACGGCCTCCGCCCTCATTACGTTTTCCCTAACTTTATTCTGATGAACGTGTTTCGTCCTCCCATCTGACATCTTAACGATGAAAGAATGCGGATTCCTCTTTTCTTGGATTATGGCCGGTCCCTGCCATCTCGCATATAGTTTATTGCTGGAGTCCGGTACTAGCACAATCACTTGGTCCCCTGGCTTGAAGACCTTTGTGGATGACCTAAGATTGTGGTAGTATGCCATCCTGCCCTGTTGAACCTTTGCGGTTAACCCAGCCTGCTCTGCGGCCATCTCTAACCACTTTCCCATATCCTGTAAATACACCGATATCGGCCTCACGTCACATTGTACTCCCGCTGTCTTTCCTGTTCAGGTAGTTTTCAGAATGGACAGTGGACCCTGGGGTGCCCTCCCATACAACAGTTGGAAAGGTGAGATCCCCGTTGTGGCATTTGGCACTTCCCGATACGCCCACAAGACATAGGGAATCTGCAGATGCCAACTCCTTCCCTGGTCTCTTATCACGTGATGGAGCATCGACTTCAAAGTTTTATTCCACCTTTCGATTAGACCGTTTGATGCCGGATATAACTGTGTCGAGAATCTTGGACTCGCCCCCAACTGTCTTTCAAACTCTTTAATTAACTCAGATGTGAAATTCGTCGCGTTATCTGAAGCAATCACATTCGGTACTTCCGTTCTCGAAAAAATATGCAACAGTGCTTCGCTGGTTGCTTTCGCTGATAGCGAAGTCATGGGAATCGCCTCCGCCCACCTGGTGTGTTGATCCACCATACATAAAATATACTTATGTCCCTTAGAACTCGGCGGATCGATGGAACCAACGACGTCAATATTGACCACTTGAAATGGTAGATCTGGCCTTGCCACTGGAGTTATGGGACATCACTCCCGGGTCCTAACTGGTCTTTTGAGCCGACATGGCTCGCAAGCCTCGCAAAATTTCTGCACGTCCCCTTTCATTCCCTCCCAGAAAAATGAGTACCTGATCCTTTCTGCCGTTTTCCTAATTCCCATATGACCCCCGAAAACAGAACTGTGTGCCATCCTAAGTATTTCCTCTCTTCTGCACAGAGGTACCACCAACTGGTCTATCCTTTCTCCTAATACTTTTTCATGATGGAATAAATATTCGTTATTTATGAAGTATCCATCCCTCCTAGCCTTAGCCTTTTCCCATATATCCGCTAACTCCGCACATCTATTCTGCTCTCTCGCGAATCTTTGTCCATGGGGCTCTACAGCTTCCCCTTCCTTCCCGCTCTCAGTAGTTTGCTTTTTCTCCAATACCGAAACTAAATCCTCTGGGGAGCTCGACTTTGTTTCGCTATTCTCCCCATCCTCCTTCGCGGGTTCGTCTTCCTCCGGAGAGCCGGCGCTTGCCTCTCCTACCTGCTTCCCTTCCAATAATCTTTTCACCTGCGGGGGTAACAGTACCTGTTCCGATATATCTCTGGCGACCGCGCATAAAATTTCTTGGTGGGGCACATTGCATCCCTCACCCTTGGCCATACCTAGCGGGATGTTTAATAATGGGCATTTAACGGCCGGTCCAAATACTCCCTTTAAGTAAATGGCCGCCACCTCCGTACCTGGCTCCTTGGACATCAAATCGCTCCGCACGACTGTGATCTCCGCCCCAGAGTCCACTAGCGCCCATGCTAGCTTCCCATCTACGCTTACCGGCACTCTCTCTAGCTCACAGCGAGTCTGCTGGTCCTGCTTCCTCCTTTTCTCGGACCCTACTGCATCCACCCTGGCTATGACTCTGTGGTCACCAGCTCGTGGAGCGTTCCTCTGATCGGCCGTGCGCCTGTCCCTTGGACCATTCGCTCTCCCCTGCCTCGTTTGAGGGCAGTCCTATTTAAAATGGTTCCGAGAGCCACATCCAAAACATTGTCCTTTTTGGCCCCCCTTCTCGGGTCCCCCTTTAAAATGTCATGCCCTTCCGCCCTTGGGTCGAGATTGGTCACGCTCCTCTTTTTTGTACATACTGGACCTTTCCGTCCCCTGTCCAGACACCGCATAGGACTTTCCCCTGGCTGCGAAGTACATACAGTATTGTGGCAATTAATTGAGAAATGTCATTTTTTTCATTTTATCACACGTAAGCTTAGGAAGAAACACTCCAAATTAGCTCAGAGTTCAAATTGCAGTTATTATCAAAGTAGCAGGTGTTCGTATGCACCTAGTAAGTAGCAAGTGTTCAAATTCCTCCGCCAGGTGGCAGGTGTTCCGCAGTGGTAGTTTCTCAGTTATTGCGGGGCTCATTAGCGTCATGGATATCAGCGCGGAAACACGTGCTAAAGTGATTGCACTTAGAGAACACACTTCTAAGATGTTCGAGGAAATAGGTAAAATATGTGGAGTGAGTACAGCAAGTGTCGGGAGGATCTGGAAGTGGTTTCAGGAAACAGGAAATGCTGGAACCAACCGCTCTGGAAGATGCGGCCGAAAAAGATCAACTTCGACTCGTGACGACAAAACTTTACATCGAATGAGTGTTAAAAATCCTCGATTAACCAGTTTTGACCTGTCTAAGTCCATGGTGGCAGCTGGTGTTGATATTGCACCTTCAACAGTGCGATACAGGCTGTTAGAACGCGGACGGAGAGCACGTCGACCGTACAAGAAGCAGCTTCTGACGCTTCGCATGAAGAAAAAAAGGTAGGAATGGCCACGGAAATACAAAACATGGACTGAGAAGGACTGGGAGAAAGTTCTCTTTTCTGACGAAACACATTTTGTGGTTCAGGGATTTTGATCTATGTTCGTGAGAAGGAGCCAAGGAGAACCTCTCAATCAGCACCACATCAATCAAGCACCCAAGCATCCGCCCAAAAAGATGTTTTGGGGTTGTTTCAGCGTTTTGGGGACAGAATTTCTTGTTCCCGTAGAGGGAATGATGAACAGTGCCAGTTACGAAGTCATATTGACCCGAAAAGTGCTTCCAACCATGGCTAAACTGTGGCCGAACGGAGATTGCGTTTTCCAACAAGACCGCGCGCCATGTCACACTTCGAAGCGAATCAAAAATTTCTGCTCAAAAAAAAATATTACCATACTGGATTGGCCCGGGAATTCACCAGACTTGAATCCCATAGAAAATTTGTGGGCTATTGTCAAAAAACGGCTTCACAAATTTGACTGTACGACGATGGACAAGCTAATTTCGGCCGTTATTGACATATGGTTCAGAGACGTTGAAATTAAAACTGCATGTGCTAATCTAGTACATTCCATGCCGAAACGTGTCTGTGATGTTGTAAAATCTCGGGGAGGTCATATCACTTATTAGTTTTAAATGTATCCATAGAAAACTTGAATAAAACTGAATTTTATAAAAAAAACTGCATTTCTCAATTAATTGCCACAATACTGTATCACATTCCTTAGCCAGTTCCCTGGGCCTAAACCAGCCCTCTCCTTGCCTGATGCCTATATGTGCATACGTCTCGACGTCCAAGCCTTGGGTTATCTTGTCTGCTACTATTAAATGATTTACAGTTTCTAAATCCTTAGCCCCTTTTAAGCTACAATAGTACTCCCACATGGACGTCGCCCGAGTCGCAAACCGCATTAAGCTCTCGTCAGTTCGACGGCTCGCCTTCCTGAACTTTTCCAGGCACACTTGTGGTGACGGTTGGAAATTCTCCAACACGACCCCCTTCACAATCGTATAATCCCCATATTGCTGCTCTGATATCTGCGTCAGCAAGTCAGCTGCCTTGTCCCCTAATAAATTTAACAATATGGTTGTCCTAAACTCCATCGGCACGTTTTCCGAAGCGAACGCTCTCTCTAAACTTGAAAAAATATATGCCCACTGGTCCGCCCGTGTTGGTACCTTGACTGTTAGCAGTCTTATTCGTACCGTTTCCTCTACTGTCCTGAATCTCATCGGCGCTCCCGTTTCTATGCTTATAACCGGACTTTCCGTGCTGCTACGACTACCGGCCCAAATTTTCTCTAACTCCAACCTTTCTTGGGATTCTAAATTTAATTTAAATTGTTTCTGTTCTGATTTTGCTTTAGCCTCCAGTTGTTCTCTCTCCAATTGTAATTTATTCTGTAATTCTTCTTTTTCCAAATTTAATTTAATCTCTGATTCTTCCTTTTCCTCTCTCTCAGCCACAATAGCTGTTAGCATCCCCTCTACTAACTCTTCCTCATAATCAGCGCTTTCCAAAATTAACTTTCTTAATTCAACAATTTTTAAATTTTGTGGTACCGCCTCTACGAGTTCGGCCGCTAATTTAGCCAAGTCTGCTTTTCGGACCCTTGCAAGAAATGCCATTTTAATATAAAATTATAATTATACTTATGCAAAAATATTGTATTAAATATTTCTACCCCAGTCTCTTAATGAGGCTATATTTCCCGTACTCAATTCTACTTAAATTAACTCAATATGTATTAAAATGAAAATAATATGTGTTACTAAAGTTTACAATATATTAAACAAAACTGCTATGCATTAAACAAAACATACAATATTTTTACACCTAATTGTTCAATCCTAATATCCTTAGTTAAATCCGAACTTTGGCTAACCAATTTTCCTAAATAAACTATAGCTCGGTTAAAAGATCTATCCCTGCCTAAATATCACGAGATCCTGAGTTTTGAACAAGAAACAACCAAAGTAAAATAAGTCACTCACCCTTTCGCTGGACGGTTGGCTTCGCGTCATACTGAGTCGTGGTATCAGGTTTCATCTCATTGCGGAATACTGTAGGGGTCTCCCTTAGAAGGCATCGGTTGGAAGGCAATCTTTTTCGTCTGCTATTGTCCGGTCATTGACCTCCGACGTTTCTCGGGTGCTGCTAAATTTCAGGATCTCAATCGCTCCTTTCGCTGTCTGTATAGCTCAGGTTCCGGTGTATCATTGCTTTCTTTTCATCGATCCATGCGGCTGCCACCATGTTTGTAAGACATCTCTGCGCGGTTCTAGGAATGCGTTGTCGCAAAGGACACAGGCAGGTTACCTCCGTTGATAAAATTGGGGAAGTTGCTGGCTAAAGAGCGAAATATCTCCGAGGAGACCGCTCCGTTGAAGTAATAGTTTGTAAGCTAGGATGTCGGTGCCATTCGAGAACATTGACTGATTGTAGGTAACGTCACTCCGAAAGATTGAGTATTGAATCAATGGATTGATGAAAATATATTCTAAGATTAATCAGGAGCTCTTTCTGTGCATATTTAGATAAGAAGCAACTTTGGTTGAAAACAAAACAAGTTTATTGATGAACAGCAAATATGGTAGAATTAATATACAATACAATGCTATGCTATACAAGGAAGTATTGAGACGAGCAGTCGAGAACAGTCGACCTGCTACTCTCAAGATGTTAAAGCGTCTCTCCCTTTTTCGTGCCCTCAATTGTATATATATTCGGGCCTTAATCTTGAGACCACCTTGGAGTAGAACATTGGAATCTTTCCCAGGCCCCCGGTGTCAAAAAATACCACCCAATGTTCGTATCATGGGAATCTCTCTCCCTCCTCTTAATGACAACTGAAATTGCACGCTTTTCTCCGAAATCTGAGGAAAGTTTATAGCTTTGTTTTCAACATATATCTAAGTTGGTGGTCTCGGGTGTATGACCTCAAGGATGTTGAAGAAAATGGCGAGCATTTAGTCTCGAAAAGAACCGAGTTTCCCACAGCTGGCTAAAATATAAAATAAGTAAAAAAAACTAATTAAAAATTAAAAAAAAAAAAAATTATGCCGAGGTGTACCTACTCAGGTCCTGAAGTAGCAAATTTCATGGCTGTACGTCGCTACAGGCTGACACACATACTTAGACAGATACACACATTGACATCTTTCTTTATTAAGATTGTAATCTTTCCAACCATGCCATGTTCGATCTTTTCGACTGTACCAGTCACTCCTCTTCTTGTATATGTGTGTGTATGTGTATATATATATATATATGTACATATATATTATACTTTTATTATTCAATAGATTATACTTTTTACAGATATGTTGATGATCTAATTTGCTTAGTACATACAGAAAATTATCTCATAGATATAGATTTCTATCCAGACAATTTGGAATTAATTCCTAATGAAGCTACTATTAGTAATAATGTTAATTTTTTGGATTTAAATCTTTTTATTGATCCTTCTAATAGAATTGTTACAAATTTATATGATAAAAAAGACTATTATAATTTTAATATTAATAAAATCTTACCATTTAATTCCTGTAACATGATTCAATTGTTTAGAAATGTTATACTTAATTAGCTTTTTAGAATTTATAGATTATCTGATATAAAATTTCATGCTATGCATATAAATAATCTCAAAATTACCAGCAATTTATATAAATATCCCTCTTATTTAGTAAATGGTATTGTTAAAAAATTTAGAATAGCTGTATTTTTATAATTCTTTTCATAGTATCTTATAATTCTATTCATAGTATCTTATATTAGCCAGACATCTCCCTTCTCTTGTATTATTAATGCTTTTATTTTTACATCCTCTTCCACGTCAGCATTACTATTATTAGCCCCACCTTTTAGTAGCCCTTTTTGTATATTATTACTTTTTCTTACCTTTTCGCATCACTGTTTTTCATTTCTTACAAATGGCAACAGTAGATCATTTTTTATTTTTTTTTGCGAATGGCAACACTGGTCTCTTCATTCAGAGTTCCCGGTTTCGACTCGTTTGTACATATGCTGTGCATTTTCCAGGTATTCATGTTTTCTTTTTTATTCCTTCTTTATGTATGTCGTCCAAGTAGAAATAGTTTATAAGTTTATAGATGTAATCTATCTATTTCTTCAGAAACATACATATTTTGTGTTTGCTTCGTCAAAATACTTGGACTTGAAAACGAATTTTACGAAGTGAACATTTCCATTTTTTTAGGCTTAGCCCTTTTTTTCCACGTGTATAGCGATATAGCTTGATTTTTTAAGTTTTTTTATTCGTTTCCATACCATTGAATTTTGTTGATTTTCTATAACTTGATAACTCATGTTTTGTATTTTTTTCCATTTGATTGATGATTTGCTGTTATATTTTATTCTGTGGGTGTTTTAGAAAGTTTGGTTTATCGTGTTGCAGCTTCTTACTTTTCGTTCATTGGATTTTCAAACTACTATTATTATATATATATATATAAATTTAATTTTTGATTTGATGATATTTCAAGAAGTGTTACCCATATAATTTGTAAAAATTCTAAATTGGGTTAGAATCATTTGGATGCTTGTATTAAGTATAGAACTTACCAGTAAGTATCTACATTATTCATTACTATATTTTATTCTAAGATGGGATGTTAATTAGGAACAGACATATTTTTTATGATTACTAAAACACTTGTATTATTTCTGATCTTTATGTACTATGTGTGTGTAATGGTTTTTTTCTCTCTCTCTCTCTCTCTCTCTCTCTCTCTCTCTCTCTCTCTCTCTCTATTGTAAAAATATCTGATGGCTATAAGCTTAGATGTTTTGTTATCAAAATGAATTCATATTTTGTTTTGTATTTTTTCAGTACAAACAGAAAGGTGCATTTCGAGTTGTCTGTGATTCATATGTGACGGAGGAAAGTGGAACTGGCATTGTACACCAAGCTCCCTACTTTGGCGAGGTATATTCAAATAAGAAAAGCCTTCTAATATAATTATTTTTAATGTTTTTTATTTACTATTGTCATTAGATTGACTATTTGTCCAGATGTCAATTAGTTGGTATGATTAGAAACACTCTTATGAAGGCTGCCTCCTGGAATGTTTGTTTCTTTAGATAGAATTGTGGCCATTTTTATTTATCTATGACATATCTAAATGAATCCTTTATAATAACCACTGTAACTTGCGAAAACCTCTACCTACCATTCACCTGTAATGGAAATACTAATAACAAGAGAGAACAAAGCTCCCTTGTCACAAAGTGTATTGTAAGTAAATGAGAACATAGGAGAAATGATAATGCATATACCTAGATTGTAAATAATACTTGAGCAGCATCTGTGTCATATCATGTATAGGGAAGGTGTATCCCTGCCTAAACAAGATTGCTACACCACAGAAGCTCTTTCACCAGCATTAAAGTGGGTGTAGCACGTCCCTGGTTCTCTCCAGATGACAACTCGTCGTGAATCAGTTTGATCTTTTTCCTGAGCCTTGAAGGGAGATTTTGTGAAACATTTAGGGTTCTGGACACTTCTGTTTAAAACTGGCCAGTTTCCATTCCACCATTCATTGTTGAAAAGAATTCATACTATATCGCTGTGACATGATAGACTTTTCATGTTGACAATTGAACTTTGTGTTGCATCCCCCCTCTGCATCTGCTGTAATGAGGCGAGACCCACCTTTTAAACCCATTTCTAATTTGTTTATTGGAAGCCACATCCTGCTCTGAATACTGTATACAGAGTGATTATAAAAAGGTGGGCCAAACTTTACTAGGTGGTAATACACACCAAACCAAGCATTTTTCGTCAAAGTTCACCTGGTGGGAAATGAAATGTAAAGGAGTTACAGGGTGCTTGGATGCGGCCACTCTACAAACTTAAAAGCATCATTCTGGTTGTTAGTTTCTGGCTGAAGAAGAAAACCACATATGCAAATTTCATCTGGGGAAGAAGAAGAACCCTTATGCAAATTTCATCTGGGGAAGAAGAAGAACCCTTATACAAATTTCATCTGGGGAAGAAGAACCCTTATGCAAATTTTTAGGCGAGAGGTAAGGAATTATCTGGACGTCACTTTTCTGGGCCGATGGATTGGGCGAGGTGGTCCCATAGCCTAGCCTCCACGATTACCTGATCTGTCGTGTCTTAACTTTTTTTTTTGTGGGGATATCTTAAGAGTCTCATCTATGACACTTCCCTTGAATCTGGAGAGGAACTTGTCTCCAGAATTTCAGGTGCGGCTGCTAAAGTGCGCGACATGCCTGTTCTGTTCGAGAGAGTTCGCCAATCCCTCCATCTCCGCTGTGAGATGTGTATTCAGGTTGGCGGTTGCTCTTTTGAGCCATTACTATAATTATTGTTTACTAAATGTAATTTTATAACTTAAGTCATTCTTGTGTTTTCGCCTCACCTCATCGGTTTCACCATTCACCATCCACTGGTGCCTTTACGTTTCATTTCTGACCTGGTAAATTATGACGAAAAATGCTTCATTTTGTGTATACTACTACCTCGTAAAGTTTGGCCCATCTTTTTTTAATCACCCTGTATCTATCTTCTGCATTGGGAAATTTTGTGTACACAAAACTTAATCACATCTCTTTATTTTCACTGTGAGTTTATATACGTTTTTACAGCACCCTTTAAAAATATTTCATATTTTTATTAGCTAAAATTTCTTGTTTCTAGTGACAATGCAGTTTTATGTATGTGGCCTTTTCATTGTTAATGTAACATAAAAAACCCAGCATCGCTAGAAATGATATTTTTTAAAGTAAATCTCTTAAACTGCTGAAAAGATGTCTGAAAATGAAATTTTCATTGAAAATCTTTGTCATCAGATGCTTGCTTTCATTTGTTGCCTAGACTGCCTTGTCTTTATATCCTGAAAAATTAGGCTGTAATTTGAACCTGAAAACGGTTGATACTGTTATTAAATTGTTTTATTCTATGTTTTCAATGAAGATTTTACTTTTCAAGATATTTTTTTAGTCCTAAAACTTCTCTGTAATATGTAACTATAATATGTATAAATATAGTTGTATCATTTTCATTTTATTGATGGATACTGTTTCAGATAAGTGTAATTTCACGTATATAGATTACATTGCTGTGCAATGTTAAAACATTCTCTTCCATCCATGCTTAATTTTAAATTATGTGAATGAAAAGTGCACAACATTCATTTCTTTGTAATAAGTTTCATTATTAATTAATGTTTTCATAAAATATTGATTATTCTTTTAAGTGCGATTTCGTGGGTATAGATTACATTCCTGTGCGATGTTGAAACATCCTTTTCCATCCATGTTTAGTTTCAAATTATGTGAATTAAAAAATGCATAACATTCATTTCTTTGCAGTATGTTTCATTACTAATTACTATTTTTGTAAAATATTTATTATTTTTTAAGTACTATTTCGTTCATATATAATACATTCCCTTGTAATGATTCAATACTTTCACATCTTTTACTTAAAAATGAAGGATTCTTTTCTTTAAATTATGCTCAACATGAGTGATTGCACAATGGATTTTTTCCCCTTATTTTCTAGGTAATAGAATTCCATTTAATGCCTCTTTTTTGTCTTTCTTCTTTGCATTAGGGCTGTTTTCCTCTTTCTTTATTAAACAGACTTTTTACAGGTCATGTGACCTCAGATGATTGATAAGAGCAGAAAAGGTCTATTCTTTCCCCTCCACCACCTCGAATCTTTTCATTTGAGGAAGTCAAATGGTATTTGAATTTGGCTAATGATTAAGAAAGTTGGTTTCTGTTAATTTGTAGACTAATTCTTCAACAAAATGATAAAGTACAATTTTCAAGCTTTTGTATGCAGGCTGATTGTGGAGCAGAATTCGATATATCAAATACATTTCCTATTACAGCGGTTGTTTACATATTTTTAGAACAAATTTAAAGTAATATAATTAAGGCTTGAAGTAACAATATTCATTTCTTAAATATTCTATCAGATGGTTATTTCTCTGGACTATAATTCTACATCTTGGTTTCCAAGATAAGAGTGCTTTTCTTAGTTATATCTATGAAAGTACATAAGTCAAAAACTCCAATTTTCTTTTATAACATATTTCATTTAAGAAATTCATGATCTTTGTTGTGGGAAAAGCACATAAGTCAGTTAGGCTTTTAAGATGTTTAAAAAGGAAAAACTTTAAACACTTATTAAATTTTGTATGCATAGCAGTGGGGTAAAATATACAAATTAAGAAAAGTTATTATTTATTTAGCTCATAAATACATAACAAACTCCATAAAAATTAAATTTGCATTTTGAAAACAAAAAAATTAAATTAAAAAAAAAGTTCTCCTGAAAGCTTCAACATTTTCTTTCCGCGATATTTCAAAATCCTAGTTTTTGACTTATGTGCCCGCCAGTTCTAGATATATAAGTGGTATTATTTTATTGTTCTTTTTCACAGTTTTTCATAGTCCATCTCTTGTTTTAAGTCTGTGTTTGGAAAGTTCTCGTTTGAACAGTACAAAGATACAGTAATCCATGGGTGACACATCAGGAGACTTTGAAGGAATATGAGCAAAAGAATAGCTTTAATACCTGTATCTTGTGCTATTTTTTTTTTCAAGAAATTGAGCATTAGATTTTGATGTTTTGCTTTATCCTTCTGGAGTTCCACTCTATTAAGAGACTCTGAATAAAGGGATGATATTTCTTCTTTAAGTAAAGGAATTGAAACATAATCTTGGTTATATATTAAATTGATTTTGACATTTTTAGTGACTTTTCTTGACAGTTGTGTAACAACTTCAATAATCATGAATACTTTACTGAAACTTTCTTTTGATTCTTGGAACCAAGCTTTTAGGTTTTTTTTCCTCTCTTGTGATACATAAATTGATTTTTTTTTTTTTTTTTTTTGCTACAGTCATTTAAATAGATCTGTGCTTCATCCAGTATCACAATATATTTCCATTTGTTACCGGCTAAATGATTTTCATAGATAATTCTTCTGCATTCAGCCGTACATATCTAAGCAAAACATTATATTTTTTAACTTTCTTACGATTTCAGTCTGTATTTATTATCCTGTTTGCAGTCGCTACAGAGGTACTTACAGACACTGTGATTGTTCTTCGAGTCTGCAGTTTTTCTCTTCAGACAAGGGACTTTATTTTTGAAAATGTGTTAAATGTACATACCTACTTTAGGTATTCATGCATTGTTCTTTTATTATTAATGCTATTGCTTATTTTGCATTTAATAATGCCAATTCAATGGTTTTCATGGCATTTTTAAATTACAGAATAAGACAGAGTATTTCTTTTTCGGGTTAAAAGCAATACTTGACACTTCCCCTTTATTATTAATAATAATATTGCTTATTTTTTATTTAGCAATTCCATGTTTTTCACAGCGTTTTTAAATTACAGAATAAGACAGAGTATTTCTTTTTCTGGTTAAAAGCAATACTTGACACTTCCCCCTTTATTATTAATAATAATATTGCTTATTTTTTATTTAGCAATTCCATGTTTTTCACAGCGTTTTTAAATTACAGAATAAGACAGAGTATTTCTTTTTCTGGTTAAAAGCAATACTTGACACTTCCCCCTTTATTATTAATAATAATATTGCTTATTTTTTATTTAGCAATTCCATGTTTTTCACAGCGTTTTTAAATTACAGAATAAGACAGAGTATTTCTTTTTCTGGTTAAAAGCAATACTTGACACTTCCCCCTTTATTATTAATAATAATATTGCTTATTTTTTATTTAGCAATTCCATGTTTTTCACAGCGTTTTTAAATTACAGAATAAGACAGAGTATTTCTTTTTCTGGTTAAAAGCAATACTTGACACTTCCCCCTTTATTATTAATAATAATATTGCTTATTTTTTATTTAGCAATTCCATGTTTTTCACAGCGTTTTTAAATTACAGAATAAGACAGAGTATTTCCTTTTCTGGTTAAAAGCAATACTTGACACTTCCCCCTTTATTATTAATAATAATATTGCTTATTTTTTATTTAGCAATTCCATGTTTTTCACAGCGTTTTTAAATTACAGAATAAGACAGAGTATTTCTTTTTCTGGTTAAAAGCAATACTTGACACTTCCCCCTTTATTATTAATAATAATATTGCTTATTTTTTATTTAGCAATTCCATGTTTTTCACAGCGTTTTTAAATTACAGAATAAGACAGAGTATTTCTTTTTCTGGTTAAAAGCAATACTTGACACTTCCCCCTTTATTATTAATAATAATATTGCTTATTTTTTATTTAGCAATTCCATGTTTTTCACAGCGTTTTTAAATTACAGAATAAGACAGAGTATTTCTTTTTCTGGTTAAAAGCAATACTTGACACTTCCCCCTTTATTATTAATAATAATATTGCTTATTTTTTATTTAGCAATTCCATGTTTTTCACAGCGTTTTTAAATTACAGAATAAGACAGAGTATTTCTTTTTCTGGTTAAAAGCAATACTTGACACTTCCCCCTTTATTATTAATAATAATATTGCTTATTTTTTATTTAGCAATTCCATGTTTTTCACAGCGTTTTTAAATTACAGAATAAGACAGAGTATTTCTTTTTCTGGTTAAAAGCAATACTTGACACTTCCCCCTTTATTATTAATAATAATATTGCTTATTTTTTATTTAGCAATTCCATGTTTTTCACAGCGTTTTTAAATTACAGAATAAGACAGAGTATTTCTTTTTCTGGTTAAAAGCAATACTTGACACTTCCCCCTTTATTATTAATAATAATATTGCTTATTTTTTATTTAGCAATTCCATGTTTTTCACAGCGTTTTTAAATTACAGAATAAGACAGAGTATTTCTTTTTCTGGTTAAAAGCAATACTTGACACTTCCCCCTTTATTATTAATAATAATATTGCTTATTTTTTATTTAGCAATTCCATGTTTTTCACAGCGTTTTTAAATTACAGAATAAGACAGAGTATTTCTTTTTCTGGTTAAAAGCAATACTTGACACTTCCCCCTTTATTATTAATAATAATATTGCTTATTTTTTATTTAGCAATTCCATGTTTTTCACAGCGTTTTTAAATTACAGAATAAGACAGAGTATTTCTTTTTCTGGTTAAAAGCAATACTTGACACTTCCCCCTTTATTATTAATAATAATATTGCTTATTTTTTATTTAGCAATTCCATGTTTTTCACAGCGTTTTTAAATTACAGAATAAGACAGAGTATTTCTTTTTCTGGTTAAAAGCAATACTTGACACTTCCCCCTTTATTATTAATAATAATATTGCTTATTTTTTATTTAGCAATTCCATGTTTTTCACAGCGTTTTTAAATTACAGAATAAGACAGAGTATTTCTTTTTCTGGTTAAAAGCAATACTTGACACTTCCCCCTTTATTATTAATAATAATATTGCTTATTTTTTATTTAGCAATTCCATGTTTTTCACAGCGTTTTTAAATTACAGAATAAGACAGAGTATTTCCTTTTCTGGTTAAAAGCAATACTTGACACTTCCCCCTTTATTATTAATAATAATATTGCTTATTTTTTATTTAGCAATTCCATGTTTTTCACAGCGTTTTTAAATTACAGAATAAGAAAAAGCATTTCTCTTCGAATAGAGACAAAGCATAGCCTTTAATCCAAAGTTTATTTACATGTGCCATTTTTAAGATAGACAAAATTTAACTGCTTTAAATGATAATTTAGCTTTTATAAAATGAGCTATTGTAAAATTTTTCTTTTTCAAATAATTAAAGTTTTGCCATTTTTGTAACAAAATCCTTCTGAAAAGGGCAAACAGCCTCTGTCATTCTTGTTAGAAGAACATGCAACTTTTAAAAAATTTTGACACAAGCTGAAATTCAAGCTATCTAGATTCAAGAGAGATTATTATGTAAAAAAATGGTTTGTATATTTTTGTATATTTTATTTCTATGAGTTTTCAGTTCATGAAATGTTTCCTTTTGCAGGATGATTACAGAGTTTGTCTACTGAATGGAGTCATTACTAAGGACCAGGACATTGTGTGTCCCATTGATTTTACTGGGAAATTTGTTGAACCTGTGGAAGAATTCAAAGGTCTTTACGTTAAAGTAAGTGCTATTTTTGGATCCTATTCTGAAAATGGCCCAATATTGGAAGACATAGAAATCCCCTCCTCTGAGAAGTCTCATTTTCAGTTTAGATAATGGTAGAGAGTTATTACAAAAATGCACTACTGCTGTCCAAATTTGTTCTTTTGAGATAAAGAATACAATTTGAATAAAGATTATTTATATGGAAGGTGTTCTTTTGCATACATTTTCAATTGGGTCTAATATTTAAAGTTTGCATGAAATATTTTTTCTAACATAAATTTCATGTAGCTGATATTCTGTTTTTAATTTGAACATATTCAATGGCTAAGAACTTGACTGAAAAGTATACAAAATGAACATATATATATATATATATATCAGGGTGCCTATGGGTTCTTGAAAATCGGGAAAGTACTTAAATTTTAAATGATCATTTTCAAGCCCTCAGTAGTATTTGAAAATTCCCATTTTCTTGGTTAAGTCTTTGAAAGTGCGTGAAAAAGGCAGGTTTGAAAAGGTTCTGCAGATCTGGGGTATTGTGTTTTTTCCAAAAAGTTCTGCTTTTCCTAGAAATTTCTTTTAACGGTTCCGCTGTTCCCAAAAATTTCTAAACAGCATCGTTTGTTTTTTCCAAAAATTTACTCAACGGTTTTAACACTAAAAATAATATTAGTTTGCTATTCATTTTTCCCCCCAGAAATACATACAACTTCATAATGAGGGATTGATTGACGTTCTTGAAAAGAAAATTACATGGTACTTGAAAGTCCTTGAAATTTTTTTAAGGGAAAGTGTACTTACCCTGATATATATTACTATTAGTATTAATACTACTAATAACATTATTACTAATTTTTTGGCCTTCCAAATGCATAAATCGCTCTCTTTAAGATGCCCCAAGAGAATCTTTCTCGAGTTTTGTTTTTCAATCAAGAAGATTAGCCTTTTATCTATCTCTCTGTGGATCAAGCTTTAATTTTTAGCCCTTCTTTAGCAGTCTTGAATATCTTTAATGGCTGGAATGACGGCAAAATTCAAGGAAACAATCCAAGAAATGTATATGAGCCATCTAAATTCAAATTTTAGCAAATGTGCCTCTAACTGAGGCTAAATGAATATTGTTTTGAAACAATTCATGCTGTTACATTTAGCTGTAAAAGAAATAAAGAATATGCAATTTCTCCAGACTTTTCCATTTTTTTTGCTTACTTTTGAAAGAAACATCAAACATAATGTTACGAATGCATCCTCTGGAATTGTGGGTGTACACACAGGATACAAGAACGAGTCCAAGTTTCTGGATAACTTACGTTTATTCATGAACACAAGGTAAAAAAAACAATATACAATCAAACAGCAGGTGCTCCACTCATTACACAAAATAAGTGATATTATTCTCAAACTGTTGATGAAAGTAATTTCACAAAACAGCTGCTACTATTCTCAAAACATTGACAGAAATCACAGTCTAATGCAGCTCGTGTCACGTTCATTCGTCAACTCCATTGCAACAGAGGGGGTGAATCCTTTTTATGGTTTCTCCATAGAAACTTTTGGAAATCTCTCCATATCTCCTATACTAATTTTTATTTCGTGAAGTTTCTGGAACATTCCAGAAGTCTCATAACGCACCAAATCTGCAACCCTTTTTGTAACTGGGAAATCCTGGTCTCGCATCATCCTCACTTTATGCTGGTGTCATACTCACGTCATGGACTGTGTTTTCTTCACATGGCCTTCGAGACAGATGAAAGGGGAGGCACCAAAGGGAATATTACTCGTTTGCAACAATAATAATATTTATAGTACTTTCATTTTTTTTTTGTAACGAAAGGTAAGTAATATCTATTAGTTTATTTTTTACCCATATTTTTGTTATAGATCATAGTTAATAGCATAATCAAGTTATTGACAGTGGAATTTTAATTTCCTCCACTGATTAAAATGCACTGTTAACTGTTTTAGGATGCTGATAAGAAAATAATGCAGCACTTGAAGTCCATTGGTAGACTTGTGCACCAAGGATCCACCAAGCACAGCTATCCTTTTTGCTGGAGATCTGAAACACCCCTCATCTACCGAGCTGTGCCTTCGTGGTTCATCCGTGTGGAACACATGTCGGACAAGCTTTTGGCAGCTATCCAGGACACTTATTGGTGAGTAGGGTTGTTTGGATGAGCTAGGTCACTAGCTATTGTATTACTTTCCCTGTAATATGTGGCAATGCATAGGGAAGGTATTGGAATCAGGTCCAAAATGGCAACACAAGTTTTCATAAGCTCTACACTTTTCAAGTATCCTAGAGCACGAATAAACTATTTTTAGCTGGGTGTCTGTGTGTCTGTCTGTGCAATGTATGTACAGAAGGTCGTTTACACTTTATGGAAACAATTTTGATAATTAATTTTTATACATAAAGGGCATATTTTTTATGGAGATTTGCTTCTATCTGATAGCCTTGATTCTTGACTATAGCTCTAGTTTGAATTTTGCATGAAAGTAAACTTTTTCTTAGCACCGTTATGTCAATTTTATCCCACTCCTTGTGGGTCCTTTTCCTAACTCCTTTCAGTGTTCTTGGATGACATTTTCCATAGACTCTTTTTTTTGGCAAACTGAAAGCTCAAAAGTCCATAAGAAAAGCGTCAGTTGATTTTACATGTATTTCATTAAATGGGATACATTTTATTCCTGTTTCTCATTCTTTCTTTGCTAAATATATGGCAGTTGACTTAAATGTGTAACTATATGAAGCTCAAATTTATTGATGTCCTTTTCATATAAGGCTGGAATTTCTTCTTCAAAAATTGGTTCTAAAATATTCTGCTGATATTGAGTGAATTAATTTTAGCTTTATTTAAGACTTTTTTCAGTTTTACTTTACCATTGTAACAAAATCCTGCAACTGTCAGGAATCTCTTTGGGAACTTTTCTGTACATTGACGAAGCCATTTCGTATGGTCATTTTCGTCAGTTGAGCAGTAAAAAATTGCTCTTTTTTTATTACAGTCACTTAAATACACACATGCCTCATCAAGTGTTACAACAAATTTCCATTTATTAGCAGTTAATGTTTTTCATATAATTTTCTACAATTTGTTTTTCTTTCCGCAATATGCTTTGGCAAAAGCAGATAAACGTTACCTTTAAACATCTTTTTTAACTTCAAATCTTTATGAATGATTTTACAGAGCTTCCCCCAGGATTAAAAAAGGGCAGGGAGCTGTTACCAGAAAAAGGGCACTTCTTAGAAAAAAGGGCACATATTTTTTATGTGAATAACATTTATGCTTGGGAGTAATATTTATGCTATGACGAAAATCAGAGCATTGCAAAAAAATGTAAACACTTTGGAAGCTCATACCTCTAAGTCTAATAGACAAAAATGTAAATATATTTTCTTGTTTTGTAGGAAATAGGGTCCAGATTGTAAATATATAAAATTAATTTCAATTTTTTAATATTTTGAACTTGGTTTTTCAAAAACCTAAAAAAGTATCTGTCTGAGCAAGTGGTTTTTTTTTTCATTTTGCTTATTTTCACTCAAAACATCTTCAAAACTGTAAAAGACAGATATAAATAGTAAGCGACAAAAATATGCATTAGGAAATTTAGTTGCTGAATCTATATTTATATTTTAAAAATGTTCTTATAGTTTTGTCGAGTTGAAGAAGAGTGAAAATTTCCGCTTTTTCAAGTTTATAATGAAATCTGAAAAACTAAAAGTGCTACTTGTAAACAATTTGCAAGAATATAGCTCTTTGAAATCCCTACAAGTGTATGTAATTGGATTTTGGATGAGCTCTTTGTTTTCGAAGTATATTTTGATATTTTAGTATTTTAACCTGGGTTTTCCAATGTGTGAGAAAGCTGTAGTTTACTTAAAATGTCATGATTGTTGCAACTGAATCTGTTATTTACTCCTTGGTGAAATATTTGTGCATAAGTATGTTTTATTTTTTAAAAAAAATTAGGGCATTAAATTAACTAAAGAGATTCTAAAAATGTATAATGATTGATTAGGTTTGAACAAAAGAAATGAAAATATACATATTCAAGTACATATTTATGTGGGCAAGTTTACAGATTTCAGGTCAGATTAATATAATTTATATACCGAAAAGCAAGTTAATAAAATAATTTTATATTTTAACCTGAAGTCTATGGTCGAAGTATCCAGATAAAATCTGGGTGAAAACTAAAGTACTAGCTAGCTAAACATTTAGCGAGTAATTTGTAGCACTTTAAAATTCTAAAAACAATATAAATGAATCTGAAAAAATCGAATAGCTTTATTGAACTTTACTGAAGTTTTATTTTACGAATTGTTATTCACTCAAAACCATTTTGGCTTCATTGAACTGAAGTCACCGCCACTAAGTTATGAAAAGGTTTTTTTCATTGTGAATAAATGCTATTTTTACATTAAATGTAATTATAGTCTTGAGCAATTGGGTTTATTAGCAATTACAGTTATTGAATTTATATGTCTAAGAGTTTATTAAATTTAAAAAAGAGATCATATTAGATTTTGATTTTTAGTATTTTCTCATTAGTCAATAAGGTTTGATGATCTTAAGGGATAAGGTATATTTAAATGTTGAAAATATTTGTTAATTGTTTGTTGTTATATATTGGTTACAAAAAAAAAAATCAATAAATAAAAAAAGAACCGGCTTGATTTAAATAACTGAATAAAATTCCAGAAATCTCTATAAAATCACTGTAAAATTTTGAACTACGGATTAGCAAATGTCTAGCTAAGTTAATCTTTCTTCCATGGAGCAAAGTTATGAATAGTGGATGCAATGTACTTTCATGTGTCTGCGCAGCATCCTTATCTTTAGCTGTAAACCCACATAGCGGGCGAGTATGCGAACAACTACTACTGAATACATTCCTTAAGTGGGCGTATCGTTACTAAATGAGCTTGGTTATTGTTATTATTGCATGCGTCCGCAGAGCAGATCAAAGACAAGTCCGCTAACATAAGGGGATTTATTTTGTTTTTCAAATCTGCTATGTGGATTGTTGGAGCTTCTCAAATTTAAGTCACTGCATACAGATGTATAGGTTATTAAGGGCAAAAAAAAAAACTACTAAGACGTGATAACTTCAAAAACAAAAGTTCACATACTTAAGCATTGTCTTACCAAATAATTCATGCAGAGGTGAAAATGATGAAATGTCCATTCGAAGCAAGCAATTCACAGAATTCGAAGACAAATCACTTTTTATTGTGAGATGAATCCATTACATCTTCAAAGTTATAAGCTTTCGTAATAAGATTGTAAAGACACAATATTTACACTGTGAGCCTTCAAGCTCAGGGAAAAAGGTTTTTCAGTCCGTAAACTAGACACATTTTTAAAAAGCAGGATGTCGAAAACACAGATAAGTAAAAAATATTTTACCATACCAAACGTTATGCACTTCATAAGCCACCATTCACAAGTTACTTGTTATGGCAAATACAAGACTTTAACATTCGCGAATTTTAGAGTTTACAACACGGGAAAACATGGCCTCTCAAACAGAGAATCATTTAAACTCTAAAAGATCATCTTTACTATTGATCATACCTCTTTACTATTGTATCATACATTTTTACTATTGATCAACAATCTATCGATCATACATTCGAACCAGCCGTCAAATAAGTCAAGCAACACGACCGTATCAGTCAAGAAGGTCCGATGCCCTTCCAGTTCTAAAAATATGTCTAGTATATATACCCAGCGATGGGTGCATTCTGGGATTCAATCGTTGCCAGCAACGCCTAGGAATATCCCAGCAAGGAGTCATACTGGAATCAACAGGAGAGTCAGTTTCCTCACTGGATTCAGACGGATCCTCACCAGTGTCTTCACTCTCTCCTGACCCTCCATCAGACTTCCCCCTGGAATATTCCCCATCGGAATATTCTGAACTGTCATCCTTAAATATTTTCAAAGAGATAGTTCTGGGACAAATCAGGTCCAGGTAGCTTTCCACTACATCACCTTCTTCAAATCTCACATTGCAGGTTTCAACGGTACGTTTTTTCCCTGGCAAATAAATTCTATAGCCTTTGGTGCCTGTGGCATAGCCTACCATAATCCCTTCTTTAGCTCTTATGTCCAATTTCTTTCTGGACTGAATAGATTTACCTACATAGGCTCTACAACCAAAAGTCCTAAGATGATTCACTGAAGGTTTTCTACCATTGTAGAGTTCGTGTGGAGTCTTGTTTTTAAACTTATGACATATTCGATTTTTCGTGTATGTAAAACACAATATGGCTTCCTCCCGCATTCTGTCATTGACTTTACTCTCGTTCAACATAGCCTTAACACAGTCAAATGCGGTTAAATTAAATCGCTCTGATACTCCATTCTGTTGTGGCGTATACATGTTAGTTCTTTCTACCTTTATACCTTTATTATTCAGATAAGCTTTTAACTTGGCGTGACAGAATTCGATTTCATTATCCGTTCGGATACATAGAATCTTAGTACCTCGTTGCCTTTCTTCTCTGGTTTGAAACTCCTTAAAACTCCTCAAGCACTTCTGATTTTTGTTTCATTAAAAACACAAAAACTTTTCAGCTATAATCATCAGTTATGGATAGAACATATTTATTTCCACCATATGAGGCTGTAAGAAAGGGACCATAAACATCCATATGCAGTAATTGTAATGGTCTAGTGGACCTAATCCTACCAATAGGTTGATATGATACTCTCCTAGACTTAGCTAATTTACAGTGTTTACAATTTCTTTTCCTGAAATCTAAGCCTAGGAAGTCCATTTACTGCAGAAACTTTGCTGGTTTGATATATTCAACATTTATGTGGCAATATCTCTTGTGCCATAGACAATTTGTATCATTTAGTTCAGTTACTGAACTGCTAGGCTTATTCTTAAATTTAGTCACATTTCCTTTCTACTTGGTTTTTGACTTCACCGAATCAGATTTACATTTAGTTTCATTAGGTACTATATTTACATTATTTACACTTTTGAAAGAACTAGTATTCCTATCACTAGTTTTCTTATCCCTTTTAGGCTTCTTATCCCCCTTTCGATCCCTATCCTTAAACTCTCGGTTTTCTGTGTTATTTTGTTCACCGGTACTGTAATGTGGTTTTAAAAATACAACCCATCTTTTCTCTTTGCATAAAAGAATTTATCACCTTTGGGTGTAAAAAACCATAGTAGTACATTAGCTCCCCTAAAACTGTAATTCTGTTCTAGAACAGAGGCAGCTTATAAATTTCGCCTAAGCTTAGGAGAATACACAACATCTTTTAACACTATAACACTTTTCTTGTCCTTGAACTGGTATACATTTCCACCGTCCCGATAGCCGCAACTGGATTTTCGATATCCCCTACTGATAGCGACATTGAAGGGCCTTTACACTTGTTAAATTTAGAGAATAACTTAATGTTATTACAAAAATGTTGCATAGCAGCAGTATCTACTACCCAGTTGAGCCTACCATTAGGATCGATTACAGTATTAGCTTCAATACAAGGAAATCTAAACACTTATACAATACTTGTTCCACTAAGTTTAATTTTTGGACAATTCACTTTCGTATGACCTGGCTGTTTACAGTAAAACACTTTACTTTACTTTTAGAATCATTTCTAACATTAACATTAGAATTAGGATTATTTACACTTGACATTTTTGGCAATTTAAAATTAGGCATTTTTACATTATTTCTCGTATACTTAGAAGTAAAATATGCAGAATTATTAAAACTTACAGTTTTTGCCATGTCGATGTTCTGTTGTCGTAGTCTGCTCTCTTCTGCGGACAGCTCTGACTGGATTTTGCTTAATTTGAAATCCCCATCACTCCAACGATATATGATCTGCATTATTCCACAGTACTCTTCAGGTAAATACCGTATAGACTGGAAGGTGCTGTACAAATCTTCAATTGTATGATTAGTGTCCTTGAGTTTTGTCACTGCTTTCCATAATTTGGAACAGAAAATGTCGACGGGCTCGTCAGGTTCCGGCCTAATTGAAAAGAATTCGTCTTATAGACTCACAAGATTTGCTCGAGTAGGTGCTTCAAAGTGTTGTTTCAAAGTTTCCCACACTTGACTTGGCTCATCAGATACATTAATCAGTTCTTTATATTCTGGTGATAAACTTTGATATATAATGGCCAGCTCTTTTTCTCTTCGATACAAATTGTCATAATTCCGGCATGACGCATCTTCTTCAATTGGTTTTACAGTTCCATCTACGTGACTGAAGCACCCTTCTTTCTTGAGGATGAATGAAATTTCCGTACTCCAAGTGACGTAGTTGTCTCGGGACAGCAACTCAATTCTACTTGCCTCCATGGCTACTGGTAGTTTGATGAAGAAGCAAACACAAAAGTCTTGTTGTACAATTGTTTACAAGTACATGTAGTTCAAAATGGTGCCTGCTGTAGCCCCCATCTGAATACCTCTACGTATAGATGAAATACTGAAAAATTTTCTTTTGCAATGCATTTTTCTGAACACTCCGTGCGGTTTTTGGGTGTTTAACTAGCCCATAACCTGTCAGCTATACTACTTCATATCCATAGATTTATATCATCAAATGCCATTGATCAAAATACATCAGGATAGAATATTCTTACAGCTTGAAAATAACAGAGTTAAATGTAGCGAAAAACCTCAGATGAATGTTTGTGTGGAATGAAAAGATATACGAAGCAGGTTAAGAAAACTCAGTTCACTTTTATTTAGTGACTAAATAAAGAAGCACATTAGGCAATCTACACAACTCGGTAGGTACCATGCCAATACTAAACAATTCTATGTACAAAAAGCTCGTAAGCTCGTAAAGACTGAAGTAAATCACAGAACTTCCCTAAAGCATTTGTAGTATTTAGGAAAACTTATACTACCTCAATAACTTGCGTGCTTTAGCCACCGTTGTTGGTATCACACTTGGCAGAAAAGTTTCATTAGATGAAGCACCGATACACTTTACTATGACTTCATACACTTTGCCGTAAGTAAACTTAAATACTTAACGTCATGAAAAACTGCATGTAACTTTACAAATAGCTATCATACAGCAGAAATACAAGTATGTGTTATAAACTAAACACATCCGACTTAGACATGTGTACCGAATATATCGACTAAGAACTACATCATCTTATTGTCGTCATATGTCAACGGTCGTCTGCTAATTGATCACAAGAGATCAGATCAGAACAACAGGTCGAGTGATAGTGATCGACTGAAGAAAGATAATGCTTCAAAAAAGTTCTTATATACCCGAAAAAGGACCGTTCCGGAAACGCCCCCGGATATGCAATTGAGATGCGTACACATTGAGAATCAGATTTGCATGATACCTCATGATGGAAAAAGTCACTGTTCACTCCTGTGAATGGAAAGAGTCATTCACTAGAAATTTGCATGAACGTCCATTCACGGGAAACGTGAATTGTGATGTTACATTTGATTTTTCCAACAATAATCACGCCGTGATGTCTTATCATTTACCGGTATCACTGTTCGGTCTACATATCCTAAACAGCCCTTTCCTTTGAGAACGAATGATACTTCGTTCTTCCATGTGACGCAATTGTCTCTCGATAATACAGTAATCCTTAACTGTCTCCATGGGCAGTTAATTTAGGTGTCAGTCAAGTTGAACTCGAACTACAACTTCCACATTGTTTACACTTTTTCTGAAATGCAAATGGCGCTGCTCGCGCCCCCCGTCTACTGGACTCCTATGTTCACAATAGTTTCCAGAATATTAACAGTCATTTTCTACGGTTTTAAAGGGTGTAATAGGCCCATAACCTTGTTGGAGCTTCTCAAATTTAGGTCGCTGCATACAGATGTATAGGTTATTAAGGGCAAAAAATACCTACTAAGGCGTGATAACTTCAAGAACAAAAGTTTACATACCTAAACATCGTCTTGCTGAATAATTCATGCAGAGGTGAAAATGATTTAATGTCCATTGGAAGCAAGCAATTCACAGAATTCGAAGACAAATCACTTTTTATTGTGAGATGAATC
Source organism: Amaurobius ferox (assembly GCA_951213105.1). Lineage (NCBI taxonomy): Eukaryota > Metazoa > Arthropoda > Arachnida > Araneae > Amaurobiidae > Amaurobius > Amaurobius ferox. The sequence continues at coordinate 109,386,193 of OX578155.1, read as the reverse complement.
CATTACATCTTCAAGGTTACATAAGCTTTTGTAACAAGATTGTAAAGATACAATATTTACACTGGGTGCGGTAGCCGAGTGGTTAGTGCCGGAATTGCACTCAGTAGGTCCGGGTTTGATTCCAGCTACTGCCAAAACTGCCGCCGTGTTCATGCGGAGTACAATCATTTTGAACATGTGGGTCCATAAGTCCTTCCGAGAGGTTGGTGGTAGGGGAATGAGGGTACGTTCCCTGTAGATGCCTCCTTCACTGGGTTCCGGTCTAAATTGGGTGGCACTTCCCGGCCTTCCAAACAGTTCCCTTACACCTTTCTGGTAGGTCGGACGGTCTGGGTCTCAACAACAGCAACAATATTTACACTGTGAGCTTTCAAGCTCTGGAAAAAAGGTTTTTCAGTCAGTCCATAAACTAGACATATTTCTAAAACGCAGGATGTCGAAAACAGAGGTAAGTAAAAAATATTTTACCTTACCAAATATCGTGCAATTCATAAGCCACCATTCACAGGTTATACATTATGGCTAATACAAGATTTCAACATTCACAAATTTTAGAGTTTACAACACGGAAAAACATGACCTCTCAAACAGAGAACCATTTAAAGCTAAAAGATAATCTTTACTATTGATCATACCACCATGTCAACGATCTACCGATCGTACATTTGAACCAGCCGTTGAATAAGTCAATCGACCCGACCTTATCAGTCAAAAAGGTCCGATTCGCTCCCAGTTCTAAAAATGTGTCTAGTATATATACCCAGCGATGAGTGCGTTCCCGAACTCAATCGTTGCCGGCAATACCCTCTGGATATGCAAAGCAGATGCGTGTGCGGCAAGAAGGTGATTTGCATGAAAAGCCTGTTGGGAAAATGCCACGATTCGTTCATGAGAATGGAAAAAGTCATTCAAAAATAAATTAAGATGAATGCACGTTCATGTGAAATGAGAATCGCGATGTAAACAAACCCGTTTTTCCAACAATGTTGTGCAACGGGCTAATCTGTTAATCATAAGTCCACATAGTGCGCATGTTCATAATACAATGCCACACAAGCTGCATGCGTCCACACAGGATATATATCGTTATTGCATGCATTGTATGCAGATTGTTGGCAAAATTTAGAAGCATTTGAATTTAAGTTCAGATGAAAAACTTTGCAGCAGAAGAATTTAATGTGACTACTAATAGTAGTTGGCAGTGGAACAAATTGGCTGCATATGTAGAGTGACTAAATGTCCATTGGAAAGCAATTCAAATTTTTAAGGCAAATCACTTTATTGTGATATGAATCCATTACTTTATACAAGTCACTCAATCTTTAGTAACTAGATAGTAAAGTCACAATATTTACACATTGAGCTCTCAAGCTGAGGGAAAAAGGTTTTTCAAATAGTTCATAACTAGACACATTTTTAAAACAGTAAGATATCGAAAAGCATAGGTAAGTAAAAAAAAACATTTTACCTTACCAAAACTTTGCGCATTTCGAAAGCCACCACCGGCGAATACCTTAAACTAACACATTCGCGTTTTTCAGAGTCCACTATGTGGAAATATATGGCCTCTCAAACAGAGAACCATTATAGCACAAAATCATCTATACAAAAGATCATATTACCGCGTTCATGATCAACCGATCGATACATTCGAACAAACAGTCGAACAGACTCTAACATAAATTTTAACAGGTCTCTCAAGACCTTCACAGTCTTCTATCTTCGCAAGGTCTGTCAGTCCATGTCCGCTGGAATTAAAACTGTGTCTAGTATATATATCCAGCTATGGGTGCATTCCGGAACACAATTGTTGCCAGCAGTGCCCTCTGGTTATGCAAATCAGGATGCGTGTGCGGTGAGAAGGTTATTTGCATGATAAGCCTCTTTGTTCACATCATGATTCGTTCACGAGAAAAGAAAAGCCATTAAGGAAAATGAAATTGCATTCAGGGGAAACGGGAATTGCAATATAAATGTTGGAAAAAATCAAAACATTGCGATTCACGATTCCCATGTACGGACATTTATGCAAATTTAATATGAACGATTTTTTCCGTTCACCGGCGTGAACCGTGGCGTTTTCCAACCTGAGGTTTCATGCAAATCAGTTCTCAATGCGTATGCATCTCATTTGCATATCCGGGGGCCTTTCCGAAACAGTCCATTTTCGGATATATAAGACAAGTTTCTTGAAGCAAATGAGACGCTGTCAGACGACGATCTCTGTCGACACAGACGCAGATGTCAATCGTTGGATCGGTCTAGATCGCTGATATGGTCAGTTTAGACCAGTACGTGTCGGATGTGTTTAGTTTAAAACACTGACTTATTTTTCTAAAGTATGATGGCTTTTACTGAAGTTACGTGCATTTAAGTAATGTTAAGTGTTAAGTTTACTTACGTTGAAATGTTTGGAAGTCACGTTAATATTTGCCGGTATTTCATCCATTGGATCCTGTTTGTCAAGTGTGATAACTTCAAATGCACGCAAGTTATTTAAGGTAGTATAATTCTTTACCGATTTTTAAAATTTGAATTATTTTTTTTGTTATTTAATGTTTTATGCGATTTCGACAGTTTTCTCCCCTTCTTCCTCTTTTTTCTCCACTATCCAGACGTCAGAAAAAAACAAATCACAGGACCGGAAAGAGTAGACAATTATGAGTAAAACTATATTAATTTCAAATCTCAGGGACAAATTCTAATATTTTTTAAAGATTTTAAAATAAAAGTCACTTTCGACTCAAAAAAATGAACTTTCATTTTTAAATCCTCACATCGGGAAAAGTACCAACAATTTCGACTAATAATTTACATTTTTAGAAAGCTCAAACATCAGGCTTTCTTACAAGCCCAATCTGATCAGGAAATAATATAAAGTTGCTGCAGGATCCGGATTTTAAGAATTTCCGAATTTCAATTTCTTGGCAAAACCGCTATTGAAGTTTTTCACACACTTCGCGCACAGACGCACAGTGTCCCCATGGAGAAAAAAATAAATAAAAAGAAAGTTATGGATATTGTGGGTCGGGTTAGAAAATTGCGTTATATTTGGAGATTGTGCATCGCGTTAGAAAATTACGTTATAATAAAATTTAAATGATTGAATTATGGTGGATTGAATTGTGGTGAGGTATTGTATGCATCGGGTGATGGTAACAGTATACAGAGTGAAATTATTATATTTATATGAAATTATTACATTTATTAGAAAATTACGTTATGTTTTAAATGATGGAATTAAGAGCTTAGCATATGGTCATTAAAAAATTTAAATTATTGAATTATGGTTTTAATGTCATTAAATTAAAACAAACTTTGTTAACTCCTTGGGGTTATGGTGCCAGCGAGTTTGCCATGGTCAGAAATTTCAAGGGTAGCAAACAGGCTGGTCGCTGTTGGGGGAGGGGGAAATGCATTTATGAAATACTAAAGAACATTCAAATCATTCTGACTACTGAAAAACTATCTCTGAAAGCTGCAAAAGTTCTAAAACTTCTAAAGTTCATCTGACCTAAAAGTCATCAAAAATAAATCTAAAAATGCACTCTCTCTAAAATATAAACCATTCTAGATTCCTAAAAACCTTCTGAAATAATTCTGAAAAAGTTCTAAAGTTCCTCTAACCTGAAAACGTTCTAAAAATATAACTGAATTCTTAAATAAACTGAAAGTGGACCTATTGACCAGTTTCCCTACGTGTACAAATATGTACTCCTGTAAATTATAAGAATTGACACTTTCCTAAAATATAAAACATTTAAAGTAAAAGAAAGAGAGAACACAGATTTTAGGTTTTCAAAATCTAACGTTTATTAAAATTTAAACTTCATTTTTAAAATAATTTTTAAAACATTTTACATCTCATTAACTAAAATCAAACATCTTAAATAATAAAAATAAATGGAATGGCCGGTCGTATAGTGGTAGAAAAACGTTAGAATATTAAATTTTAAAGTTAACAATAATAAAATTATACAATTATTTGTCTAAACTAAAATTTGGGATAAAAGAACATAAGTTAGCCAAAAGGGAATTTAGAACAGCCTAACAATAATCCACAGGATTCGCAACTTATAATATATAAGTGAAAGGGGTCTTAGTCATGCTAATTTAATTAAATTTTAAAATAGTCTAAACTGCAGAAACAATTAAAAATTAGAATGCAAAAGATATCACCCATAAACGGGAAAACGCTGAACGGCAGTAATAAAGTCCCGAGGACAAAATCGATGTCAGTCATCATCAGCTTGGGTGCAGTCCCTTCCTGCTCCAGAAAAGGCCAAACGGAGAAGTACCTCCCGTAGGGCATCGGTACATCAAGTGAGTCCAACCATTCAAGTGGAATATGGTGCTCCAAAACTCCGCGAAAAGAACACTCCCAAGGCCTGATCTGCACAAAAACGAGCAGCTCCTTCACATCATAAAATTCTCAGCCGAGAGTAGCAGAGCGCCAGTGGACATCGCTCGGAACAAAAGAACAAATAGCTCCATCATCAAGACTGTGAAGTAAACAATTGGAGGTCCGGTCCTAGGACTCGGAAAATTTAAACTACACAGTTCACTATGAAAGAACAAATCCGACCTCTGGAACTAAACAATTATTCCAAAGGCGCCGACGATACTTCAGTAGACATCAATCACTTCGCTCGCAACGTTATTTCAAGTAAATAACTCTCTGCTATCAGGATACCACACACATTACAGGCAGGCCGGGAAATAAAACGTTCATTCCTCAGAACGCATGCCACATTCGAATTTCGCTCGGCTCGCGCCGAGGCGCTGAAAACAACTCTATAAGACTACATTTTAGTTCCAATCAAGAGACGAGAAGAGAAAGAGAGAGAGCGAAAAAGTGCGCGATTTTGCTTATATACTGCGAAACATCGCTGCCACAGACTGTCAACAAAATTATCGATGAACGATAAAATAATTAATGACAGACGATTTTAATATTACAATCAACCAATTAAAAACTCGAAATTTTAAAGAAGAGAAATGGAATTTCAGAGCAGACGAAAATTAAAAAGAAATGAAGTGAAACGATTTGGAAAATACGAATTCGGCAACAATTTAAATATGGACGATTCTGAAATATTTAAAATGCTGAAAATAGAATAAAACCGAAAAACTGCAATGAATTAACGAATTTTTAACAGAGAGCAATAAATTTAAAATCAAATTAAAGGGAATAAAACGGGCAATAAATGGAATCACAAATTAGCCAATTTAAATAAATTTAAATTGCTAAAACCTAAAAGAACGAACTTTCGCCATTTTTAAAACAAAACCTATGGAACAGAAGAATATCAAAAACCTAAACAATTGGAAGATGAATAACTAAAAGAGAATGACTATGTAAATAAGACCCCTGAACACGTTTAAACAAAAAGCAAAACTCCTAAAATAATTAAATATCCAAAGGTATAACCCAACATCGCCGAAGGTGGCTGGTGCAAAATAAAAGCGCTAAAATTGTATGGGACCTGTACTACTTATATTCTCGAATATTAGAAGATATACCTGTGTATTAGTAGAAGATTACATGTACTGCAACATATGAGTTTTTAAAATCTTGCCAAAATAAAATAGATGACATAATAAATTGAAAATATTAATAATCCTGTAATCTTTAAACCTAAAGGCTGGAGATTGATTCCAATATATGCCCAAATATAAGTCAAAATATGTGCTAATATACCTGTACTACTTATATTCTCATAGAAGGTTACTCATACTACTTACAATAAATGAGTTTCAACCATTTTTGCAAAAATAAAGCAATGACATAGTAAATTGAACATATCAATAATCCCTGAAATTATTAATAATAGTAATGTATAAACCTGAAGACCGTAATTGATATAATCTAGTCAAAAATGTTGAAATTTATTTTATATACATATCTTTATTATTAAAATCTGAAAATATTTAATAAAAATCATCTGCCACATTAACACATCGGATTCTTCTAAGCGACATGATATAATTTTCTTCAAATAAATGGACAGAAAAGTATCGTCTGCATAATGATATCTCTATGGAAGGTTTAATTGTATGTTTTTAATTAATATATCGACAACCCCTGGTCTTAGAAACTTGAAACATAGACTCCATTTTCAGTGGGGCTATTTCAAGGTTACCCACAAAATTTCATTCAATTGGGTTCAGCCATTCTCCCGTGATGATGAGACAAACAGACAGACAAATTTTTAATTTTATTTATATAGATTGTAATTTAACCTTTGAAAAGATTGTGTTGTTTTGCATTGCAAGGGTTCCTGATTTTGTGAAGGAGAAGAGGTTCTACAACTGGCTGCGAGACGCTCGTGATTGGGCCATCTCACGTAATCGATACTGGGGCACACCCATTCCTCTGTGGATCAGTGATGATGGAGAGGAGGTAATTGCAACTTTTCAAATTTTGATGCCTATTTTCTTTTTATCGAAATTCATATACTTTTTGACTTCCTTTATATTTATGGTGTGTGATAAATGTATATGGAGACTCTGTTTTATTATTAGATTGTGTGTATAAATGCACATTCAAAATTGTATTGTGACTAGGAAAGTATTGTGACTAGGTCGAAAATTCGAATTTGAATTCTTGACGAGAGAGCATGTTTCAAACATCTCTGAACATGAATCAAACGTCGTTTTGAGGTGATGTCTCTGTGTGTGTGTATGTTTCAGTGAGTCTGTGGAGACGATATCTCATGAATAAATGAAGTGATTCGAATGAAATTTGGTACAAAAATTACAACCTGAAGCCTATTGCTTTTAAACTCAATCAAATGCTTAGAACGCCCCCTAAATTTTTGAATGAAATTTTGAAAAAATCATCAAAAAATAAAGCCCTTTAATAAAGTTATGCAAATAGTCATTTTTTATGTAATTTTTCATTAGAAAACGATGACACAAACTTTAGAATGCTAGCATGAACCGTTCTTGAGATATTGCACATTTTTTAAAATAAATGTATCAAAATATCACATAAAATAAAAAAATATATTAACTATTGTGAAATATGTTTCCTTTTTATATGTAATATCATGCAATAAATTGGGGGACATTCTGGTGGATCTAGCTCGTTCTATTCGGGAAGGAAGATATTTGGGTAATACTTTCGTATTTGGATGTCAATAGTCATTTATCTGCTATAAGAATAACTTATTTCTCCATCTATAATGCTTGATGAGATGTTGGTGAATTTGGCAATTAATCTAGTGAAGTATTACCAACTTGGCGATATTTTTATCCAGATTGATGAAAATCTCATCAAAATTGCAAAAATGACACTAAATTCATGCTTAATTGGTGTATTAATTATTAAAATATTTTAATTTATGGATTGTATTGCCTATTGAGGATGCTATCCCATAGCTGCCAAATCTCCCGATTTTTCCGGGAGTCTCCCGAATTTTGATGCAATCTCCCGAACTCCCGAAAAATTCCTAAATCTCCCGAATTTTTACAGTAATTAGAAAAAATCCCTACAAAAGAGATTTTCCTAAAAAAATCCCTATGCAGACGTGCCAACTCTCCGGATGTTGGTCGGAGACTCCGGATTTTTCATTACTTCTCCGGCCTCCGGATTACTAACGAAATTCTCCGGCTTTTTTTTGTTGGAAATTTATCAATTAACGAGACATGGTATAATTCCTCGAAAACACCAATTTTCCGCATTTTTAGCACTGATTTTTATCATTTCCGGGATCGTAGCAAATCCATAATACAATGCAGGGTAATGCCAATCAAATTAACGGAGATTTACGGCCGCGTGTATTGTATATTAAGATCTCGATCGCTTATTTTATGAAAGTAATAAACATACTTCTTCAAAGGTTATTGAGCATAAATCGCTAAAATGTTATTTTGTTCATTAATTTCGCATAAACACTGCGATTGCGCAATTCAGTTTGTTCTCATGAATCGCCGAGAATACAATAGTATCTTTTTCCATCCATCTCAATCTTCTAAATATTGCATTTTTGATTGACTAAACTAGCTTATTTTCATATTCTGATTAATTATTATGGTTAATTTCTTAATTATTTTCGCATAAATAATGCGATTGCGCAATTCAGTTGCTTCGCGAGAATTGCCGAGAGTACGTTAGTATCTTTATCCATCCATCTCCATCATTTAAATGTTGCATATTAGATCAACTAAACTAGCTTATTTTCATATTCTGATTAATTATTGTGGTTAATTTCTTAATTATTTTCGCATAAATAGTGCGATTGCGCAATTCAGTTACTTCGCGTGAATTGCCGAGAGTATGTTAGTATCTTTATCCATCCATCTCCATCATTTAAATGTTGCATATTAGATCAACTAAACTAGCTTATTTTCATATTCTGATTAATTATTGTGGTTAATTTCTTAATTATTTTCGCATAAATAGTGCGATTCAGTTACTTCGCGTGAATTGCCGAGAGTACGTTAGTATCTTTTTCCATCCATCTCCATCATTTAAATGTTGCATATTAGATTGACTAAACTAGCTTATTTTATATTATGGCTAATCATTAAGGTTAATTTTTTAATTATATTTGTATAATACAAATTTTTCTAAAAAAATATTTTTCTGAAAAATCGGTATGAACTCTGTGAAGGGATATTGAAAAATAATTTAGTAAGGAGTTCTTAAAAAAAGCAAAAAGAGCTACTACTTTATTCTTAAGTAGTAAGAAGGATTGAATTTGACATTTTTTAATTATATAGAACTTTTACGTGCTGTATTTTTACTTACCAAAAGATTTCTTTCATTCAATATTTTATCTGCAGAGAAGTGTTTCTGTGTCAAAAACATGTGAATGATTATTAAACAGTAACCAATGACATTTTTCTTTATGCATCATATTCAGTGTAATGAACATTGTTATAGACTCTGATGAGAATAACTCTAACGAATGTGTTTATTTTTTAAAAGATGTTTTAACTATTTTGTATTCGTTGAAATTAAATTGTGTTTATAGATACAATACAGATTGTTTATCACATTTGTCTATTTTTTATGGTGCAGTTTTATAGTAGAGGGGAAAAAAATCCCTATTCTGTCTTGAAAATTCCCTTTTATGCTTTCTGTAAAAAAAGAAATTATTATCGCGCTGTGCGATTTTTCGACTTTTGTTGCGAATTGCATATATTTAAAAATCTCCCTAATTTTCAGTTTCCAAGGTTGGCAGCTATGCTATCCATATTGATAATTGCTTAATTAAAGTTGCATGAAATCTAAGTTAATTGGGTACTTTGAAACAGTTTCACATGTTGTCATCCGGAAAATCGCCAAATGCATGCACAATTGAATGTTGAAAACACAGCACCACGGATCTTATACATTATTGTTTGACTGTAAAAGGAGTCAATTCATTGCATTATATGAGGAAAGTCATGTGTTGTCCACATCAGATTTTTCATTTTCTTTGCACAACTAGAGGGAAAAAAAAATCCTAATTGCCCTCTCATAAAATGGGGATTGCCCTTAATATAACACATAATTACTATTGTTTCTTTGCTGGGAAATATAAGTAAACTGTATTCATTGCATTAGAACACATCCAGTGTTTTACGAGTTCTGCGAGAATTTTCAGAAGGTTGTGAAAAGTATAACTTACAACCTTTTTTGTTATTAAGTAAAAAAATGTAAATTATTAAGGTTTTTGTGGGATGTATTAATAAAATAATAAAACATTTCGAAAGTTGAACTTGATAAGATAAGTTTTCTTGAAATGGAAAATGTTTGTAGCAGTAAGGAATTCAGTTGGCACTCCCATCAACTACTAGTTGCCAAATCAAAAGGGGGGGGGGGGGAAATCCCAAACAGTAATAGCAAAATACTAAATAAGTTAAGATATATTATTCTTAATTGCATCACATATAAATGTAAATTTATTATAAAACAATAATATGTAACTTGTTTTTTTGTTAACAATTTTCTGAAAAACGATTATATTTCTAGTAAGCATATTTCTAGTGTTATCTAGTGAGCCATATGTAAAGCAAAAATGTTTTAATTTTATTATTAACAGTCATTAATAAATACAAATGGGTAATAAATATTATTTTAATATTTTATTCTAAAGTATGAGTTAATAATTTTATTAATTTTACCACTTTATTTTGCTAAATACTTCTGCAAGATTTTATGAAATATTTGAAGGGCTCTGCTAAGCGAAAAAAGTTTGGAATCATTGTATTAGAATAAGCAAACTTACTTTTTTTGCTGAAATGACATTGAAAAAAAAAAAAAATCAGTGTCGTATGATATTAGTTTCTTGCATTTTGTAAAGTCCGAGCTTCATACATTTTCATACTTAGTGATGAGAAATATTTATTAATTATGTTCAATTTCATAGACTTGTGAATATAGAAGAGTTGAGGGGAATTATGAAATATATTCAAAACAAAAACTTTATAAACTGAACCATTATGAAAAAGTACATTGTTTGATATGGAGAAGCAATATATGAATAGAAAAATTTTATAAATGGTCGAGAAACTACGATAAGATATCAGGAAATTTTATAAATGCATGCAGGTGGAGAGAAACAATATTTGCTTATTGAGAAATACATGAGAAATAGTTTAAATATTTTACAACAATTAAATGGAAGTTTCTATCGAAATACGTCTTCTTTAAACACAATGAAGTGATTGTGCATGTGCAATTTTGATACAAAATTTTAGTCTCTGGTATAATTTGTAAGTCTATTGGTGTTGGCTGGTAATATAGCTCTCCAATGTTGTGCATGAATGACAGTAAAAGTCTTATTATATCCATGCATAAATGAAATGTAAAATTCAGATTGGACTTTCTACATATTATTCTCAATAAGTCTGCATTGTAAATTTCATAGAAATATACATTGTAAGGGTTTTCATTATTGCATGCTACTAGGGATGTCATGAAATAAAAAAAGATCTGATATCAAATAACCGATACTATCGGATTACCAAAGAAACGATATAATCCAATACCGATATTAAATTGCTATTATAACTTATAACAAATTCATAATTGCTGTAAAGTTACGCATAAACTTTATTTCATCCATAATTAACTAGACACCTTCGTAAAAATTAAAAAATGAAAACATTTATAATACACATGTTAATATATGTGCTTTTGAAAATCATAGTAAAAGAATGATCATGAAATAATGAATAATTTGCATTAATCTGAACAGAGTGAAAAAATATTTCTAGAGAGAATAGGAAAAAATTGTATAAAATATGAAATTTCGTATTGTAATCACAATATACGAGTAAAGAAATACACGAATAAAAAAATCATACCATAAATCAAAACATTTCTATCAATCGTACTTTTAGCGAGACACATTTGTGCATTGTTAGTTATATCTGTGTTGGTGAATTGTACATCATTTAATAATCTTCCTCTGCACTTTTGGCAAAATTTATTTGCAGTGGAAAAAATTCACATCAATCTTTCAAAAATTGATTGTCTGCCGCTGTGAGTACGCAATAGTTCAATGAAAAATTGCTGAGGATGCTGAAAACGGAAAAAAAGGGGTGCATCAACTGATGAATAAACAAAGAGCGATTTCTTTGCAAGTAGGAGCAAGAGGATTCTTTGCATACTAGCCCAGCAGGCTTGGGGCCCAGGCCACATAAACAGTTTACTAAAAAAGATTATTAACTTGTAAAATAGGGAGTAGTAGGAGGGGGTGACAGCATTTACTGCACAGGGGCCCAAAATTGTTGGTGGTGGCGGCGCCACTGGTTGTGAGCCTATGTCTCCAATCTTATCCCAGTAAAAAGGTATAATTTATGCAATTAACTAAACATAATGCAGTACACAGCATGATATGCTATACTACTTGAAAAATCAATTATTATACATAGACGTATTTAAGTATGTAAGGAATTTTTTAAAGAAAAAAATCACTGTTCTGGTGTGGATACGAACTACAAGCAACCTATCTATGAACTTTCCACTTTGTCAGCCGACGCTTGATCACTTTATCTTGATGCTTGAATGAATGAATGAAATGAAGGTGGGTGGCTCCAAAAGAGCCCAGCACATCGACCAGAGGTCTATTGTACTACCCCAAAAAGAAAATGAAGATCCCTAAGAAAAGAGACCAGTAGCCGATGCGAAAATAAGCAGGCACTTGACAGGTATGTCGTTCAGCTCCCAGGGTTCAATCACATGACGACCAATGTGTTCGAATCTGTGAGCAGAGTAGGCCTCACATTCACATAGAATGTGAGCTGCAGTTTCTTCGCTGTAATTGCAGCCTCTGCAAAGCGAATCCTTAGAGACACCCATAATATTAAGATGTCTCTTGAGGGTGCAGTGCCCAGTAAGGAGCCCAACAGCTCTCCTGATGCCAGTTCTACTGAGCCTGAAAAGTTCCTTTTGACGTGTACTAGGGCAATTGCAGCAGACGCTTGATCACTTTATCTTGATGCTTGATCACCCCCCACCCCCAGAGCCAACGGCCGTACCGTGTGCTGAAAACACCGGTTCTCGTTAGATCACCGAAATCAGGCAGCATCGGGCGCGATTAGTACTTGGGTGGATGACCACCTGGGAACACCGTGTGCTGTTGGCACATTTCGGGTGCGGTAGCCCGGTGGTTTGCGCACTGGATTTGCACGCTGCCACAACTGCCACCGTGTTCATGCGGAGTACGATCACGTTAAACATGTGGGTCCGTAAGTCCTTCCGAGAGGTTGGTGGTAGGGGAAGGAGGGTACGGTCCCTGTGAATGCCTCCCCCACTGGGTTCCGGTCTAAATTGGGTGGCACTTCTCGGCTGTCCAAACAGTTACCTTACACCTTTCTGGTAGGTCGGACGGTCTGGGTCTCAACAACAACAACCCCCCACCCCCGAGTATGGCTGATGGCATCTCGAACATAAAAATTGCATTGCGGCTATTTCACTTAACAGTAATTGAAGCAAAACATTTCGTGGTCATTGAGCTATAAATAACTCCTTTTATGCATGATTATGTCAAATTTTGTCTTATGCTGCTATGAAAAGGGAATATAAAATTTCGAATACATTTCAAAGTTTCTCTCGAATTTCAAAAAATTCTATCAAGCTATAGATTTTTTGTTAACAAAGCTGAATATAAAGTTTTGTGAGAATTCATTAATATTTGCAGCAGTTATCGTATACACAAGAAATAAACCACAGACAGACAGATGGAAATTTGGAAATTATGCTAGAAATAATCGAAACATGTTCATTAAAATCTCGAAATGGAAGTTTTTTGAAAATAATATCTTCTCTATACTATCTTCTGTATGAGAAAGTAAAACTAATAACCAGGAAATAAGTTTTGCATTGAGGTAAAAAATATATTAATCCCACACTTGACCTCCTTGATCCCAATATGACCACAAATGCAAAATGAAATCATTAACCATAAACATCCTATTTGCCGACTCCGCTTCCACTGTTTTGTTTTGACTCATCTTCAACACTTTGTTAAAACAGGGTATTTGCAAATGAGGAGCATTAGGGAATCGTCAGTCCAAATAATTATAATTGGAAATATTAGAGCAAAAATTCCTAAAGATCTTGAATTTTCAGAACATTTTAGCCCAAATTGACACCAATAATTAAGAATAATTAAACAACATTTTTGTTAAGAAAAGTGAATTTATTGGGCAGATGTGGGAGTATATATATGATCCTTTCATATCTCTTTCTACTTTATTTATTTTTTCAGGATAGGTTATAGGAGATATTTTACTTTTTTTCTTTTCTACATTTGATTCGGCTAATGCAAATTGAATTTTACGGGAAAAGATGAATTAAAATAAGTAAGGAAAATACTAGGTTAATGAGGCTGAATATTGAACTCTGTTTTAAGTTTCGTACAACAATGGTTAATCATATCTGTTGCAATAGCAAGATTTAATCAAACATGAACTTCATATGGAAAATGATATACCCCCCCCCCCCCCCCCCCCAATCATCTTATAGATTCATTTCGGAGTTTTGGAATTTTCTAGCCAGTACACCACTTGAATCATTCGTGTATCAAATTACAGTTCAACTTTGATAAAACGAATGTCTCTAATTCGAAATCATCGTTAATTCGAAGATTTCTCTTGGTCCCTTGAACTTTGTATTAAATCAATGTTAGAAAATCGTGGATAATTCGAAGTTCAACTTCCTTAATTCGAAGTTTTTTATAAAAATTTTCTAACCATAACAACTTTTCGGTCTTTCATCTTTAAGAAATCATCTATGGAAACCCCACCTCTTCGACACGTGACAGCTGAAACACCCCTTTCCGCTACCTGTTCGACCAGTTCGAGCGTTCAACCTACAGAGGGTGTTGGTTCAACTGGCTTCAGACGTCATTTGAGCTTACTACTGTCAGTGTGTCTGTAGTGTTGTGAGAGTTTCGCTAGTGAGCATTCACAATGCCTTTGATTAACCATGTGTTCAATACAAGAATTTCACATCTGCTGAAAAGTTCGCCGTCATTCACGATGTGGAAAAGGGTGTGAAGAGGAAATGCCAAATCGCCAACGAGTACGGTATAGTGCCGAACACTTTGTCTACTTTTTTAAAAAATAAGAACAAAATTCTGAGTAATACTGCTGCTACGTGCTGAAATGGAGAGGAGTGCAAAAGAGCTAGAGAACCGGACAATAAGTCGACGAGTGCATGGCTTAAACAAGCACGGGACAAAAACGTTCCTCTGAGTGACCCCCTTATTTGAGCAAAAGCGGAAGAATTTTCTGCCGGTTTCGGAAAAAGTGATTTCAAAGCTAGTGCTGGTTGGTTGGATGGATTTAAGGAAAGAAATGGAATCTCTTTTAGGCGTATGTGTGGTGGAAGTGTGAATCAAGAAGCAACAACTGTTTGGAAAGACGATGGTTTACAAATGATTGAGAGAACACCGCCTAAATACATTTTCAACGTTGACGAAACTGAGTTGTTTTTCGAATGTGCTCCAGACAAGACATAGCGTTTAAAGGAGAGCATTGCAGTGGGGGAAAGAACAGTAAAGAATGAGTCACTTTATTGGTTGGGGCTAACATGGATGGTAGTAAAAAGCTGCCTTTGCTCAAGATAGGCAAATCTGCTAATCCCAAGATGTTTCAAAAATGTCAAATCAAAATCAGTAGAGCATAGATCAAATAAAAAAGCTTGGATGACTGCAGAAATTTTTAAAGATTGGCTGCTGAACCTTGATAAAACATATCGACAAAAGAGCAGAAAAATTCTCTTATGTATTGACAAATTGCACTGCGCATAACTCTATTCCATATATGGACAATGTAAAGGTTACTTTTTTTGCACTAAATATGACTTCAGTTGTGCAACCGATGGACCAGGGCATCATAAAAAATCGCAAGCATTTTTACAGATGCCTTTTCGTTCGAAACCTCTTGACAGATACTTTCAAGGACAAAAACAAAAAAACAGTAATAAATGTCTTTGATGCAGCACAATTGTGTCACAATGCATGGTCTCAAGTAATGGAAACAACAATAGCAAATTGATTTCGAAAGGCAGGATTTACCAATAAAACTGACCCAGTTGAGTTCATAGAAGAAAATGTCCCTCCAGCGGATGCATGGGGTAACAATATGGGCGTTACATTCGAAGAATACGTCAATTTGGATGAAAACATGGAAGTTTGTGGAGAACTATCAGATCAAGACATTTTATCAGAAGTGTTAAATAAGACGAGTGCAGTGGAGTACGATATGGAGGGTGATATATAAGGTAAAGAAGAGACGCCAATCCCTACATCGTTGGAGGTGCTTCTTCATCTAGGCAAATTTCGTCGGTACATTGAAGGACAAACAAACGTCAGTGAAGCTGTTTTCCATTCACTAAACGTGCTTGATGATTTTGCTACCCTTAAACGACTGAACTCTACAAAACAATCAGACATTGTACAATTTTTTCTAAAACTATAATTTTCTGTATTGAATGCAATACGTACATGTATGTAGCTTCCGTAAATCTTATTTTGTTTACATACATATAGTGTTTAAGTCCTTCATACCATGATATTTCTCAATAAATATTTACTGATTGACAGAATAACCTTTTCAAGCATTCAGTGGACCTGAAACTAAAGTTAAAAGATGTAACGTTTTTAAATTGAAGTTTTGGATAATTCAAATTTTTTTAATGGTCCTTTCAGCTTCGAATTATCCAAGTTGCACTGTACTACTTTTAGAAGTGGGTAAACATTTCCGGGCATCTACGAAAAATAGCAGGAAATCTAGGTGCCATACAGCCATGAAATTGTTTATATAGATTCTACATGACCCAGCAAGATACATCTTATCGTTATTTTATTTTTTTAGTATTTTAGCTATTTATGTTTCAAAATGTCATGATAAGATAAGTGTTCAAAAGTAGTTTGATTAGTGGAATATCTTCCAATCTGGTAACTCTGTCTTCAACTGGAAACACAAAGTGCAATAGCTATACTAGAAATCTGACTAGGAATGTCATTTATGTATCAAACGTTAAAGGTTTCTGTACTATTCTAAAGATAAATAAATAACAAAAGAGTGGGCCCATTGATTATAAGTATTAAAACATAGCATTGAATGACCTTGACTTCAGAGTTTTTCTTTCATGCAGATGCACAGTATCCAATAGAGTTATCCCTTGTTTTCAGTGGGTTTTTTTCAGATGAGGGAAGTATGTCTGTATTTTATTGTTTTTCTGCACATTGTTCTGTTTCAGGATGAAAAGTAGTTAAAATCATTTTCTCAATGCTGAAGAATAAAAATCAGAAAAAAAAAATATCTGTCTTTCGTTAGCTTCTGGATAATACAGATATACCAATATATAGGTGAAACCGATAATCGGTATCGGATATTGAAACACCCCTACATGCTACATTTGGTGTTAACTTTGATTGGTTGAGCTTAATGATATTAAGGAAAATTAAAACAGAATACATATCTGCCAACTTTTGCAATGTATGCTAAATTCTCTTACAGTATGCTGTATGACAAAGAATTGCCTTTTGTGTATATTTTTATTCATAGCAAAAACATAACTTCTACCCAATCAATCTATATAATTTTTTTGTGTTCATTTTCTTTTATAGTACTACATTTTCATAATTGTTTCATCCTTTACAACAAACTTTGACTCTGTTCTAAAAGACTACTTCAAAATAAAAAATGAAAAACTTCTCTCTCCATTCCACATCTTCCTGTTTATAAACTGAACAAAAATAAGATGAGCTTTCTGTTCCATCATGAAATGGGAGAAACATTCACAGTCATGCACAACTATGGGGGGTTTAAACTGCCGTAAGCCCTAGGGTTGGCTGTGTGGTCTGGGCCTTCGACATCGACAACTATGGGGGCTCACTTATTTACATAGTGGAATACAGTGCATTGCATTATTATTTCTGGGCAAGTTATTCTGTTGTTAGTTTCATTTCTTTATTTTTAAATTGCCAATGGTTCATCTGTGCTGAAACTAGTGAGGGAAAATACAAGTGCCTAAAATAGATCTTAGTAAGCCCAAATAATAAGTGGACCAGTTCCTAAGGTTTTGACCCAGAAACATTTTAACATGTTGAATACCATCCAAAATGACCATTGAGTTTTAATTGTTTATCCAAATGAGCCCAAAGAGGACTTTCAGCCATTTTTGTACTCTGAATTTAGGTAAAATTTGATATTTAAAGCATGTATCTTTACATCAGCTAAATAATGTATATAAGCGATATTAAATTTTATTTTTACATTTTATGCCATACATTGTTCCTCTTGTGACATCTCTCACACTTTCATGTATATATGGAAATAGTTTTAAATACTAAATTTGAGCATGACGTATTTACATTAACTCCATTGTTTAACTCCATTATTAAATAGTTCATATTAAGCTATCTTTTATATGCTTAATTTGGTTTGAATCAGAAAAGAATTGAAAGGTGAAAATATACACAATCTTGTTCCATGGCCGCCCAAATAGTTGCTCAAGTCTTCGGATGAGTCGGATGGTCTGGGTCTTCAACTATCTTGTTCCAAGTACAACATATTGAAAGTAAATTGCCTTTCTTTACAGAAATTTTAGAATTTTTATTTGTACATCCGATGTAGTCATTGGAATTTTCCAGTTAAAATCACATTTTTGTTTTCTTTCATGGGCAAAGTAAAACATTTCTTTTTAGATTCCTAGAGATATACGTCAGATTCCGTACCATAGAATTCAATCGATTCACCCTCCCCAGGAAGCACCCCAACCACATTTTGTCTTAATTTGAAATTCTCAAAAATTCCATTACCTGCCCTCCCTTATCTCCCCCCCTCCCAAACATAAAAAAAGGTTCATCATCAAATAAAATAAATTTATTGAAGAATGTGATGAAGAAACATTTAGCAGGTTTACCGATGAAGATTGTACTTAACTAATAGGAAAATAAAGGTTAAAAGATTAAAAACAAATTTAGGACTTCTTAAATTGGTGAACACTATTATTAACTTTCTAAGGCATTGAAAGAAAATTATTTTGGAAAGTAATTTAGGATATTAAAATACAAAGTAAATGAAAAAATCTGATGTGGGCAGCACATGACTTTCCCTACATACTTAAATTCGTTTTCTCTTTACTTCTGTAATTCATTAAATTGAGTTTAATTGCACAAAATAACACTTATCATTATTTGAGAAAGCACCAATTGGAACTGAATTAAATACAGTTTTGTTTTCATTTGGTAAAGGGACATATCTTTAAAAGGAGTGTAGCAAAATCGCAAAAAAAAACCAAATATCTCGAGAACAACTAATTGTAATGGGGTTGATTTTATTTTTTTTTATCATCAAAAATTACATATAAAATAAATATTTAATGGATATATTTGAGCATACGTAGTCTTTTATTTTAGATTGTAATGATCTTTTCTGGCCATTTTGCAAATAAAAAAAAGAAAAGAAGGTTCTCTTTTCCTGAATCGTACCAAAATCTAATCAGCACTAAGATAACCTACAAGTGACTTATCTATTAATTTTTATGAAATTTGGTAAATTGGTATTTTAGCTAGAGTGGATCATGTGATTTTTGTGGGCAATTTCGCAAAAAAAAAGCAGGTTCTTTTATTCTGAATAGTACCAAAATCTAATCAGCACCAGGGTCACCCACAAGTGATTTATCCATAAAATTTTGTGAAATTGGGTCCATTAGTTTTTCAGTGGATGCATACATTGCACAAATGTGCACACACAGACTTCACTCTAAAATAGTTTTTTAGTGTTCTAGAGGTCTCAAAACGAGTAGATTTGTTGAAAACTTGAGTTGCTATTTTTGACATGATTCCAATACTTTCCCTAATCAGTACCATGTATTGCAGGGAAAATATAAACATTATGAAAGCAGAAATCAACCTTCAAGTCTTTTTTATACTTTCTGCAGAAAATTTCGAGAAAGTTTCCGCTACATACTCGCTATTTTTCGTTGCATCGGAGAGAGGGGGGGGTAGGGCAGATTAATGGAATTTTATTTGTTTTTTCAGCAGAAAATTTTTCCAGTAAACATTTCCTACATTTTTTGTGATTTTCCTTCGCATTTTATTGGTCCGAATGACAGAATTCTGTGGTACTACAGGAGTCTATCAACACAACTGGTTGAAACACTTTATTTCTGGGACGAATTAGGTGTTAAAAACATGATAGAAATAAAATCTGTAATCAAAAAATAAATAAAGTATATAATTTTGTTCTAAGTACAAAATCTCGCAAAGAAATGTACCCTTCCAAGATACTTTTTCCAGGCTAAAATGACTCGTGGGAATTTTTCTTGGAAAATTTAAAATTTGAAGATAGCAAAGCACGCACTGTCAGAGTCAATAAGTGTTGGCTGGGTCATGAAAGTACACAAGTCCAGTTTTAAAGAAAAACTTCGTTCACTTTATTTGGTGAAAAACACAACTCGGCATATTACACGTACCTGGTAATTTTCCATGCCGTAAAACATCAAAAATATACTATGTACAAAAGATTTTTAGTTGTAAATGACTAGACAGAGATTCCTTGAAGCATTTGGTAGTAAGTTACTATACTACCTCTATCACTTGCGTGTATTTCAGCCACCATCACTTGGCAAAGGGAAACCAAAGGATAGAACATCAGGAAAATATTTAAAGCGGCTTCCGAACGTTTGTAAGTAAATTTAACGTTCAATACATGCTGGTCCAAACTGACCACATCTGCATCCGTTTCGACTATTCACCGTCGTCAAACGATATTCCGCAGTACTTCAGTCAAAAACATTTCTGTCTGCCTGCATCAGACCATCAGTGTCTATCTCGTCTGACTTCTTCAGACGTCTGATCTCGATCGACTCCGACCTTCTATCTAATTGCTTCAAGAAACCTCTGCCCTATATATCCGAGAATGGACAGTTCCGGAAACGCCCCCGGATATGCAAATCAGATGCGTACGCATTGAGAACTGATTTGCATGAAACCTCATGTTGAAAAACGTCACGGTTCACGCCGGTGAACGGGAAGAGTCGTTCATATTAAATTTGCATAAACGCCCGTTCACGGGAACGTGAATCGCGATGTATTGATTATTTCCAACAATCGGCCCCCTCATGCAAATCCTTAAGTCTCAATGCATATGCAAAAGAAAACTTACTCTGAGAAACCAAGGTATATCAATAAACACCAAGGCCCCCAGTATCCTATCAAACATATAATGAAGGAAAAAATTTAAAGTATTATATCATTATTAAATTTAAAATAAAATGCATAAGTACTTATAGCATCTGAAAAATAGTCAAGTATTGTCGACAATATTGTAACAACAACATTTCACATCAAGTAGAAATTTATATACAACACAACTTCAATGCTTAAGTATCAGCATTCAAAAATTGAAATTTTAGTTTAAATTTAATTATAAGTATCCAAAATTTAAGTATAAGCACATTATCATATTAAACAAGTCAACTTTAAAAGATTAAGATTTTGTATAAGCATAGAATTTAAGTTTACTTTAAATTTGAGTATAAACACTATAATTCAAAAAGCTTAAAAAAAAATTTAGTCTATTAACACAATATAAGTATACATAATTAATACTATTAGACTGCATTGATATATCAAATATTTAAAAATACATGATGCAAGTAATTAGATAATAAAATTCTTTTATCAAAACTTTCAACACATACTTTTTACCAAGTTGAAAAATACAAAATTTTATACACATAGGCTATTATTTAGCATCATGCGGGTCATGGAAAATGGATGTATATACAAAAGGTGTAAAGTGAAAAAGATTCAATATCACAAAAATTTATACTCAAGATATACTATCTTATATCAATGAGGTTTAAGATAAACAATAATGTATATATATGACATCTTTTTAAAAAAAAATTCCCAAGTTGTAAATTCAATTTAGTATTTAAAAATTTCTTTAGACTAAACATTTAATCTCAAAAAGTTTTGATTTAGTTTTTAAAAATTTTATTACAAAATTTAAGTATTATTTCCTTAGTCATTGGTTTAGTAAAGTGATCTGCTAAGTTATCTTTACTATTTACAAATTTAACATTAAAAGATTCATTGACTATTAAATTTCTTAGGAAATGATATCTAACATCAATATGCTTAGTTCTATTGTTTTCAATTGGAGAGTTAGAAAAATTAATGGCTGCTTGGTTGTCGCTAAAAATAACACTGTTACTTTTATTAAAGTTTAACCCAAGTAAATGACATTCTTCAATTATGTTTTATACCCATACCATTTCCTTAGCGGCTTCAGTTAGTGATACGTATTCAGCTTCCATGGTTGATAAGCTGACACACTTATGTTTAAAGGTACGCCAAGAAATAGGTACATTGTCAATAAAGAGTATCATGCCTCCAAGTGAAACACGGTCATCTCGGTTTGCAGCAAAGTCAGAATCTGAATAACAATTCAATTTTAACTCCTGAATGTTAGATAAATTCAACATATAGTTTTTAGTCTTTTCAACATATCCTAAAAGTCTTAACAATGCATCCCAATGCTTAATTCCAGGGTTTTCTTGAAATTGAGATAATATATTGATGGCGTAACAAATATCAGGTCTAGTCCTACTAGATATAAAAGCCAAACACCCAATTAAGCTCCTGTAAGGAAAACTTTGCATTTGCTTTATTTCTTCACTTGTCTTTGGACAATCTATTTTACTTAGAATATTCCCTTTAGAAATGGGAAGTGAAGTAACTGGATATTTATACTGTTGAAACATTTGACATACTTTATCTATATACTGACTTTGATGTATAAAAAATTTATTGTCACACTCTTTAAATTCCACGCCTAAAAGTTTTCTAATTTTTCCTAATACCTTGATATCAAATTCTATGCTAAGTAATGAAACAATGTGGTCTATGTCCCTTTGATATTTTGAGAAGAGAATTATGTCATCCACATAGACTAGCATAAGAACTTTGCTATTGTAAATATATGCACAATTACACCATTGAAGTTTTAAAAAATTTAATTCTTTTAATTTGGTGTCAAGTTCATTAAACCATTCTCTTCCACTTTGATGAAGACCTTAAATGGCTTTCTTCAACAAACAAACATAATCAGGCTGTTCCTGATTGACATAACCTTGAGGCTGTTTCATATATA
This sequence comes from Amaurobius ferox, assembly GCA_951213105.1. Taxonomy (NCBI): domain Eukaryota; kingdom Metazoa; phylum Arthropoda; class Arachnida; order Araneae; family Amaurobiidae; genus Amaurobius; species Amaurobius ferox. The sequence continues at coordinate 109,363,576 of OX578155.1, read as the reverse complement.
CCTTTTGACTCAATTTAGCATAGAGATAGGCAGATTTGATATCTAATTGGAAATGCATCCAGCCAAGCATGCATACGAAAATTGAGAAGAATGCTCTAATTAAGTTGAAGTTAACAACAGGGCTAAAAACTTCATCGTATGATTCTCCCTTTTTCTGACCATACCCCTGGGCTACCAAACGAGCTTTAAACCTCTTGATTTTCCCTTTCTCGTCTTTCTTAATGGTGTAGACCCATCTACTGCCTATATGCTTTTGTGAGGTGGATGCAGGAACTAGTTCCCAGACACCCCTCTCTTGCATTACGGCCATTTCTTCATCCATAGCATTACACCATTTTTCGGACTGGGAAGATTTAATAGCAGCGTTGTATCCTTTTGGTATATTTATTTCAATATTGCTTGCTTCTGGTCTGCCTCTGACCCTTTTAAGACCTTTATTTTCCCGAAAATTAAACAGTTGCTGATCAAATTGTATATTCCTTTTATCACAATATTTCTTAACATCATTGTGTGACCTCAGCCTTTTATTATCTCCTTGAGCGTAATAATACACATCGGTTCTACTCCCATCGGGTCTTGGAACCGTCTTTCGCTGCCAAGCAATATCTGAGCAAGGAGTCATACTGGAGTCAGCAGGAGAGTCCGTTTCCTCACTGGATTCAGACGGATCGTCACCAGTGTCTTCACTCTCTCCTGCCCCCCCATCAGACTGCCCTCTCGGATATTCCCCGTCGGAGTATTCTGAAAGGTTATCTCTTGATATCCCTGAGGAGATATTTCTGGGACAAATTGGGTCCAGGATGCCTTCCACTACATCACCCTCATCAAACCTCACATTGCAGGTCTCAATTGTTCGTTTCTCTCCTGACAAAAATATCCTATAGCCCTTAGTTTTAGTAGCATAGCCTACCATCACCCCTTCTGTAGCTTTCATGTCTAACTTCTTTCTGAGCTGACTGGGTTTGCCTACATATGCTCTACAACCAAAGGTTCTAAGATGTTTGACTGAAGGTTTTCTACAACTGTAGAGTTCATGTGGTGTTTTAGTCTTAAATTTGTGACATATTCGATTTTTAGTGTATGCAAAACACAATATTGCTTCCGCCCAGAATCTGTCATGTAATTTGCTGTCGTTCAACATGGCTCTAACACAGTCAAATGCGGTTAAGTTGAATCGCTCTGATACTCCATTTTGCTGTGGGGTATATGTGTTAGTCCTCTCAGCCTTAATACCGATATCCTTCAGGTAATTTTTGAACTTATCATGGCAGAATTCCATTCCATTATCCGTCCGGATACATAGAATTTTAGTACCTAACTGCCTTTCTTCTCTGGCCTGAAACTCTTTAAAATGTGAAAATACTTCTGACTTCTGTTTCATGAGGTAAACAAAAACTTTTCTACTATAATCATCTGTTATAGTTAAGACATACTTGTTCCCACCATATGAGGCTGTGGGTAAGGGACCACACACATCCATGTGTAACAATTGCAATGGTTTAGTGGACCTTATCCTACCGGTGGGTTTATACGATACTCTCCTAGACTTAGCCAATTTACACGATTTACAATTTAACTTTTTGTATTTAAGCCCAGGAAGTCCGTTTACGGCAGAAACTTTGCTGGTTTGGAGGAGATATTCAGCGTTTATGTGGCAATATCGTTTATGCCAAAGACAGTTTGTACTATTAAGTTCAGTTACTGAACTGCTAGGCTTAGATATTGAACTATTCACATTTTTATTCTGCTTAGTTTTTGTTTTGTCAGATTTAAATTTAGTTTCTTTAAGATTAGGTGCTATTTTTCTGGAAGCACTAGGATCCCTATCCTTGGATTTCTTATCCTTTTTGTGTTTCTTGTCTCCATCTCGATCCCTATCTTTAGATTGACGGTTTTTTAAGTTATGTTGTTCCTGGGTACTATACTTAGGTTTTAAAAAATACAACCCATCCTTTCTTTTTGCATAAAAGAATTTCTCCCCTTTAGGTGTAAAAAACCATAGAACCCCATTAGCTCCATTAAAACTAAAATTTTGTTCCTCAAGAACAGATGCAGCTAATAAATTTCTCCTAAGTTTAGGAGAATACATAACATTTTCCAATTTGATAATACTTTGCTTATCCTTAAATTGGACATACATTTCCACCGTCCCGATAGCCTCAACTGGACTTTCGACATCCCCTACTGCTAGCGACATTGAAGTGCCTTTGCACTCATTAAATTTTGAAAATAACTTAATGTTATTACAGAAATGTCGCGTAGCAGCAGTGTCTACTACCCAGCTGAGTCTATCGCTAGGATCGATTACAGTATTAGCCTCAATCTGTGGAGACCCAAGAAATTCCACAATACTAGATCCATTATTTCTACTGCAATTAGATTTAGTATGACCTAGTTTGTTACACTTAAAACACTTAATTTTACTTTTAGAAATATTTACATTATGACTAGAAGTATTTACATTAGACACATTATGAGATACATTTGGAAATTTAAGTTTAGACACTTTTACTCTATTTACAAATTTCTTAGAAGTAAAATATGCAGAATTTGAACTCACAGTTTTGGAAAAGTCACTTGCTTGCTGCCTCAGCCGGCTCTCCTCCGCTGCTAGCTCTGCTTGTATTTTGCTGAGCTTGAAGTCCGAGTCATTCCATCGATATATAATTTGAACGATACCTCGGAATTCTTCCGGAAGGTACCGAATCGACTGGAATGCTACATATAGGTCTTCAATGGGGTGTTTCGCGTCTTTAAGCCTCGTCACGGCCTTCCGCAGTCTTGAGCAAAAAATGTCAACAGGCTCGTCTGGCTCCGGCCGAACGTCGAAGAACTCATCTAGTAATCTAACCAGGTTGGCTCGGGAAGGCGCTTGAAAATGTTCTTTCAAGGTATTCCATACTTGACTAGGTTCGTCGGTGACGTTTATCAACTCCTTGTATTCCGAGGATAAACTTTGATAAATGATGGCGAGCGCTCGGTCTTTCCGGCGATAAAAATCATCGTAGTCGCGGCGACTTGCATCTTCCTCGATAGGCTTAGCACTTCCATCTACGTGTCCGAAACATCCTTCTCCCTTGAGGACGAATGAGATGTCGGTACGCCAGGTGACGTAATTGTCCCGCGTCAGCAACTCCGTTCTACTTGCCTCCATGGCCACTCGTAGTTTTGAAGAAGCAGAAGCAAAAGTTCTTGTACACTGTTTACGTTTACACTGTTGCGTTTCGTTGTTCACACGAACTTCAAAATGGTGCCAGGTGCGGCCCCCATCTGAACACTGGAACGATTTCTTTAAAGATACTTGCACTTATGACTCTATTGGGCGTTGAACAGGCCCATAACCGTTTCTCTTGGAAAATTTGAAGATAGCAAAGCACGCACTGTCAGAGTCAATAAGTGTTGGCTGGGTCATGAAAGTACACAAGTCCAGTTTTAAAGAAAAACTTCGTTCACTTTATTTGGTGAAAAACACAACTCGGCATATTACACGTACCTGGTAATTTTCCATGCCGTAAAACATCAAAAATATACTATGTACAAAAGATTTTTAGTTGTAAATGACTAGACAGAGATTCCTTGAAGCATTTGGTAGTAAGTTACTATACTACCTCTATCACTTGCGTGTATTTCAGCCACCATCACTTGGCAAAGGGAAACCAAAGGATAGAACATCAGGAAAATATTTAAAGCGGCTTCCGAACGTTTGTAAGTAAATTTAACGTTCAATACATGCTGGTCCAAACTGACCACATCTGCATCCGTTTCGACTATTCACCGTCATCAAACGATATTCCGCAGTACTTCAGTCAAAAACATTTCTGTCTGCCTGCATCAGACCATCAGTGTCTATCTCGTCTGACTTCTTCAGACGTCTGATCTCGATCGACTCCGACCTTCTATCTAATTGCTTCAAGAAACCTCTGCCCTATATATCCGAGAATGGACAGTTCCGGAAACGCCCCCGGATATGCAAATCAGATGCGTACGCATTGAGAACTGATTTGCATGAAACCTCATGTTGAAAAACGTCACGGTTCACGCCGGTGAACGGGAAGAGTCGTTCATATTAAATTTGCATAAACGCCCGTTCACGGGAACGTGAATCCGATGTATTGATTATTTCCAACAATTTTGCACATCATGCGGCGCATGAAGATAATGTTTCCTCACAAGTTTTTTTTCTATTTTTCAAAAGCCTACATAAACTATAACTTTGTTTTTACATTCATGGAGTAGCTTACTTAACATATTTTGGTTTCAATCTGTTGAATAGTTTTGGAGAAAATCTGGTAATAAAATTTCATATCACAGGCAAGATTTAAAATCAAAATGTTTTTTCAAGCATATGTACAAAACAGGAGTGAATGACTCGGTTTCTAAATAAGTTCCCGGAGCGTAAATAATCATAACACCACTCATTTTCCGAAATGCTTGTTTGAAGCACAAAACATCCAAGAGCTTAATTTTCTCTATGAACTCAGAAACTTGTACAATGCAATATAACAAGGTAATGCTTGCTCGAAAGATAATAAACCCCATTATTTATTTTCTCCATTGACTGAAACAAAATAGAAAGAGGACATTCCCTCTTCAGTGATCAATACTTTCATAACTGCTTTTATTACTTTCCCTGTATTACATTGCAATGTATAGAGAAAGTATTTGAATCATGCCAAAAATCGCAGCACGAGTTTTTGACATATTACACATTTTGGGACCTCTAGAATATGAAAATACTATTTTTGATGTGACCTCTGTGTGTGTGTCTATCTGTGCAATGTATGTATCCACTCTAACTCAAAAATTAATGGATCCAATTTCATAAAATTGGGTGGGTAAGTCACCCTGGTACTGATTAGTTTTTGGTACGATTCAGATAAAAAGAACTCTCATTTTTTTGCGAAGTGGGACGCAAAAATCTCATGTATCCACCCTAGCTGAAATACTAATTGACCCAATTTCACAAAATTGGGTAGATAAATTAGTTGTGGGATGCTCTGGTGCTTATTAGATTTTGGTACAATTCGGAAAAGAACAACCTGCTTTTTTTTACAAAATGGCCTGCAAAAATCGACAAAATTGAAAAGAAGGCTACGTATGTTCAAATATTCCATTAAATGCTTGTTGTATATGTAATTTTTGATGAGGAAAAAATTAAGAACAACTCTATTACTTTAGGACTAACTGTTCTGGAGATATTTGAGATTTTTTGCATTTTTGTTAGAACGCCTTTGGAAAAATGTCCAATTACTAAACAAAAACAGAAATTAAATTAAAAATGCAAATTTAGTGTTATTTTGCGCAATTAAAACTTTTATTTAATGAATTATTAAAGAAATAAAGAGAAAATGAATTTGAGTCTGCAGGGAAAGTCATGTGCTGTCCACAAAATTTTTTTTCTTCCAATTAAGATTATTTCAAATTGTGTCATGTTCAGTGTTTATTTGGAGTAGAAATTTCTGAAAATTTGAAATCTTTTGTTCGAAAATCAATGTACAGCATTCATGGGTTTTAAGGGTGTGGTTTAGGATGGAAAGTGGGGATAGAAGGAGAACAAAGCTGCTTGGGTTACAAATTTTCATGGACTTGATGAGATATTGGAGAACTTCCTTATATTATTTATGTTAAATGCTTGTTTGCCAGCCATGCTTTTGCTCTTGGGGCTCTAGCTCTCCACAGTTCTGGAAATTTTATGGGGGTGCTATTTTATTTTATTTTCAATATTTTTGGTGATTTTCAAAAGCTTATAGGGTTGTTTAAAATTTGAAGCTTTGAACTTTTGTTGTTGAAAATTTCTACAGTGGTATCGTCGAGACGGATTTTGTTAGAGCCCCTGAAAGGCGCCTTCATTTCCTTTGCTGTCTGCGGCATTGCGAATTACTGAATTATTTTTTTTTCGAAAACTAGGAGCATTTTTGCACATCCCCACAGGTCCCGGCCGTCCATACAGTTACCTTACACCTTTCTGGTAGGTCGGACGGTCTGGGTCTCAACAACAACAACAGCACATCCCCACAGGATGCATACTTTAAAATTTTACACATCCATTTTCATTTTTTGGTGCATTTAACATATTACAATGTATGTGCCAGAGGCATTACATAATAGGATTGATATTTTCACTCCAAAACGCTAGTTTACTGTACCAGTTTTGTGATTTTTCTGCTCCAAAACGTTAGTTTACAGTGCCAATTTTACAATTTTCCTCCACCAAAAAAAACATTACTTTACTGTGCCAATGATGTGACTTCTCTGCAGCAATTTGTGGATACCCTTTTGCCCAAGTTGATACAAAATGCCAAATCCGGCGTACAGTCTCTATTTATATAAAACTTCCACGCCAGCATATGCCACACATTCTCTATTATATTTAGATAAAGTGATTTTGCTGGCCAAGTAGTATTACTTTTTTCGATCAAACCATTTCTTGACAATTTCAACACATGAACTTTGCAGTTGTCCTAAATCCCCAACATTTTAAGTCCATTTCAAAGAAACTATTTTCTTAGCATTTGTTGGTGACATATTTTCCATCTTTGAGTCCAATATTAATTTTTGTTTTTCAGCTCAGCTAATTGTACCCATATAATTATTGAAAGATCCTCCCTACTGTCTGGTGGATAGCACTACCAGCTTTTATTCCTCATCCTTCCAATAACTGTGCATATCAATCTAGGTTATTGGAATGATGAAAAACAAGAATAGCTTTCTCATCAGTCCTTTCTCATGTGAGCTCAAAATCTAAAAATTTACATAGAAACTTTTAAATTCTCCAAATATACTTTCCTCAGACAAAATATTCCCTTAAAAATAGGGTTGGCATGTTTTTCCCAAAGGTGGAAAAAACTGAAAAAACCGGTAAAAACCGTACTGACAAAAATACATTTTTACCACTTTTTGCTGCAGTGGCAAAAACAGATTTTATTTGTGGGAGTGTAATTAAGCTATTTTAATTTTTACTAATTTTAACTCTAATAATATATAACTTTAATGTTTTTTTATAACTTAGAATGTTCAATGCATCATTGAAACAGTAATCTAAATGCTATTAAGTTTGTATCATTTTAGTAAAATACTTTTTTAGTTAATACTATGAATGCAGAATATGAGAAAGAAGAGAGAAAATAATTCACTAGCTTTTATTTAAACAGTCATAACTATTAAACAACTAATTCGTATTCTTCAGTTAATTTTTAACAAAGTAATAATACAATTTTTAACAAAGTAATAATACAAATTTTGCTATCTATCAGAATCAGAACAATAGTAATTTGAAGATACAAAGTATATTAATTACTATGTAATATAAATATTAAAAAAAAGTATAGCTCATATTAAATTATAACTTTAATTATGAAAAGAATTACACATAAAGTAATTACCGGCCGTCCAAATAGGAGCTCTTAGTCCCCTGGACGAGTCGGACGGTCTGGGTCTTCTACATAAAGTAATTAGGGCGCGGTAGCCCATTGGTTAGCGCGCTGGAGTTGCACTCGGTAAGCCCGGGTTCGATTCCAGCCACTGCCAAAACTGCCGCCGTGTTCATGCGGAGTACGATCACGTTAAACATGTGGGTCCGAAAGTCCTTCCGAGAGGTTGGTGGTAGGGGAAGGAGGGTACGGCCCTCTGTGGATGCCTCCCCCACTGGGTTCCGGTCTAAATAGGGTGGCACTTCCCGACCGTCCAAACAGTTACCTTACACCTTTCTGGTAGGTTGGACGGTCTGGGTTTCAACAACAACAACAACATAAAGTAATTAAATTTCAATTCAATTGAATTTTCTACATCAGAGCACATATTTTGTTTTTTCAACATTGCATAGCAATAAACAAGTTTTGAAACACTATCTGTTCCCAATCTGTTTCGAGTCTTTGAATGCACAAATGAAAAATTAGAGAATATTCTCTCTATTGCAGCACTGCTTGAAGGACATGTTTGGAGATGTGCAACTAACTTGCAAAAGTCTTTAGAAATATCATGCTTTTGCTATACTTCTCCACCATTTATTAGCATCAACAGTCTTAATTACTTGATCTTCAAAAAATGTATCTGGATATGGTTTTTCTTTCAGTTCAAAGTTTATGGCATACAATATAAATAATTTGTAGACGTGCTCTGGCCTTTTCTTTCTGTTCATAATTGAGATTTTCCTCTCTGTATTTAGGATGCAATAAATAAGCAAGAAGTTGCCAATGCGAAATTGCTTGATTAAACCTTTTTTTCACTACAACAGAATGGGTTCAGAATGGGGCAGTTCATTCTCATTTCCTATGATTAAATTATGATTAGGTCTGCAGTTCTGCATGATGAGAATGGGAAAAATGGTGAGGAAATCACCTAAAAGATTAATTTGCCTATATTTGCAACATTAAATGATCAATTGAAATTTTTCCACCCTCCCCAATCTTATGTATATTAATTTTATCTGGTCCATATGTTTTTTTTATACAAAAGAAAAAAAAAATTGTAGGAATTTTAAAAGATTACTTCTATAAATTATTCATGAAAGTTATACCCAGAGGTTCAAATAAGGATAAAAGGAAGATTGATTTCACAACTTCTTATTAATCAGTTAATGTTTAATTGTTTTATCATTTTAATTAATCAAATTAATATTAATGAAATAACTAATTAATATTCTGATTTAAGTCTTAATTATATTATGTACAGAATTATATTGTTTTTTGTACATTTTTTTAAATCCAGCCATTTTTTCCAGTTTTTGCCAGTTTTTGCCAATGTCCTGGCAAAAATACCATTTTGCCGACAAAATGACCAACCCTACTTAAAATATATATATATATATATATATATATATATATAATGGAAAGTCTGTTTCGTTCCATATACAAAGCTACAGTTTTTCATAGTTTTTTTTTCAGGTCATTTTTTTTGCCAGGTATATCTGCTAGTAAAATGTGTTTATAATATTTTCACTAAAATTGGTCACACACTCTCAATGTCTATGATAACAGTAAAAATGAGATAAATGTAAAGAAAAATTGTTAACATAAATAGTTATTTGAGTATAGATTCTAAATATAATAAATAAGTATGTTATCTACAGCAATGAAAAAGCAAACTTTTGTATTTTGCCGTATAATAATAAAAAGGTATCTAATAATAGTAAGTTAGCTAATAATTTAAAAAGTGTCAATTTACGTTATAGACATATGGTATACGTTCTATTCCTTTCATTATTATGTCATACCATACTCATATTTTTCCATATTTTTAAGCTGTTAATTATTTGTTACTGTAAATTATTTGTTTTAACAATTTGGCTTGTTCACTCTGTATAAGAAATGTGGTTTTGAAACTACTTACATGTTATTTTGCACACCTTGTGATCTATTTATTCATTCTGTTCACTTTTGGAAATACAGCTGCTCGACAAGTATCCAAGTTGGTGGCTGAGAAATACAGTCAGCAGCTGAGTCAATTTCTAGTAATTCATCTTATTTTTATAAATTCATCTTATTTCCATAAATTCATCTTGTAATTTTATGACATTACTATTCATGAATTGAACATGTATTTCTTTTTCTTAGATTATATGTGTGGGGTCTATTGCTGAGCTTGAAAAGCTGACAAACCAGAAAATTACTGATCTCCACCGTGAGAGGTATTTTTTACTTTAAAGATCTTTATAAAAATAGTTTTGAAGTTTATCTCAATAAATCTTTTGATGGTCATGCATAGCTGCCAATTCTCCCAGTTTTTCCCCCATATCTCCCGGTTTTCAACCAGATGCCCCTATTTTCCCCTCTTTTCTAGGCAGAGATAATGATGATGCGGGTCACATGACTTGATGGGGTTCTTTTTGCATGTCAATTGTCTGCTACCCTGGAGGAGGAATGGGACGATTAGGCAAGGAGTCACTTTATCCATAACCATGTCAGTAGCTGCTTGTTCGTTGTTTACACTTGTCATCACATGCTACAGTTACTATGGTGATGGAGTTGTGTCTAATAAGAAGTACTATCAGTCTTTTAAGGACTTTTATTATAAAAATTTCGAGGTTTTTTTTTTTAATTTATTTTTTTTTAATTAAATTCTCTAAAGGTAGTGAATATATTTTTTGCTTGATCTGTTCAACAGACTTCAAAATTTCACACAGGGGAAGGGGCAGTATTATTGCCCATGTCTAAACCAATAGGCATGCAGACGAGAAAATTTCCATTAAGGGAAATGCAGACATCAAATGCAGTTTCTTTGCTATTGAGAATACTTGTGTAATACTTGCTGAATGTTAATAGCCTCATATATTTCAATTTTATTTGGAGAAGTTTTGCTTATTATATTTATATTAAGGATAAGAGTTAAGAGTATACACTTCATTGTTGCTTGAGAGTCTCCCAATTTTTTCTTATTTTCGCACAAAAATCTTCCGGTTTTTTATATTTGGAGGTTGGTAGCTATGGTCATAGTAGAGAAGGCTTCAACAATAGAAATGAAATGTTTGAACCACTTTTAATCATAGTTTTCTTTGTTTCTGTTAACATCTATTTCAATTCTTTCAGCTATGTGGATAATAAGTGTAAAATTCCAAATTGTTAGGATGGGTGTGAAAACACTTATTGCCGCATGATGCTGGAAAAAACTGAATATTATTCTTATTCTAAAGATACTAATTTACACCACTTAATCTACAGCGCCCACTTTTTGGATCATCTTTGGTGGTTGTTTTGCCTGATTTGAAACATCTGTACCATTCATAGCTTTGGGACTGGCTAAAACAATCCTCTCCATAAGCTTATTACAACATCTGAAATATTTCAGTAAAGGTTTTTGCCAATTTTATGCAAAACTTCACACAAACTCGTTGCTTTTCAAGATCTTTTATTTTTGAAATGTAGATAATCGCAATCGCTGTACATACAAAATACTGGTTCACTCTGCCAGTTATAAAACAGTGATAAAATGATGTGGCGTTCTCACTGAGGTAGTTTGACGTGGCGTTCTCAAAGAGTATGTGCAAGCTCAAGGTCATCATCATTACAGCTGGATTGCTGGGCTAATGCTCTAATTTCAAAGTTCAATTTCTTTTTGGATAGACTTTGTATATATACTAGTTTATTTTATGTCATGCCCAGCAATGATTCAATGGAAGCATTCTTTCCATTGAATCGAATAGCTGCTCAAAACTTATTAAGTATTTTAACTTAATAAGTATTTTAACTTAAATTATTAAGTATTTAAACTTAAGTATTTTTCAGCAATTGTCTGTGTCAAAAATGATCAACTGTTTTATTTTCTTTTTCTTTGCTAGTTCAGTGTATTATGTAAAAGAATTGTATTTTGATCATAAATCCAAACCAATGTTTATGTGGCTAAAAGATCAGACATTATACAAAAAAATGCAGCTCTCTAGTGACCTGTAATTTTCAAATGCTCTGCATTATTTGAATTTTTTGTTTCCCCTAGCATTGACACATTGACCATCCCTTCTGCAAGAGGCAAAGGGGTCCTGAAGCGAGTGACTGAGGTGTTTGACTGCTGGTTCGAGAGTGGCAGCATGCCTTATGCACAAGCTCACTATCCTTTCGAAGGGGCACGCGACTTTCACGAAGGCTTCCCGGCAGATTTCATCGCAGAAGGCGTGGATCAAACAAGAGGATGGTAAGACAGCTTTTTTTCACATGGAGAATCCATGATTTTCCACAATTACCCAGAATTTGAAAAATAAACTACAATTTCTTTTAGGTGGGTTGTAGCATGGGTAGACATTGTGTCTATCTCGACTAATTTGGGCCAGTCAGTTGTGTTTTTTGACATCCATTTTGACTCGAACTTGAATTCAAGGATGGCTGTCACGCATCCGCGTTGAGGAAAAATTGACCCTAAAAGACGACGGTCACGTGAACGCGTTTCCATATGGAACGTTTTTATTTGAATTTGTCTACTAGATGGTGTTAAATGTTCATGGGAACAACTACAATGTATTTTACAGACACTTGATCTTGGCATAGAGAGGATACAATGAATTATTTCTCCATTTGGAGCGGTGAAACGTGATTTTGTAATATAAACAAACAGAGCACTTCTCACAGCATTAGCAATTTTATAAATTTTATAATTGAGTTTCGGGTCTCGTTTTGATTTTAGCTTAATGATTTTGTTGGTGAATTATAAGAATATGAGAGAGTATTTTTTTTTTATTTTTTATTTTTTTTTGGGGGGGGGGGGGATTTAGAGGAATGTGCGGCAGTGAAATGATTAGGTTATTTCGGATAAAAGAATGGCTGGGCTGAGACATTTTCTTTCTGTGGAAGAATATACTCATATAGTAAACGAACCAAACAGTAATGAAAGTGATGCAGATAGTGAAGATTCGTGGAACTGTCTTACTTCTGATGATGAATCTGAAAATGCAATTGATTCTTCAGATTCTGAGCGTATTATTACAATGCCGCCAGCTTCAGTAGCTGTTTTTTCGAATGATGTTTGGACAAGTGATTTGAAAGATCTGAATTCTTTGGAGTTTTGAACATACCTGGAATCAATCACAATATCATGCCGCCTAATTTAGATAACGAACTTGATTTTTTTAGCATATTTTTTGATGATGAACTAGTAGAATTTATCTTAAAAGCAACTAATGAGTTTGCAAAGAGAAAATCGGAGAAAGATCTCCTCTCTCCTTCCACATCAAACACTCCACCTGTTTCAAATGTATTTAAACCTGTGACAGGAAATGAATTTTGAGTGTTTCTCGGACTAGTAGTTTTGACGAGCATTGTCAAAAAACCAAATCTTAAAATGTATTTTTCTAAGAATCCAATTATCAGTACTCCTTTTTCCAATTCAGTTATGAGTCGCGATCGATTTTTAGGAATATTATGCTACCTTCATTTTACTCTTGATAGTAATGCTCAAAACCTAAATAAATTGAAACCTGTGTTAGATGCATTAGTTTCAAAATTTAAATCTATATACATTCCTAGAAGAAATGTGTGCATTGATGAATCTTTGTTCTCATGGAAAGGAAGGCTGGGATTTCGTCAATATATCCCCTCGAAAAGGTCCAGATATGGAATAAAAATATATAAATTGTCAGAATCGGAATCAGGCTATATATGGAATTTCCTTGTGTATACTGGAAAGGACACAAAATTATCAAGCTCTGATGGTGGGTATGGAGAATGTGTTGTGAAAACACTTCTAAGTAAACTTTTAGAAAAAGGATATACTTTGTATTTGGATAGATTTTTTACTTCTCCTGTACTCGCAAAGTATTTGTTGTCTAAGAATACCCATGTATGTGGTACAGTTTTAAAAAATTGGAAGGACATGTCAAAGAATTATCCATCTGTACCTAAAACATATATACACTAAAATTTTTAATATTTTGATAAAAGAAAATATGTATAAAAAATATACATCAAATAGGAAATAAGTATTTCCTTTATTCCTGAAAAAAGTAGAATGCTGTAACAGGTGATTTTTAGTGAATTTTTTTCGAGAGTTAGGCTCAAAAAAATTAGCTGTCCTTTGGGAACAGTTCAGAAACAAAGTGCTCCGTCCTTTGGGCCACGGCAGTTTCGGAATGCCGCCATCCCAAAAGGGTTAAAAGCTACAGAAGGTGTATTACAAGCCAGATGGTTCTTAGACAGTGGAGCGACTAGTCATATGACTGAAAATCTTGACTGCTTAAATGAAGTGCAAGAAGATAAAAGAAATATTTTGTTAGCTGATGATAGCAGGATATCTTCTCAAGCAAAAGGATTCATGACATTATGAGAAGTAAGTGGAAAATTTATTTCAGCTATAGTTTCTAAAGGATATACTTTATGTACCTAAACTAAAAAGTAATCTGATATCTGTTCTAAAATTGACAGATGATAGTATGAATGTTTTATTTGATGAATCTGGAGGGCATATTTTAGATAGGAAAGGCAGTACAATATTAAGTACAAAACGATCAGAATTTTACGTTGCTGATTTGAAAGCGATCAAAGATAAGAATTTTATTTACAAAGCTGGTAAAAGCACTTCTTGGGAAATGTGGCATAAACGATTAGACCATATTAATGAAAGATATATGAAATTTATGTTAAAAAATTCAATGGTATATAACTTCGAGTGTAAGTAAGAGTCAAATTTGAGTGATTGTATTACTTCCATTCAAGCGAAATACGCTAGAAAACCATTTAAAGAAGTAATCAGTAAGCAATCAAAAATGCCGTTGGAACTTCTTCATATGGACTTAATCGGTCCAATACAAGAAGCTTCTTTAGGAGGAGTTAAATAGGTTTCAATAGTAATGGGAGATTTTTCAAGGAAAGTATTTACAAAATTTCTGTCAAAAGTAGATGTTTTCGAAACATTCAAATATTTGATATTTAAACTTGAAAACGGTACTAGAAAAAATGTTCAGGAAATTAGGAGTGATAATGGAACGAAATTTTTAAATGCAGAAATGGACCATCTTTGTAAAAGTATTGATCATAAAAAAACAACATACTTTTCACCAAGCCAAAATGGTCGAAGTGAAAGAGCAGACAGAACTTTAATTGAAGGTATGCAAGCTTTATTAATAGAAGCTAATTTACCTATCAAATTTTGGGCAGAGGCCATGAATACATTTACTCTTATATAAAACCAGAACTTCAAAATCACGAAATAAGTACACACCAGAGGAACTTTTTACTAGAAGAAAACCAAACATTTCATACTAGTATTTAGATGTCAGGCTCATTATTGGAAATCAAAGCACAAAAGAAGCAAGTTTGATAAAATTACAGATGTTGAAATATTCGTGGGATATTCTGAATCAAGAAAAGCATATAGAATCTGGAATCCTAAAGACATAGTGGAATCTCTAGATGTTAAATTCCTTGGAGAAACTAAGGGAAATGAACTGTTGGAACGAAATCAGGTATATTCAGATTCCCGGCAAAAATCTTAGATTTTGGTAAAAATCTGTTTAAAGAAGACAATTTTGATGCAGATGAAGAAGAATCGACTAGTGTTGAAACCGATCAACCGGAAATGATCAAGATTCTGATGATGGTTGTACAACTCGCAGTTTAAGACCTCACACTAAAATTATAAATTATAATGAATCATTTGAAAGTGATGATGAAGCTGTAGATCCAGATTATTATCCATATTAAACCATACTAAAGACGAGTGATCAACGAAATATACCATCAAGTTATGAGGAAACTGTATGTTATGATCAAAGGGAAAATTGGTTAGAAGCAATGGATAAAGAAATGGAATTGCTAAAATTTCATAATGTTTGGACCTATGAAAAGATTCCAGAAGGAATCAAACCAATAAACTGTAAATGGGTATACAGCATTATAAACACCCCCAAAAGTGTCTAACATGATATACAAAGCGCAATTAATAGCAGTCGGCTGTTCTCAGAGGTTTGGAGTAGATTATACTGAAACTTTTTCACCAGTTATTAAAACTGATAGCTTAAGGACACTTTTAGCATTTGCATTTATGAAGAATTGGAAAATTAATTTTTATGATGTTGAAACTGCTTATTTGTATGGAAAGTTTACTGAGACTATTTACATGGAAGAACCCAAAGGGTATGAATGTAGAAAGAATAAAAATATGGCGTGTAAATGAAACCAAGCTATTTACGGGTTAAAACAGTCTGGTAAAATGTAGTATGAAACTTTATCTGATTACTTACTAAAGTGTGGATTCAAAGTATTTAAATCTGACCAGTGTGTTTTCAACTACGAGAAGGGAAATTCTCGATTAATCATTGGAATTTATGTAGATGATCTGATACCCAACACCAATGGACATAAATGCGGACTTTGACAATTATGAAACTTCAGAAAAATGTGATCCACACAAATATCAGAAAATTATTGGTTCATTATTGTACCTCGGAATGAAATCGAGACTGGACATCGCATATGCTTTAGCAACCTTGTCAAAGTACAATAAGGATCCAAGAGTTATACATATGACTGCTGTTAAAAGAATTCTTAGATATGTGAAAGGAACTAAAAACCAAGGATTGGTATATGTTAAAGGAGATTTTACTCTTTCAGGATATGCAGACTCTAATTGGTGATGTAAGAAACCAAATCAGAAGTCAACAACAGGTTTTTTTTATAAAATTGGTCCAAATTTAATTAGTTGGACTTCTAAATCGCAGGACACTGTATCTCTATCTACTTGTGATGCCGAAGTAACTGCATTGGTAAGCTGTATGAAAAAATCTGATGTGGGCAACACATGACTTTCCTTATATAATGTAATGAATTTACTACTTTTACAGTAAAAAAAAATAGGTTTTTCTTATAGTAGATACTTATATTCTTTCCAAGATATTGAATTTTCGACAATTAGTCCTCATTTTCATTGATTTAGCTTCATTTTAATCCATTTGGCGAGATTTTCATTAATTTGACAACACACACACATTTCAAAAAGTCGCAAAGTTGACGACATTCTGCTAAATTTATCGCCAAAATCTCGCCAAGCTTTACTCATGGAGAAATAAGTTATTCCTATAGCAGATAAATGACTATTGGCATTCAAATACAAAAGTATTACTCGAAGTATCTTTTCTCATGGATGGAATGAGCTAGATCCACGAGAATGATGTCACCCAATTTATGCATGGTATTAAATATGAAAAGTGAACATGTTTCTCAATAGGAAATATATTTTTTTTTATTTTATATAACTTTTTGATAATTTTTTTGGAAAATGTGCTATATCTCGAGAACAGTTCATGTTAGCGTTCTAAAATTTATGTTAATCATTTTCTAATGAAAAATTACATAAGAAATGTCTATTTGCATAACTTTATTAGCGGTTTTGATTTTTTGACAATTTTTCAAAATTTCACTCGGAAATTTAGGGGGGTTCTGAACATTCGATTACGTTTAAAAACAATAGGCTTCCAGTGTTTACGGATTGTGATTTTTGTACCAAATTTCGTTTGAATCGGTCCATTCGTTCATCAGTTATCGTCTCCACAGACTCACTGACACACACACACACACACACACACACACACACACACACACACACACACACACACACACACACACACACATACTTTCACACACACACAGAGACATTACTTCAAAAATGTTTGATTCGTGATCAGTGATGCTTGAAACATGCTCTCCCGTCGAAAACTCCAATTCAAATTTTCGACCCTGTCACAATACTTTCCTTATACATTATGTATATAAGGAAAGTAAAAAGGGCTTTCTTTACATTTATTTATTGATGAACTTGTACTTAAGACTCTAGTGACTTTATTGTGATAACAAATCGTCGATTTTCATTTGTGAAAGTGGAGTAACTTCAAGCAGATCAAACCACATTATTCATAAAGTAAGTTTTGTAAATGAGAATTTAAAATCTCAAAATTTTGAACTTATTTATGTATTGAGTAATGACAGCCTAGCAGATATGTTAATTAAAACAGTAAGTAAAGATAAACTGTTAAGATTTAAACAAACATTTAATGTTATGTAATGTAATGGTTCTACTTGTATATCTATATTGTTAACGGAAGTAAAATTATGGGTGGGAGGCCTTGTTGGGAAATAATTTTTCTTCAATTAACTGTAACTTAACCTTAAGGTGAAGCTGTAACTGTGGACCGCAACGGATAAAGGTGAATATAAAAGAGGGTGAAATGGATGGTTATGGCAAATGGGAAAAGGAGGAGAGCATTATGGTAGTGGATATGTGCTATGTATTGTCGCAGGACGTGAATTCTAATTTATTATGTAACCTAAGATAGGTATTTAAGTTTGTTAATAAATATTTATGTTATCAAAGATGGCGCTTCATATCACTCAAGAAACGCTACATCCACAAACGAAGTTCATCAACAATTCATAACACAGAATATTCAATCTCCAACCACAAAAAATAAATCTGAAAGCAACCTTTAAATAGTCTTTTCGGAACAATAACAGATTTTCAGCCAGAAAATTTTTTCCGAATTCATAGCGAAGTGTATCCGAAGTTAGCATTCAGGAATATTTCACACCCGAAGTCAAGGACGTTTGTCTCCAAAATGACCTACTTTTGCAGTTTGCATCACAGATTAACTTCATTGCATGTGGAATAAAATGCTTTTAAAAGAAAGGAAGCTCTAGTTCGATAGACAGTTATTTAAAATGGTTCTTATTTATCAGTTTTTTATGGGACTTTATAGAGTTTATAACCTTCTCTTTAATTTTTATATATTCTTTTCATTTTAATGATATTATTAAAATTATAAATGTAATCAATATGTGTAAATATTAATATTTTTAACTAAAATGCTATTATAACAACATAATTCTGAATGATTAAAATATTAATGAAATCAAGAATTTATGAATAGTTTAACTTGTCCTAAATTAGGTTTTTAAAGAGTAAAAAAGCTAATTTTATGAAAATACTTAAAATATTTATATTTCTTTAAAGTAATAAACTGTATTATTCTCAATGGCCCTAATTCGGACTGATGAGAATTAATCAAAACAATGAGAATTTATGAATGATTTAACACCTCCCTAAATTAGGTTTTTAAAAGGTAAATTTATAGAGTTTTTTAGTATAAATATTTTTATCATTTTTTCTTGAATTTTCTGTTCAGAGGCTGTTTCAAATTATGTTTTAAATAATATTATTCTTATTTTTTATGTTAAAATTCAATACTTTTATCTTTTTATTTTACTTTTATATATTTTGGAAATAATTCTTTTTTAGAGTCATTTTAATGATATTCTCATTTTTTCTATATCTTAAGTTTTATCTAAGTTTTTAAATTATTCTTATTTTACTATATATCTTTTTATTTTCAGGGGGTTAACTTCTACCCCCTGAATTGGGAGGGGTGTGTGTAAAAAAAATAATAGAAGTGTGAGCTTTAGCTCTCTAAAATACTCAAAATCATGCTCTTTTCTTGAAGATCGTCTTGATGAATTTTTGAAGATAAGAGTGTTTTTTATTCCTAAAATGCTAAAAGCATGAGATTTTCTCTCTGATTTTTTATATATTGATTTTTTCTCCAAAATTAAACAATTTAAGGAAATAGTGAGCTTTGCTCTCTGATTTTTTAAATATTGATTTTTTCTCTAAAATGCTTGATTTTAATGATTTTTTATATACTGATTTTTTCTTTAAAATGCTTCATTTTAATGATTTTTTTATATACTGATTTTTTCTTTAAAATGCTTGATTTTAATGATTTTTATATGCTGATTTTTTCTTTAAAATGCTTGATTTTAGTAAAATGAGCCAGAAAGGGTTAAAGTACACTACTAGTAAACGGGTGTTCATTGAGCACTTTTTTACATAAATTGAAAATTTTCTCCTTTTTGATCTTCCTGCAATCTTATGTCTGTATATGCTTCTTCTCATTTTAGGTTTTATACTCTGCTTGTAATATCAACTGCATTGTTTAACAAAGCTCCCTTTAAGAACTTGATTGTAAACGGTCTTGTCTTAGCCAGGTAACTGGGCTCATATATAATTTTTCTTTTCTGTTACATCTGCCAACTTTTATGCATTTTTCATAATGTTTATGAAACCTGCTCTATTTTTGCAATTTTATGTGTGGAATCCATTTTTTTTTTTTTTTTTTAGTTATTAGTGAAATTTTGCCTAAAAATTATGCCAATGAGTGATGTATCGCTAAATATATTTTCCTTTAGCAATACCAATCTGCCATTGTGGCCTAGACATCCAAATGTGTGAAAATCGGAGCAAAAATTTCTACTTTACCCTTAAATATATTAATTTTATCATACGACACATCTTTGCACTCATTATCTAAACTCCTATTTTCTTCCCTAGCCACCAAATCTTGCGAGTCGCCAAGTTTTACGTCAAAGGGTAAACATACAAGGATACCAAAAATAACTCTATAACTATTAGCAAAGTACTCCAGATGTTTTTTTAAAGTGTTACAATGAAGTCTTTTGCAATATCACAAACACCAAATATAAAGCAAAACTTCTAATTATACAGCATTAAAAGCAATGAAATTAATAGACAAATGAAATGCACCATGCTAAAATCTAGCAAAATTACTTTTTAACTATATTTGTTACATATATAATGAAAACAAATCTTATCCATGAAAAGAGTAAAGTCCTGCTTTTACTTGCAGCCGTAAGTACAAGAGTACATAATTGTTATTTTACCATTTATATTTCTCAAGTACGCTCTCTGTCAGAAATTGCTATTGAAATGTATAGGGCCACAGTCGGGAGAAAATACGTTCTCGGGAAATTTGTCCTGACAGCACCTGCCTTTATCTTTGACGTAGATTACAACCCTTGAGCTCTCTCCATATATACTACCTCAATGGCCCAACCACGGCCCAGTGCAGCTGCAGCCTAGTAATGACTCTTCGTAATTTAGAAAAATCATTGAGAGGAGAGATATTTTTCTTTTTTGGAAAAGATATTTATTTTATCTACTGTGATATTTTTTACATATTTCACTATTACTAATAAAGTTTATACTTTTTTCAGAGTCATTAGCTTTTTTAAACATAACATTATATCTGGAAAATAAATGAAACTTTTAAGTTCTTATTTTTTGCTCTTCTTTCGTTAATAGCGAAAATGGTTTAAACACATTTACACCTTAAATATATCGTCAAAAGTGCTAATCCTCGATCTTTATTAAATCTCGGCACTTCATTAAATCTTTCAGCTCTTCATTAAATCTCGACAAAGCCGATATAATGGAAGTTCTGCATTGTGATGATGATGCGCCAATCGTAAATAAATTGAGTGATGGCGAGATTCGCGATATGATATTAAATAGAAAAAGAATCAAAGTAGTGACAATACATGCGGAGAAAAAAAAATACCCATTGATAATCTTATGCAAACAATCGATCATGTAATTAAATGTCTTGAACAAAGAAGCTTTATAACCGAGCAGAAATAATGTTCATCTACAGGATAAAGAAAACTGCTTTCCCATAAACCAAAATTAATGAAATAACAAATGTTAATTCAAATATTTAAAAGAAATGATAAAATGTAATTTTATCATTTCATTTTGTTCACACATTCTAAATTATTAATATGTATATTTTTTCTTAGAAATTTCTTTTGCCCTATTTTTTAGATTAAATAATATGTTTTAATTGATTAACTCAACTTTTGTCATTATTTTTTCTAAAAATAGTGCTTTATAGTATATTTAGTTAATATTAAATCTGAATGTTAATCAAATTCTATAATCCGGAAAAATCGAAAATCTGGAATCGGCAAAGTCCGGATGAGTCCGGATTTTTGAGGTTGTACTGTATATATAAATGGGTATTTTTAAACAATTTTTAATATTTAATATATTTCACACACACAGACACACAAGTAATGGTGAAAAATAAAAACCCAATATTGCTTATCAGTGTTCTCAGAAGTTATTGCTATTAAAAATTCTTATTATCAGTACAAAGTGCCAAAAATCACGTGCAATACATTCTATTTTCAATGCACATTTACATAATTTTCAGCACATTTTTGACAATGGTTAGAAAACGATATGTTCTTCAACTAATTAAAACATAAATTGTGTAAAAATATTTTATCAGGAAATTTTTTTTGCACTTCACTTAAATTGAGTTCCTTTTGAAATATTGGGGTAATTTGGGGGCAAACCTAAAGGGTATAAACACGAGTCCTTCAGAATTTTATTTCAATTATCAGCAATAGGGTTGGCTGATTTAAACCCTATTGCATAGCTGCCAACTCTCCCGGTTTTTTGCTATATCTTCCGGTCTCCCGGGTAAGTCGCTCAATCTCCCGGTTTTCACTCAACTGCCCTTATTTTCCCCATTTAGGCAGAAATCACGTGAATGCAAATCGTGACTTTCAGTTTTCTGCGGTGCAGTTTTCTGCTACCGCGGTGTAGGAATGGATCGCGATTGACGTTTGTATTTTTGTATTTGTATCTACGGGTTACAAAAGTAAAAAAATCGGAAATAGATCACGAATATTCCGAAAAATATCACAAAATGACAAACGAAGTCACAAATTTTGAAATCGAAGTTTTCCCGTTCTTTCATCTAAAAATCCGTTTCCCATCTATCACGTAATCAGCACTCGCAAACGGCGATTATTCCCACAGTGTCACGAGATATATGACCAATGATTATCTAATTAATGTGGGAAAAATGCATTTGCATCGACTAAAATTTTATTAAATTTTGTTTTATATATAAAACTATTGTTCAAACGTATTATTAATGAAATAAAAGTCTTTTTTGCAGCAGTATCACTAAAAACGACGTTTGTGCGAGAACCTTATATTTTTCGTTTTATTTTGAAACTATTTTTCAACTTTTGCAATCTGTCAGCATTGTCAAATTTTTTTATAATTATTTCGTATTTTATACAGAAAAACTATTGTTCAAACGTAATATTAATGAAATAAAAAGCAATTTTGCAGCAGTATCGCGAAAAACTGCATTTGTGCGCGATCCTCCATATATTTCGTTTAATTGTGAAAATAATTTCCACTTTTGCAATCAGTCTGTATCGTCTAAAATTGGGCTGATCAAAAGCTCCTGTTTTTTTCATATTTTCGCACAAAAATCTCCCGGTTTTTCATATTTGAAAGTCGTCAGCTATGCCATTGATTTAAAACATACTTTTTTTCATTTAGTTTCGGTTAGTTAGTTTTGTTTAGTCGGTTTCGAAAAAAAAACCATTATCATAAACCATCATAAACCATTTTTAACGTAATCATAAACCATTTTTTGTACGGCATCTATGGCTGGAGTGTCTCTGGCTGAAATTGGAGAATTACAAAAAATGTAAATACTTCGGATATTTATATTGCCAAACCTAATATATAAAAATGCAGACAATTTTAATTATATTTTTATAAATATATTTTATTTATGAATATATAGTAAAAAAATCAATATTTTAATATTTTGAATATTTAAAAAAAAAAAAAAATTCTTGTTCTAGCGAGTTTATGCCTCACTTTGTTTACTTTCACTCAAGATATCTTCTAAAATATAAAAAGTTGATATAAATAGTAAGCAACAGAAATATTCAATAGGAAATCTAGTTTCTAGATTAATAATTTGTTCTCACAAAACTTCTTGAAGAATCATCTTGGCAAGTTCAGGAATGAACCAATGTTAAACAACAATTGAATTGCTTTGAAATTTATGTTAGTTGGGTTATTGCCTTGATTCATTATGAAGTATTGCTTATTTTATTTACATCAGCAACCTATTTAGTTAAATCTATTAATTCTCCTAATTTGAGGTTGGGAATGAATCTGAAATAAATTTCTGTACCTTTTTCCAGTTACGACCACAATACAACATTATCTATTTTTTGTATCATTATGTCAATATTTCATAATATTGTGTAATAATTTATCGTGTAAATATAAAGACTCATTCAAAATGGTCTGAAACCTTGTTTGGAGTGCAACATTTTATATCCCCCTCCTCTCTTCTAAACATGTGTTATGTCTTTTTTAACACTTTACAACATAGTTGAAAAGTGTTTATGACTTTGTTCATTCTGTCTGTGTCTGCCAGCATGATAACTGCCGTAAAAATGACTTTATTAAAATGAAATTTTAGTATGTCGTTCAGGCGGTCTGTGGGAACTATGGGAATTTAAATGAATAATATCACCCAATTAGTTTTGGATTGAACCTGGGTTGAAAAAATGAAATACATTGAACACCATGGAACCTAATTTTTCAAACATTTTTTAAGCAAATTTAAAATTCACAAATTGCTTCGAAAGTTTTAGGAAATATTCAAATTATCACATAGAATATATAAAAAAAATTTTTTAGAAATTTTTTTTCAGTAGTTTTTTAAATAGAAATTAAAATAATAATTACACCCGTTATATGAAGAGATCACGTAACCATTATATGAATAAATCACGTGACTCACTTCAAAATAAAATATGGCATCCATCTTGTGTCAAAATCATGATTTTTACAGTTCTTTTTAATTTATATTTGGTATAGTATCTGTTCTAAAACTGCTTTATTTTTGCTCAATTTCTGTGCATCAATGTTCTGAAACAACGCAATTACAATATATTTGAGTTTAAATGATCATCAAACTTTGATTATTTCTACAACAAAGCCTAATTTTCACTTATGGAGATTGTAAATACATCAAGCTGTAAGATGAGTTGTATAAGAATTCCTGAATTTCTTTAATGCAAAATTATTTAACTCTAGAGTCTGCAATATAGTTGATATGAATGAAACAGTCATTGATTTTACATAGAGAACACACGATTTTGTAGCAGACTTTTTCGGTGAAGTTTTAAGCACAGAGTTAAATTACTTTTACCTCCAGGGTTTTAAGTGTTTAAATAAAATAAATTATTGTAATATTGTGATGAATGAAAGGAATGGAATAATTGTTTATGAATGAAATTTTTACTGTTTTTTCATAGAGAGCCAGGCAATTTATATTTCAATGACATCATTTGAATAAAGTTAATTTTTTTTCGATGAAGTTTTCAAATATAACAAATTATTGTAGTATTGTGATAATTTTAAAAATATTACCGCTGAATGTATCGCATTTTAGAGATGTTTAAATAAAATTGCATTGTAGTTGGAAAGTGTTTCAAACTTAAAACCATTGAGATCATAATCAATGCTTTATGCATGATTGATCTTTCTTGTTTATTTTATTAAATTGGCAGCTCTTTAATATAAATTGCAAGGTGTTTTGAGATAAATGAAAAATTGTTATTTTCCTTAGCGATGGACAGAAAATGAGCAAGAGAAAGAAAAACTACCCAGATCCCATGGATGTTGTTCAGAAGTATGGAGCAGATGCACTGAGGTGAGAATGATAAGCGATAAATTAATTTGAAAGGACAGCCGTCTTCTCATTCACACAAGGAAAGAGAAGAGAACTTTTATGCTGTCAATTTTAACCCTACTTTTTTTGTTCATGCTATAAAGTTTTTGCAAAATAGAGAAAGAAAAAAGTACATATGGAGAGAGTTATGTTTCCTAGCTTTTTTTTAAATTCGAGACAGGGTTGGGTTTTCTATGGTAGGTAGAAAACCCAAATGTGTAATACACATAAAATACATATGTAGAGTACTTAGAAAAGCTATCATACACTTCTTCTTTTTGATATGTGCGGTAGAAAAAGAAGAACTTTATGATATTCTAAAAACATTCTATATACTTCTGGAATATACCCAAAATCTAAAAAAGTTCCTGAAATCTGAAAATCATCTGAAATTCTAAAATAAATGGAAAGTGTGCCATAAAACCAGTCTCTCCCTAAGTGTACAAATATGTAACTACATAAAATAAGAACACTTTAAAGAAAAAGAGAGAGACACAGAATTTAGGTTTTCAAAAATCTAACGTTTATTAAAATTTTACTTTAAAGAATTTTCAAAACATTTTACAACTTTTTAAAACATCTCATTAACTAAGCAAAATCAAATTAAACATCTTAAATAAATTGAATAAATAAAGTTTATACAGTGGTCGGTCGTTTAGTGATAGTAAAAACACTAGAATATTAAATTGAAAGAAAACTGCATTTAATGTTTAAATTAAGTTATGCTAAAATTATGGAATTATTTGCCAAACTAGAATTTAGAATAGAAAGAACATCAGTTAGCCAAAAATTAAATTTCAACTAAAAGTTAAAGAAAACCTCAAAAGAAAAATTACCTAACAATAATCCAGGATTCGGAACGTAAAATATATAAGTAAAGGGGTCCTATTCATACCCATTTAATTTAACTTTAAATACCTCAAAAGAATGGAATTAAAGAAAATATATCACCAGTAAATGGGAAAACTCAGAACGGCCGAAATAAAGTTTCGAGGAGGAAATCAAGGTCAGTCATCATCAGCTTGGGTGCAGTCCCCTTTGCTCCAGAAAAAGCTAATGGAGACGTATCTCTCGTAAAGCACCGGTACATCAAGTGGGTCCAGCCATTTAAGTGGAATATGGTGTTCCAACACCACGAAAAGAATACTCCCGAAACTTGATTAGCACAAAAACGAGCAGCTCCTTCACATCATATAAATCTCGGTCAAACGTAGCAGAGTGCCAGTGGACATCATTCGGAACCAAAAACACAGATGGCTCCATCATCAAAAACCGAGAAGTAAACATTTGGAGTGGTCCGGTCTTGTGACTCGGAAAAATTAAACGACTCAATTCATTATGAAAGAACAAATCTGACCTCCAGAACTAAACAATTATTCCAATGGTGCTGATGTTACATTGGTAGACATCAACTATTTTGCTCCCAACGTTATTTCGAGCAGACAACTCTCTGCCATCAGGATACAACACGCTCAAATGCTAGTGCATTGGCCGGGAAATAAAACATTAATTCCTCAGAACGCGTGTCGAATTCCAACTTTGGCTTGGCTCTCGCCGAAGTGCTAAAAACAACAACTTTGTTAGAAAAACTTCAATTGTAAACAAGCACGTATGTGAATTAGTCGATGTACTGTTAAAATCCAAAAGTTACTTCGTTCTGATTGGCTAATCGCTTTCGGATCGCTTGTTAAGAAGTTTTACTCCCATGGTCTATGATCCTGCAAATTGAGATGTCAACTTCCGGTTTATGCCAATTTCTATTTCAATCGATTAGAGATTAGCATACTTCGGAAGAAAACATTATCCTCTACTTCAATGATATGGCACTATTTAAGCTAGTGGTTGTATCAGTTGAATGTCTTGGTATCGGATCAGGTCTGTCTGTCTGATGACTGATCTGGTATTCGGTTCTGGATTACCAGTATGTTTGATGTCGATATTTAATGATGTTACTATGAACTGTTTATGTTAGCAGTTGTTCTACATCCATGCGAGTAAATGGCGATATACCTGCCCAATATTGTTAGGCCTAACTGTTAAGTCTTATGTTAATTTTCAAGACTGAGTTTATGTGATTCAACTTTTGCTGATACCATTTCTAAGTTATGGAAATGGATATGTTCTTTTGTTATTATAATGTTTTAAATTCGTGAAAATAAATTGATTTTTTTTCACGTCAAGCCTACTTCATTTACATCAAGCATGTAAAATTCGCGGCCCGCGGGCCGCATGCAGCCCACAACGAATATCTTTGTGGCCCAGTCTATATAACAGTATTTGTAAAAAGTTTTGATAACATTTTCATAGCTTAATTTTTGTTTTTCTAATTATACATATTTATTAACAGAAAGAAAACGTCTTGGCCCAGCCATTCTTTTATCCGAAATAACCTATTAATTTCACTTCCATATACATTCCTCTAAAACCCAAACTTAAAAAAAAATACTCTCTTATATTCCTGTGATTCACCAATGAAATCCTTAAGCTAAAATCAAAACAAGAACCGAAACTCAATTATAAAATAGCAAAGGTTATGAGAAGTGCTGTCTTTTGTTTATATTACAAAACCATGTTTCACAGCTTCTGATGGAGAAATGATTCATTGGATCCCCTCTATGCAAAATCATCCAGTTTCGAAGCTTTTTCCATTGCCTGTGACGAGAGTACAGACATTGGAGGCTTAGCTCAGTTAGCTCTGTTTCTTCGTGCTTGCGACACGGATTTCAACATTTTTGAGGAATTATTGGAACTAGTACCGATGCGTAGCACTACGACAGGACAAGATATTTTTTATTGTGACTATGAACTATTGCAAAAAATACAATCTCTCTGTCTAAATTGACTTCTGTAGCAACAGATGAACGCCTTCAATGACCAGAAAAACCTACGGTTTCGTGGCACTACTGCGAAAAAAAAAAACAAAGTGAAAAATATGATGGTTCCAAGATTCATCATACGCATTGCATTATACATCAAGAAGTATTATGTACGAAGGTAATAAAGATGGAAAATGTGTTGACACCTATCAAAAAAATTATCAATTTTATAAGATCTTGAGGCTTAAATCAGAGACAGTTCTCTCTTTTATAAGTAAATTAGAAAGCGAATATTCCGGGATGTCTTACTTTACCGAGGTACGTTGGCTATCCTGTTACAAGGTTCTTAAACAATTCTGGGACTAGAAAGAAGAAATATGTCAGTTTTTAATAACGAAAAATCAAGACACGAGCTTGTTTTTTGATTCAGTATGGTTGCAATATTTATCCTTCTTGGTTGATATAATAAAACACTTATCTGATTTAAATTTAAAACTGCAGGGGAAAGATCAGATCATTATGAAAATGTGTGACCAAGTTAAAGCATTTAAATATTGGGAAGCTTGAATAGCTCTTTGGGAAATGCAGTTGAGAAATGAAGATTTGACGCACTTTCCGACATACAACATATCGAGTTTCGGTAAAATTGCATCCTATCAAAAATACGCAGGAAAAATTTTAAGCCTTAGAACTGTATTTGAAACAAGGTTTGCAGATTTTAAATTTTTGAAAGACAAGTTTTTTTGGTTTTCTTCGATTTTCTCGATAAATATAGAATTAGTACCTAATAATATGCAAATGGAGGTAATCGTGATCCAGTGCTATTCAGATTTGAAGGCAAAATTAAGTGAAGTTTGTGAACCTGAATTTTACAAATATTTGCCAGCCACATTTGAAAACACTCGAAAATTCACATCTGAAATTATTTCCATGTTTGGAAGTACTTATCGGTGTGAACAATTATTTACACTCATAAAAGGAAATAAGCCACCTGTCAGATCAAGAATTACTGACATACACCTTGGTTCAGTTTTGAAAGTAGCCACTGCGAGCAAGATTTGCCCCGAATTAGAAAAGATAGTAGCAGAGAAAAGATGCCAAGTGTCAGGAAGAAAACATTGATTTTACCACTGTTTCATATATATATATATATATATATATATATATATATATATATATATATATATATATATATATATATATAATATGAAAATACCGTGAAATATAATATTGTAAATTTATCAGAAATCACACTTAAAAGGCGCAAAGCTGCACTAAAAAGAGGATTAAAAATATTTTCAAAATGAAAAGAGGTATGGATGGAAGCAATGTACCAAAAGATGGCCGGGGGGTGGGTTGTGACCCCCTCACCCCGGTTAAGTATACTTTGCGTCGCGGCAACACACCTGGAGAGCCGGTACATTGCAAAATAGAATACGAATGTATCAAGTTTTAAGATGAAAACCAGACATTATACACAAACAAATATAAGAGAGAATTGTTGAGATCCAGCCATATCAAAAATCACTAAGAGTAAATGTTTGAAATATGTTCACTAGTATAAATGAGCAAAATTTCATAGCTTCTACTTAAAGAAGACTTTAAATATTGACACTTAATAGGACAATAATAACAAATTCTATCTCCATAACCATTTACCTCAATGACAGTTAATATTATCATACATGTAGATGTACATCTTGTATACCGTATCATACCAGATGAAACAAATCTTCCATACCATATTACACAATAGACCATATTCAAGAGGTCCCATATCAGATATCACTACGCTTTACCTGTGACTATCCAGTATGTATATTGTCATCAGTTTTATTTAAATATAATCGATAACAATCGGTTACAGTTATTTTATAAAATTTCTAGATAATGTTACATAAAAAACACTTAGGAAAACCTTGAGATGGTGTTTTGTAGGAAACGAAAGTCGTATAAATATCGATCTTCCTTTTTACTGTTTATTCTCTGACTACGCATTAATTGCCCCAGTATAACATTAATTGCCCCTGGGGCATTAGTTGCTCCAGTATACAACCCCCCCCCCCCCCCCGGCCATCTTTTGGTACATTGCTTCCATCCATACCTCTTTTCATTTTGAAAATATATATATATATATATATATATATATATACACACTGTACTTTTTGAAATAAACCTACTTCTCTTGAAGGGGTTTTTCTTGGCGGCCCACATGAACTTAGACCTTCTTCATTTGGCCCATGTTATCCTTTGAGTTTGGCATGCTTGATTTACATCCACTGCTACGCTCTGTTGACAACTGGTTTTCGAATTTTACCAATGAATGAAAGAAAAAAAAAATTCCAACAAAAGGGGTTATGGGCCCCTAGAAGCCCTTGTATAGCAGCAAACCAGTACAGCAGATCGAGCATCAACGAAGTGGTTTGGAAACATTAAGAAATAAAGAACGAACCCTGAGACGGGGGCCGCAGCAGCATTGAACTAAAAACGGTGACACCAGACATGGAGAAGCTAAGCATGGATAATTTCTCCACTTGGAGTACTGACATAAAGTTTATGTTGATGAGTGAGGAATTGTATGGATTCGTCACTGGTACAGAGGAGAAACCTGATGCTGAAACGAAAAGGAAAGAAAAGGTAGAATACCAGAGACGTAAATAGAGAGCACTTTCAATACTCTATTACAGTCTAGAGACGGAGTACTGTGATTTAATTTCATCAGTGGAGGAACCTATGACAGCATAGAACATATTGAAAGAACAATTCGAACCTAAATCCAGGGCTGGACTCATGAGACTCTTTGATAATTTCTTCAGTGAGAAACCAGTGCCGGGAGAACCAATTGGACTGTTCATTGCAAGAATTAAAAGATGGGTATCCAAGCTGAAAGATGCAGGACACCCAATGGCCGAGGTTCTGGTAGCATTTCAAACAATTCGACATCTCGATGAGGACTACTGAGGAATAGTTGAAAACCTCTACAGATTTGCGGACAATGACTTTACACTAAAACATATCGAAACAGAACTGCTCACCGAGGAGGACCGGATAGCTCAGCAAAAGCATGACGAGCAACAAAACGGAAGTAAGCATTTAATGTATATAAATCAAAAAGTACCAAATTGTGTAAATCTAAATGTATTACTTCTAAAAATGTAAACTCCAGTAAACAAGTAGGACCTTGCCATAAATGCAAGGCATATGGCCATTTAAAAGCAAATTGTAAATCTTATCATGCTAAGTTAAGTGAAATCCAACATATATATTGTAGATATAGAAAATTGTAATGTTGAATCGACCGACACATTCGGTTAGGCTGTTAACACAGCAGCAACTAAGCATTTTTGTAATAATCTTGAATTATTTGACAAATTAAAAAAATGAATTAAAAGGAACAACAATGTCCTTAGCTGCCGGTGATCAAGGAAGCCCAATCGAAGGCGTTGGATCGATCAGCATGTATGTGAACATGTAAAATATTAAGAATTTAATTCTTTTGAAAGATGTTATGTATTCCCCTAAATTAAGGAGGAACTTAATTGCTGCTTCACTTCTAGAAGAGCGAAATTACATTTTCACAGGGAAAAATGGTTTCCTTACTTTTTACAAGCCTAACGGCAGTAAATGGTTTTATGCCAAAAGACATAACGGCTTGTATTTCCTTCGACCTCAATATGAGACGAAAGCCAAAAATTTTAATATTGAGAAATCTACAGGAAATTTAAATACTAAGCCTAAAACTAAACATGAAATATCTAAAAAGTCTAGTAATTTTAAAAGTAGAAGTATAAATAAGTCATATGATTGCAAAACTGAAAATGATGATCATGTTTTTAAAAATCCAAGTAAGAAAAGCAAATTTAAAACTTGTAAAATTGAAAAATGTAATAAAAATTGTGATAATGTTCAAAGTAGTAATATTAATAGAAATGCCAGTAAAATTTTTAAACGTAAAGTTGTAAACTCTAATGTTAGTATTTTTAAATCTAACAAGCCTTGTAAATTTGACATTTTTAAAAATTCTAGTAATGTAAAATCACCTATTGAAGTCGGGGGAAATACAATGCTATGGCATGAAAGGTTTTGTCAAATCAACTTTGAATATTTACATGACACATGTAAAGTGTCAGCTGTTAGAGGATTGCCAAAAATCAGTGTCCGGAAAATCAACTGTAAATGTTGTAAATTGGTAAAAACAAAAAGAATTTCGTTCAAACCCATAGGCAGAATAAGATCTGAAAAACCATTGGAACTAATCCATATGGACTTATGTGGGCCCATGCCAAAACCATCGCGTGGAGGTGCTAGATATTTCCTTAGCATAACCGATGATTTTTCACGCAACGTTACTGTGTGCCCCATGAAACGAAAATCTGAAGTTTTTGATAGGTTTAAACAATTTCAACATCGAGCAGAGAGATTTTTAAATACCAAAATTTTAAGTATCAAAACTGACAACAGTATGGAATTTTGCAACATTGAGTTTGAAAAGTTTTTAGAAAAACAAGGAATTAAAGCGGAAAGAACAAACACGTACGCACCCGAATAAAACAGGGTTTCCGAAAGATTTAACTTCACTGCTTTGGATTGTGTTAGGACAATGTTAAACGATAGCAACTTAAAAGACAATTTTTGGGCAGAAGCTTTACTCTGTTTTGCATGCATTAAAAATCGAATTTGCCACAAGTTCAAGAGTCTAACTCAGATCGAGTTGTACAGCGGCAAAAAGCCATCAGTTGCTCACCTCAGAGCGTTTGGATGTCAAGTTTTTGCAGGTAAGCCTAAACTAAACAACTTAGGGGGAAACTTGAAACGAGGGCACAAGAGGGCAATATGGTGGGATATGCATTGAAAACTCGGGGGTTTTGGATATGGCTCTTGAATGAAGGGAAAATAGTAGAAACTAAAAATGTTAAATTTAATAAAGAGTGCAACGCAGAGGAGGGCTGTCTGGGACCCAATGTAAATCAGAAACCTAAAGAAAATTTTACCTTTTCATCTCACAAACCCACCTATCCAGATTCGTCTGACTAGGAGTATGTGGAGAGGGATAAAGATGATTCATCAGAGGGAGATCAAGACATTACAGAAAGTAATGAGGAAACAGGGTCCTCTGGTGATAATCGTCCAATTCCCGATCCAGATACTACTTGGATGACAGGAACAAGAAAGGATGTTTATTATTATTACAAAGGAAAGGGACCTAGGTTGAGAACACTAAAAGAAATAGAAAATTTTTGTGAGAAAAATGAAATAAAATTTGATAAAAAGTTTTTCAATTTTAAGGGGGATCAAGGGAGATCATGGGATTGGCTAGAAGCCAACATTGTAGAGATTCAAATTCCTAGGAACTACAAGGAAGCGGCTAATTCACCCCAATCCAAAGAATGGAATGCAGCCATGGCAGACGAATTAGGTGTCATGAAGGGAAGAGATGTCTGGGACTTAGTACCTGCACCTGTTTCCGACAAAGTAATCGGTTGCCGTTGGGTGTATACAATCAAAAGAGATGAAAGGGATGAAGTTAGCAGGTATAAAGCTAGACTTGTAGCTCAGGGATTTAACCAGGAAAAGGGGTAAACTTATGAAGAAGTGTTTAGTCCGGTGATTAACTTTACAATTGTTAGGATGTTTTTACTATTTTTGTATGTTTATTAGGGTGGCTCCATACTCAGCTTGACATCAAATGTACATATTTATATGCCATTCTCAGTGAAAAAATATTCATGAAACAACAACCAGGATTTTTTGACATAAACAAAAGTAGATATGTATGTCAATTAAATAAAGCGATTTATGGCTTGCACCAAAGCGGTTGAGAATGGTATCTTGAGTTAGACCAGGTTCTCAGAAAACTTAATTTCATAAAGTTTAGGTGGTGCAATTGTGCATATAATTTTAACAATAAGGCTTTATTGATTGTTTACGTTGATGACAATCTTATTTGCCAAAAATCAAATGGATCTAAATTCTGTAACCTCATTACTGAAAACTAAATTTGACATTAAAATGTTAGGAAAAACAAAAATGTTACTGTGTATTGAATTTGAGGAAAAGCATGATAAACATTTCATTCATCAAAATCAATACATCGCAAAAATTTGTGACAAATTCTCAAAGTTTAAATATCCCATTTCAAGTTTTGTTAAACCCACATTTCATATCTTGATGGATCTTTACCTTTTCAATGTTAACATTTTCATTTTGGGGGGTTTGAATCCCCGAAAAAAGCCCTTGGTTATGGCCATAAATCCAAGTAAATAATATTTAAACAGAAGCAAATATTTACTTACCGAAAAATGATCTTCACAACACCAAAGAGATGTTTTATTCGATAATTTTGGATTTTCTGCTCATCCCTTTTCATTGCTTTAGTCCATGCTTTTCGTTTAATTGGATCTTTTGGAACATTAAAAAACAACTTATCAACTGAATTAACTGTTGTATTTGTGCAGCAAGGTACTAAACAGTACTTGTAGGTCGGTTTTAGAATATCACTCATTATAAAAATATGATAAATAAAATATTTTGTCGGATAATCAAGTGAGCACCTCACGGAATCCACAGTAAAGAGTGTATTGCACTCTTTGTTTACATGCATAGTGATGTCACAAGAGCGGCCATTACAGAAACAGCGTTTTCGCGCCGGATTACTAAGTGTGAGTTTAAATATTTTTATATTAACTATCTAAGTTCAAAAACTAAAAAAAATATATACTATCATTCATGATTTTTTCTCTACTACACGATAAAAACCTTAACGATAAGAATTAACGATTAACACGATAAGAACCTTATAATTTTCTTTTAGCTGAATGAATAATTCTTGTTCATTACATGATGTCACATTTTTCATCTCGCTTCACAAGACCCATCACTCAGATGAGGGAACAGGAGTCTGGAGGGAGAGCTTTCATCAACAGGCGATAAACATCCTTTGAAGGGAAACAATTCAAGGAATTATTGGGGAATTTCTTGTGACCCCTTTATGGATGCAATATCTCACAAATGAATGGAGCATTTCAAACAAAACTTGGTACCTTATTTTAAGCGTAATGGAATATTCGAAAGACCCTCCAATTTTGAAAAAATTATGACTTTCAATATGTTTACATAAATAATCATTTCGCATATAATTTTTCACTCAAACTTTAGAATGTTAGCAGGAAGTATTCTTGAGATACTGCATGTTTTTCAAATAAATTTATTAAAGAAATTACATAAAATTTAAAGAAATATAAACTATTGTGAAATAGGTTGTTTTCATATTTTCATTTTCCATTTTTTTAACATTCTTGTGAATCTAGTTCATTTCATTTATGAACGAAGGTAGTTTGGGTAATAATTTTTTGATTTAGATGCCCAACACTTTACCAGTAGTTATTTATTGCACATTTATTTATATATAATAAAATATCTTCTCTCCATATGCTATAAAGAGTCTCGTTTTTGAGCTGCATATCATCTTGGGAATACTAGCTTGTTTGTGAACTCTGGGATCTCACCTTTTAGTTGCATGGGATAGCGTGTGATGGCGTCCTTTTATCACACTGTACAATCAGAAAATTTTTTAGAGTATAAAAAAGTTATTTTTATTAACACTTTCCAACATGGTTGAAAAGTGTTAATGACTTTGTTCATTCTGTCTGTCCTTTCGCATGATAACTGCTGTAAAAATGACTTTATCAAAATGAAATTTTAGTATGCTGTTGAGATAGCCTGTGGGACATACGGGAATGGAAATGAATAATATCTTCCAATCAGTTTTGGATTAAAAAAGTGAAATACACTGAACTCTATGGGACCTCATTTTTCAGATATTTTTTAAGCTATGTCAAAATTCACACATTACTTTGAAAATTTTAGGAAATATTCAAATGATTCCACAAAATATATAAAAAGAATTTCAGCAAAATAGGTTAGGTAGTTTTTTAAATAAAAATTAAAATAATAATGACACCCTTATAATATGAAGAAGTTACGTGACCCACTTCAAAATAAAATAGGGCATCCATCTTTTTTCCTTGAGTAAAAATCATGATTTTTAAAGTTCTTTTACATTTATATTGAGTGTTGTGCCCATCCTAAAACACCTTTATTTTTGAGTATTTTCTGTGCATTCTGTGCCAATGCTGTTACACTATGCTTGAGTTTAAATGATCATCCAACTTTGATTATTTCTACAACAAAGCCTAATTTTAATGAATGTAAAATGTTAACAAGTGACTATCAGATGAGTTGCATAAGAATTGCTGTTTTTTTTCATGCAAAATTATTTAATTCTAGAGTCTGGAATAAAAGTGTATGAATGAAATATTCACAGCTTTTACATAGAGAGCCAGACAATTTATATTTCGATGATGTCATTTGAATAAAGTTTGAATGAAGTTTTAAGCATGGAGTTAGAAAGTACTTTTACTTCTATGGTTTTAAGTTTCTGAGTAAAATAAATTATTGTAGTTCTGTGACAATTAAATAAATATCTCCGCTGAATGTATCATATTTTAGAGATGTTTAAAGAAAATTACAGTTGGAAAATGTTTTATAATCCATGCTTTATGCATGATTGATATTTCTTGTAATTAATCTGATTGAGTCATTTCTTTCTATACTTATATGAAACTTTTTTTATATACTGAATTCATTTTTGTGATAGATTGTACCTCATCAATTCGCCTGTCGTCCGAGCAGAATGCTTGCGCTTCAAAGAGGAGGGAGTGCGAGATGTCCTGAAGGATGTCTTTCTTCCATGGTATAACTCCTACAGATTTTTGGTCCAGAATATCCACATGTATGAAAAGGTAAGCATTGTCATTTCTTACTTTATTATATTGCCATTGAAATGATGAGGGATTCTTTGGTTATGTTTGATAGTTCTAGACACATTCTATTTATCAGGGATATGGGATACACTTTGTGGCCATCTTATAAAAATATGCTTCTTGCTCATTATGCACAACCTCCAGGTACTTTATTCTGCTGCATATGATTAAAGCATTTCCTATCAAACTGTTGAAACATCCTCTGTTTTCAAAAGTATGTGGCTGTCTATATTTTGTGATTCTTTGTAGCAGTATTCATTCTGGAGTTTGAGTCTCATTTAGAATATGGGTGCACGTTTTTGAACAGAACTTTCTGGTCCTTTTGAAAAATTTCAGATTCTTCTTTTGTGAAATCATGTCCTATTTTCAGGTGATCGAGCATTGACAGTGAAAGAAAAAAATCTATGGATAGCTAGATAGCAGAAATGAGCACCCAGTATGATACATTTCAATAAATAAAACTGCTGTTTGTGAGAGGATAACAACTGCTAAGAAAGAACTGCAAGATGGCAGACAAAGTAATAGATCTGAAACATCCAAAGTGAGAATTTGTAGCAGCGGTAACAGGCATTGAAATCGAGACACCAACTATAAGCATATCATTACATGTTAATAAGGCAGCTTCGACCCAGTTATGTCAAGTGAAATATAATGACTGGGGGTAGGGACAATGATGCTTTATATTGATACGGCTCTTGAGATGGGACCTGGGGTCGTAAAAGCAAGTTGTTCAAAACTGATAATTTTCCAAAACAATTTTTGTGATTCTAAGATATTTTCAGGCCCTTTTACAGCTAGAGGTGTAATTGCATTTAACAATGAATGAAATCGGGTGATATAAAGTTTATACTCCATTGAGGATATCCTTTTCTGAAGTCTGAAATGATTCATCTTATGGTTATAATGTTTTTTCCCCAAATGGTACTAAGAAAAGAGTTCTGAAATTGTGTGAAAAAAAAAAAAGTTATAGAGATTTGAACTGTTTTAACTTTTCTTTAAAAATGTTATTCAGCACATTTTAATTTTGTATCCAGTCAGTCCATTTCATAAAATAACCCAATGGCATTGACATCAAGATAAACTGTCTGTGT
Source organism: Amaurobius ferox (assembly GCA_951213105.1). Lineage (NCBI taxonomy): Eukaryota > Metazoa > Arthropoda > Arachnida > Araneae > Amaurobiidae > Amaurobius > Amaurobius ferox. The sequence continues at coordinate 109,326,021 of OX578155.1, read as the reverse complement.
ATGATCACCCTGTATTGTTACTCCTGTAAACAACCCCAGCTGTTTGACTTTATTGAATGGCAGGCATTCCCCCAAATATCACCACAGTATCATGGCATATTGACACAGATGTTCATTAAAGTGTCCACAGTTTAAAAATCTCACAGCAAGATCAAAGTTAAATCGTTTTCATTTTCAGCTTATTCTTGACATCAAGTAAAGTCAGGGTGCATACGGGTGCTTGAAAATTGGGAAAGTACTTGAATTTTAGATTATCATTTTCAAGGCCTTGAAAGCACTTGAATATTCCCATTTTCTGGGTTAAGTGCTTGAAAAAGGCAGGGTTGAAAGTGTTCTGCAGATTCACAGTGTGCTTTCTGAGAAGTGTGTGATTCATTGTGTGCTTTCTGAGAAGTTCTGCAGTTCTCTGGAAATTTCCCTGGCAGTTAAACTGTTGCTGAAATTTTCCTAAACAATGTTTTTTTTCCAAAAATTTCCTCAGTGGCTTCAACATTCAACAATAATGTCAGTATACCTCCTAGAAATACATACAATTTCATAATATGGAAGAAATGATGTCCTTGAAAATTAATTGCACGGTACTTGAAAGTCCTTGAAATTTTTTTAAGGAAAATGCACTCACCCTTAAATGACATAATTTGTAAAAAAAACAAAAAATCAACTAATTAGTAGGTCAAGTTAATCGGTTGAGTTAATGGTTTATGTTAATTTCTTGGGAGAGACAAGTATTATTCTAAAAATGCTGCTTTGACATCTAAGGAATGCTCATTTGGTCTGTTATTACTAAGCATCAAATATTGTGTTTTGTTGATTATCCTATTTCAGTTATTCTTTCTAAGTAGGCTGAAAAAAGAAAGTGATCAACTATAAAACATGATTTAAGTTTAACTTCTTGACTCCACAAACTATACTATAAATGAAAAAATGAATATCAGGAAGCAAATGATGCTGTAACATTTTCGGTGCAATAATCTCATTTTCTAAGTCATGAAGTGAAATGTTCTAAAAATTCATTCACAATTTTACATCAGACATTGATTGAGAGTCTAATGGGATTTTTGTTTGTTAATATAAAAAAGTAGTTAAATATTGATCCCCCTCCTAGCACTTTGATTTGAGTTAAACTTCCATTGTCATCTGATTCACATTTCATTGTCATCAGATAACAGAGAAGTATCAGATGACAGTGAGGTTTCTTTATCAGGGATTTCCATACCAGATGTTTTCTACAATCACAGGATTTGGGGATTAGGAATTTAATTTTATTTTATCTGAACATTCTTGACTTTTGTGTTTCATTTTTGTATTTATAAATATTACATGTATGTGAGCAGTGATTGTACGCATCCCATTATAATAGGTACAAAGATCTTTCAGACATGATGTACATTTCTATAAAAAGTGAAACATCCTTTAATGCGTATCATAAAAATATGAAACGGAGGGAAAACATTTGAAGTAATATATCTTAAATTAAACAGTAAAACATATGGAAAAATCCAGTCGCTTCACAGTACATTTATTTTGAAATATATATACTGAAAAATGTAACTGGCTGATATATGGAACCAATTGCATATCAAATTTATAAATAAAAACATCTTAAATTAATAAATTCATTTTTCGTATTTTAAGCTTATATCACATATATTATAAGTTATATAACACATTTCTGCCCCTGCAACTGCATGGAGAAAAAAAAATGTTTTAAATTTACAATGGAGTATTATTCTAAATCTGTTGTTACATAGCTCATATCAACTGATTTTAGTGTGTTGAATTGAATCAAAACCTATGTATGTGATCTTTCAAAGAAATGCACACTCCCCGAAAACTTTGGAAAAATAAATTGTACATCAAAGTTTTCCAATTAAAATATAAATTAAATAAAGTGCATAATTGTGTCTTACATCTATAATAACTATTTTTCACGTCTATGAAACAATACTACTGATACAATTGAACTTTTCGTGATGAAACAACCCCCCTTTAGCTACATGAGCGAAAAAGAAACCTATTTAATGAAACCAGATAATACTTGTAGAAATGATGTATTTTTTTTTTCAGTACAAAAAATATTTCTATAGTGTTAATGTGCCTTCTTCATTTTTCATAGTAAGTTTCTAAATTGCACTCTTATTAAATTGCATCCATTTTCGGTGCAATTTAAAATAGGTTTAAAAGTCTTTTACTGAAATCTCCTTTTTATGACGTATAAAATCACACGGCCATAGTGCTTTCGGATACTATTAAGCCCTTCATCAGTGGCGAAGCCATTGATGAATGACATAATAGTTTTTAAACCTATTTTTGGGTTGTCTTTGATTTTAAGGTATTAATGCGTTGACTTGCTTCCATACTATTTTATTTCATCTGTTGATTATCCAATTCATCCAGTGTCAGAGCAGTTAAAAGAAAAGATACACATATTTGTAAAATCTCCTTTTTTATGAAATTTGGTATGTTGATGAAAATTGGAACAAAATTTAATTGTATACTATGTCATCTAATTTTTGAAAATGTAAGTATTCACAAATACCATTCTAGTGAAGTCTTGTTCCATTAAATGGATAGCATTGCACTCCTATAACACTTTTGTCATAATTTAACCTTTTTTGGAGGAAGTCTTATGGGTGCAACTCCAATAGTCGCACGGTCAATCTCACAGTCTATCCTTATTTAAACTGTTTGATAGCCACAGATTTGGGAGTTCAAATAAAGAAAACAACTCATTATCATTCAGTGAGTGCCGCTCCGTTTTGTACTGCTCAGCTAAAGAAAAACCCATAAATATTTGGTTCATTAAAAGTGATTGAACACAGAATGAGGATTCTGTAAAATTGTAGAATGTCTACTCAAAGCAATATCTTTTTGTAAGGGCTGTGGAGTTTGAGTCATAGCAGTCGGAGTCGCTAAAAATATACAAACTCCAACTTTTAAAAAAGCTATTTAAAAATTCTTTTATTTTGGAATATTTGAGTTTTTAATAGGTGTAGGCAATAAATGTATAAAACATAAAATGTTTACCCATTAAAAATGACTAATATAAAAAATTATTATTATATATTAGAAGTAATTATTATATATTAGATATTAGAAAACAAAAGAAGTCGTAGACACAGTAGAAAAAAAGAGGAAATGCTGTCAAAGTCTGATGTACCTGCTCATCAGCCCTGTTGTAAGATATTGTGAATCAATACTGTGTTCATTCGCTAGATGTGTATTATTGTCTTTAGGAAGTGCTATTTCATATAAAGTAATAAATGTCTCTTTCATGCACAATTTTAGACTTGGAATGCAAAGTTCCTGTACTCTGAAGATGTTCACGGGAATTCTGGGGATGGAAATATTATGGATAGCTGGATCTTGTCTTTCACTCAAACTCTTCTAGCATTTGTTCTAAAAGAAATGAAAGGTTGGTGCTTTTTACCTTCTTTTTTGACTGCACACTGGCACTTTTCACACTGGCTTCAAAAATAACACTAAAATTTATTTGCAAATGGATTATTTATGTATAAAGAAGAGAACTCTGATACTGAAAGTGAAACCATGATGTGGTTAGACCGTTCCCTACTGAATGCAACGACTATACTCCTTTCACAGCGAAATTTTGATATAATCATGGCGTTTTATATACCTAACGTGTAACCCTTTTTTTTATTTGTCATAAACAAAAGTTAGAACAAACTGCGATTTGGAATCGATTGTCTATGGAATTAAAAATCCCTTTACCTCCATGGATGGATGTCTCATACTTCGCTGGATACTCAGAATTCAAGCTAAGGGGGATCATGGAAACTTGGCGAGAACCCTGACTCATTAAATTACTTATGTACAGCGAATTTTCTCAGCGGAGATTTTCCTTTGCATATAAAATCTCCAATTTTGCAACATAAAATCACCGCTTCTAACCAATAAATAAAATACATTTTGCGCGATGGATAAGGAAAACTTTAGCAATGTATAGGAGCACAAATAACACAATAATTGTTGGAAAAACGTAAAGAAACAATCACGATTCATGATTCCCTTGAACATTGTTCAACTAATAAATTTCTTTTGAACGACTCACTTCGTTCTGAAGAGTGAATCACAGCATTTTTCTGGCAAGAGAATCATGCAAATCGTGTGCTTGACGTGTACGCAAGTAATTTGCATATCCGGGAACGTTTCCAGTTACGATTACATTCCGGAATGACAATAGTTGATAGCTGACACCACATTGATAGCAACGTGTCAAAACATCAGAGACACAGCATTAGCACGAAGGAGAGGCATTTTCTGCACGCCACAGGCGCCCTGGCATAGGCCCTGGACCTCAGTTTTTCCATGCGAATTCAGACCACCTTTTCATACTACGAGTAGCAATCGAATAACACTTTAACAACATGTTCGCTTCCCAAGAGCCGCCAAACTTGGCGAGTGAAAAACCTGCTCCTCATGCAGAGCGTCCAATCATATACCGTGGGATAAATATGATGCTTCGACAAGAACTGTGAGGCGTGAAATTTCCACCAAGCTGGCTACCATGAGCCCACACCATGATGCACTCCTACGGAATGTCGTGAGGCAACCATACATGCAGGTGTTCGAAGATAAGCTGAGAAGGGCTAAATTTCGCCTAAAATGTTTTTTTTTTTTTTTTGCAAACCCTGGCATCCCAACTAGCACACTTACGTTTTTAATTCGTTGAAAAATCGGAACCCAGTTTCGTTTTTATTTCGTTGAATACGTAACGAAATAAAAACGAAAATATGTCTCGGCACTTCCACTATTTTGCAACCAATTTTTAAAACGTTATTTTTTCGTTTTACACACATAACTTTTGTATGGAGATTTACACGATAACGATATGCATCGCAAAAGAAACGAAAAAGTAACGGAGCGGACGCAAAAGAAACGAAAAAGTAACGGAGATAACGCAAAAGAAACGAGTATGTAACGAAAGTTAACGCAAATAAAGCGAATATGTAACGAAATATGGAAATGCAACGGACGTAAAACAAACGAAAATGTAACGGAACGGACGCAAAACAAACGAAAATGTAACGGAGCGGACGCAAAACAAACGAAAATGTAACGGAACTGACGCAAAACAAACGAAAATATAACGGAACGGACGGAAAACAAACGAAAATCTATCGAGAAAGGTTACGCAAAACAAACGAGTATGTAACGAAAGATAACGCAAATAAAGCGAATATGTAACCAAAATTAAGACACTGAAAGGATATATTTCCTCCAGTCTTTTATTTCAGTTTGTCCAGGCTAGCATATGGGGGGGGGGGGGGGGGGGGATAAACCTCGTTATGCCAGTTTTGGGGATTTTTCGATTTGTTACTTGCAAGGATAGATGTTGAGAAATTCGATAGAGTAACTAGATGCATTTCTAATATTTTTGAGCATTGCATCAATTTACAAAAATTTTAGAAACACTGCTCTAATTATTTTATCGATGTTTTAAAAAAGCACAAATTTTCTTTTTTTAGCATTTATGCTTTGCAAAGAACATAGGAGAAAATCCTGAAAACTAAATATTTAGTACTATTTTCCATATGCTAGCATGGAAAAACTGAAACCAGCAGTTGGAAGGAAAATATCCTCTTAATATACGAGTAACATGGTAAACTGAGTAACGTAAAGAATAAGCAAATATTTTAAAGCAAGAAACACCATTTAGAAGAATAACTTTTATGCTCTGTTAAATAATATTTCAAGTTCTAGAAGAAAAAATTCCACTAAAAATTACATTTAAAACGTTATTTACAGAATGCATCTTGTGTTTTTTCGTTGGAAAATCTTTACATATTCTATTTGTTACTGAATTTTGCACACTGTTTTTCAGTTTCTCTGATTTGCTTCCTGGTGATTTAAGACTTACCTTGTAGGAATATATTATTCTACATCCTTGTATATATTATTCTATGTTTTAAATTAAAACATTATTCACATGCAATTTAATTAATATACTAGTGTTAACACTATTGACTTTTCCATATAAAGAAAAATCAATATATTTTCCCCCCTAATTTAAGGTATTAGGAGTGTATAGGACCTTTCAATCTTATTAAATTACATTTACCTAACTAAAATCACTTCAAGTAATAAGGAAAACTTTAGAAGTTGAATAATCATCCCCCTTTGCTGTCTACGCCTGTCATAAACACAGATGTAAAGACATGACCTCCAAAACTACACCCGCATATGAATATTTTCATCTTTCTCTAGTTCCATTTTAAAATCTACTTCTGAACTAGATAGCTAAAACCTCTGACCTCAGTCAATTTATATAGATTTAACATTGAAAATGTGCTTCAATGTTAAATCTATATTTAGCCATGTGGTCAGACATTCATTGTATAATCCCAACAGTAAAGGACTAAATAAAATAAATACCAGTTTCATTTTAACTTTGTAAATAAGATAATTTTAACATTTTAAGTTGTATTTCAGCAATTTTTATGCCCCTGACACCATTTTCGTTGTTTCAAGGCATTGCATGGTGTAACCATTGGTTTTGGAATCACTGTGTTCTACCATGAATGTTTGCAGTATGCAGATACGCCAAATAGTTTTTGATGATACAGCTCCCTATGCGTGTTCATCTCAGGTTTTATCTGGGATGCTGTTGTCTTGCACCACTTTCTGGCCACAATCCGCTTCAAAGCCTTTCTGTCTCTATCAGTCAGCTTTGACCGTGAGCCACTGTTGTGCTTGGCAGATGATGTCCTTCCCTGTTTGATATAGGCTGTCATTGCGGTCGACACGGTTTTTCTCCCGACACCAACAAGGGTGGCCATTTTCGTTACTGAGACTCCGGCATGATGGGCCCTAACAACCATTTCTCTTTTGAAATATGAGAGGTCAGCCATAGTGAAGTTTTAACGCCTCAATATATTTTGCATCAAATTGCTATCACTGATACTCAGAGAGACTGATGTGTGTACATTCTCGCCCGCTAGATAGCATGCTTCAACGCTAGAGGGTGGGAGTATAAGACAGGTTCCCTCGAGTATTGTTAATACACAGGTGTTCATATTATTTTGTCCAACCCCTGTATATTGTTTATTTATTGAAAACCTAAAAAAGTATCTATGCAATCCATTCTCAATATGAAGCAGCTTCTGCAAAAACAAATGTTTCATGAAATAAACAAAATTTAGATGTTTTTTAAGGTAATTCTTCCAGCATTAATGACTTCACTTATGTATACATATAGTGCACGTGAAAATTATAGTAACTAATGTCTGAGATTGAGGGTTTAAAGTAATAATATTGACCTCTACGCAAGCCTCTAAAACAGATAATTTATTTAAAAATATCACGTAACTTGTACTTGAATTGAAAAGCATCTAAAACATGGCTGAAAAGGAGAAATTACAACTTTTACTCAAAAATAAACTTCAAGGAGTAATAAACTTCAACCATATATATTTATTCATAGGCATGATAAAAGAATCTGCATTTGGAGTCAGTAAGTTCAGATAGGTAAAAGATATTTAAAAGTAATTTCTGAATATTTTAAGATAATTATCAAATTGACTAACAATGTTAAAGATGCCATTGTGGTAAAAATCTATTATATACAAATATCTAGTACAGCCTGCTTCATGTCAACATCCAACTAGAACCAAAATCCTTTTAGTGTCTTTTCCAGTGGATTGAAGAGTGAAAATCACAAGGAGATAGATCTAAACTGTACAGATGTGTTGTCCTCAATGTTGAAACACAAAGTTTTGTAAACGGCTATACAATAGAGTAGGTTCTCTGATCACTACTAACAGCTCACAGGATCCATCGACAGCTCACTTTGCTGTACCCTAGGCTCCATATAATAATTTGAACAAGTTCCATGGCTCCACCATCATCTTTTTCATGTTACTTTCATGATGTTTCTAAAAAATTAACAAAATCATAAATATCTAAAAATGAAGCAAATGCACATGTTAGAGATTATTACACAATTAATTATACATATTAAAGATAGGTTTGAGTATTGTTTCTTTAAACAGCAAGGATTTTTCTCAAGATATATATTTAGATCTTGAAAGAAGCATTGTAGTTGTAAAACTAAGTGTCTTTGAAAATAACTTCAAATTTCATTTGGTAGAATACGAAAATTTAGAAAAAATTTCTCTCATAGTTGTAGTAAGACATATAGAAATTTTTTCTATTTATATTTTTAGTCTATTTATGTAGGCCAAATGTATTTATTTTTTATATCTTGATGATATTGTAGGGATTCATGTAGTATTACATTTATAAATTGCATAAATGTGTGCATATTTACAAGGAATATTACAAGGCTATTAAAAATGTTAGGCATCTTTACTAAGGATATTAAAATTTAAAAATATGTCATTATAAATGGGATTTTTTTAAACCACATATAAAGATAAGATTTTAGTTTTATGTAGTAGTACCTCGATTTGACAAGCATATGGCATTTGTTTAATCGAGGTTGCATGATATTATGAGTTTTATTGTTGGTAAAAATTTGCCATACTATATTCTTTCAGAAAAATGTTTTCTTGAAACATCTATTTCCAGGGATCTGCTATAGATAGAGCTCAGATGATGACTGATTTGAAATTAGCATCCTATTTCTGAGAGGTTAGAGGTTCACTATATGGATTTCTACTTATTTATTTCCGGTTCAAAAATTGTCACTTGCAAATTTTATATCTCAAAATTGGCTATATATACAGGGTGAGTCAGAACTCTTGAACCAAACTTTAAGGAGTGATAAATCACATCAAGTAATTTTGTCATACAAAGCAGGGTCGCAACGCAAGAGGTGAACCGCTAAGTGGTAGTGATGATTCTCTCATGAAAAGAGGAAACACAAAAATGACAGAGTAGGCACATAGTACGTTTTACTGACAGAAATTGCAGAATGCATGGACAAAGTTACAGAAACTGTTCAAAAGTACGACCACCAGCAGTAATGCAGGCTTCACACCTGCGATGTAGCGAGCGGCGCACGTTAGCAAAAACACCCAGCATATCTTGCACAACACTGGCAGTAACAGCAATCCTAGCAACAAGGTTCTCGTTGGAGTCGATGGGGTTAGCGTAGATGAGACTTTTCATATGGCCCCATAAAAAGAAGTCGAGACAAGAGAGATCAGGCGGTCGTGCCGGCCAAGCTATAGGACCAACCCAACCAATCCATTGCCCTGGGAATGTATCATCTAAGGTGTGTCGCACATCCACGCTGAAATGGGGTAGTGCTCCATCATGTTGGAACCGCATACATGCTTTAATGTTGACAGGAACATGTTGTTGTTGTTGAGACCCAGACCGTCCGACCTACCAGAAAGGTGTAAGGTAACTGTATGGACGGCCGGGAAGTGCCACCCAATTTAGACCGGAACCCAGTGGGGGAGGCATCCACAGGGACCGTACCCTCCTTCCCCTACCACCAACCTCTCGGAAGGACTTACGGACCCACATGTTTAACGTGATCGTACTCCGCATGAACACGGCGGCATTTGTGGCAGCGTGCAAATCTAGTGCGCAAACCACGGGGATACCGCACCCGAGATGGCCAACAGCACGCGGCGTTCCGAGGTGGTCACCCACCAAGTACTAACCGCGCCCGATGCTGCTTCACTTCGGTGATCTAACGAGAACCGGTGTTTTCAGCACGGTACGGCCGTTGGCCCCAGGAACATGTTGTATAACTGTGGCAATACCTCCTGTAAAAATAGGAAGTATGTTCTATAATCCAGTCGGCATGGTAGAAGATATGGGCCAATCAAATGATCATGGACAATTCCAGCCCAAACATTTATGAAGCACTGCTGGAAGGAATGTGGACATGTGGATTTCTAGATGCCCAAACATGAAAATTGTGCATATTAAAAATGCCCTCATGAGTAAAGGTGCATTCGTCCGTAAATAAAACATGTGCACTAATATCAAGCTGCGCTGCCATCTGTTTCAGAAACCAGTGTGCAAAATCGGCACATGGCTGTAAATCTGCAGGTGTCAAGGCTTGTACTTTCTGCGCATGGTAGGGGTGTAATCCTTCATTCCGTAATACTCGGCAAACCATTCTTTAAGACACATTTAAGGCACGGGAAAGTGCCAGCGTGCTGCTTTCCGGACAATCTTCAACCCTCTGCAGAATTTTGTCTTCAACTTGTGGCGTCCTCACACTCATGGAACGTCCTGTATTATGCATACCGCTGACAAAGGAGCCAGTTTCACACAGACACTGATGCAATTGCTGAAAGATTTTTCAGTTTGGCAAGCGTCTTGTCGAGAAACACCCCAGGTATAGTCTTTGGGCTTTACGAGCAGTTTCATCTGCAGTACCATGCATAAAATGCATGTCCACCTTTTCCTGATTTGTGAAACCAGTCATTCCTTCTACAATCCATGGTGGAAATGACGATTAGTGGGAAAAACCACAGCTTTATGCGTTTATTTCTTCCGAGCTTTTATTCTTTCTACCGTTTTTTAACCAAAATTCTGTCAACTAGAATAAACAATTAAAAGCTGTTTCCACAAGTACGTAAAAATCGTCTGCAAACAAAATAATTATTTTCGATTACTTTACAAGAGAATAACAGTGGTGCTGCAAGTTGAGGTTTGCTAGCTAGTTCCAATATTTCCGCTTGCTACGATCGCATTTTTCGCAAAATGCTAACAGACTATCCATAATGTGAAAATGAAACAAGAGGTTTTAGCTTTTTTGCTAAAGAAATTTTAAACTCAGCTTAAACCCTGGCTAGTTCTGACGTAGTCGTTATTGAGTTCAATGTCAGTGACGTCTAGCGGTTCATCTCTAGATTTATGACCCTGCTTTGTATGACAAAAATTGCTTGTAGATATGATTTATTGCCCTTCTTTTCGCCCAAGAGTTCTGACTCACCCGGTATAGCTTAGATGATAACTGATGATATGGAATTCTAGAAGAAGTACGGTTGTTCACTAAGAATTTTTACTTACGGGTTCTTCTGATTTAAGATTTTTCCTTAGCTATTTTTTAGAATTTGCTGTACATAGAGATAATGACTGATATGGAAACAGCATAAAATTCCGAAGTGGATTGGGGGATAACTAAGAATTTCCACCTCCAGTCTTTTCACTTCTGGTTCAAAAAAATTTCTTAGAAAAATTGAAAACATATTTCTTAAGATTGGCTATAGATAAAACTTAGATGATAATGAATACGGATTTAGAGGCGAATTCTAGAGATAATAATGGGTTTCACTATAGCAATGTTTTTCAAACTTTTCTAGTAGCGGAACGCTTTTGAAATATAATTTTAAGGCAGAACCCCAAAATGAGAAAAGTCGTTTGTGGTCCAAATTATGCATTTAAATGTTACTCATCTATTTAATTTTTAAAAAAAACTTACACAAAACCCCAAATACGGTGGAGAAAGCCCCAGGGTTTAGATTTATAAGAATAAGACCAACCCTATTACTCTAGGATTAGCGGTTCGAGATATTTTAGTTTTTTTGCATGTTTGTTACACAAATGGAAATTGATATAAAAGTGCAAATTCAGTGTAATTTAAAAAAATGTGTGTTATTTTGTGCAATTAATTAATAAAGAAATAAAGAGAAAATGAGTTTATGTCTGTAGGGAAAGTTATGTGCTGGCCACATCAGATTTTATATTATATCTTTGTAATTTGGGGATTTAAAATTTCAAAGAGTTTAGTCTTAAATCATACTTCTGCAAAATTTCAAAGAGTTTAGTCTTAAATCATACTTCTGCAATACATTCTAATCTTTTTAAAATGCTAATATTAATATTTAACAAATATGAGGTTTGTCTATTTCCAATAAAATGTATAGACAAATGTTGCTTTGCATTGAAAATTCAATTCAGTCCAATACACAGCAATGTTCAATTTGAAAATACATGTACAGTGAAATCTCGTTAATGCAGTACCCGCTAATGCGGATTTCTCATTAGTGCGGACAAACTCTCATTCACCGTCTTGGTATATAGACATTCAATGTTAAAAGCATTGTTTAATGCATACCGTTAATCAGATAATGGGGACAAAAATTTAAGAATTTATTGCAAAACATGCCTTCTTCAGAAAAATTTTGAGAAAAAAAATTATTTCGAGAGATGTGTTTGTTCACTCACCTGTTTTTCAAAAGAAACCTAACGAATGCTTTTGGATTTTCTTTGGAATCAAAAAGCCAGGATGACAATGGTTTTTTTTTTAAAGTATGTTCGCGAATTGGATAAACGATTCTGTAAAGAGAAACGAAAGGTGGCGTTGTTCATGAATAACTGCCCGACCCACCCTTCACAAATTCCTAGGCTGAAAACAGCAAAGATGATTTTTTTATCACCCAACTGTACTTTAAAGCTTCAACCGAAGGATTAAGGCTTTATAAAATCTTTGAAAGTCCAGTATCGGCGGATCTTTCTGGGACATGCAATTAATGTAAACGAGTACTCCATCACTTCTAATGTGAATGTTCTTCAAGCAATGAAATGGCTTCAGCGGTCCTGGCAGAAGGTTTCGGCTACAACTATCGTCAACTGCTTCCACCATTCACGGTTTGAAAAAGGTGGGGATATGACATCAGACGAGATCACTCAAGACTTAGCCCTGCTCGGGAATACCCAGCAAGCAGCAACTGCAGCTGGATGTGATAAGGAATTGATCCTAAAACTTTTGACGATGAGGCGATTATTTTGGATAAACTCTCAGACAAGAAAATTATTAATGCAGTAACATATGAGACGGGACAAGAAATCTCCAGTGACAGTGAAGAAGTAGAAGACATTCCATCGCCGATGACACATGAAGTCCAGAACATGCTCACAACTCTGTGTCAATATTGTCAGTCAAAAGATGTTACAGATCAAACCTTTGAATGCCTTGCGAACCTGGAGAATAATATAGAAAAAAGATCGTTCTCCCACCTGAAGCAACAAAAGATTACTCATTTCTTTAATCAGGAATAAATTACGAATGTGGAATAGAAAAATGAGTTTGTTCTTTAGATGAAAATAAATGAGTTTCCACCGTATGTATATAAGTACTGTATTATTTGTTTCATTGTAAATGCTTTCTAAGTATGTAGTAGTATTCATTCATGATACATAGTACATACGTACATTAGTATTTATTTTAGTTATTACTGTATGTAGTTCCAAAAATACTGAAATATGTGTCCTGCTCTTTGTGCGGACAAAATTTGGCGGTCCTTGACTGTCTGTATTAAAGAGATTTCATTGTATTTTGTATTTGGAATTTTTGAAATTTGAAAAGTATTTTGTACTTCATGCCCTAAATATATGCATTTTGTATCGAAAATACATTTTCAATATATTCTGCCCAACTCTGCCACATGTTCTGTTCATCCGGCCATCCAAATGGTTTCTCTAAGTCCTCGGACGAGACGGATGGTCTGGGCTTTCGACATGTTCTGTTCATGTTTAAGCTGTGTGAGGTTGTTCAGTAGCTTGTGCCAGAAGCTGTCCTGCTGTATGATTGCCTCCGATTTGCTTGTAAAAATATCGGCCACAAAATAATGGTTCTATGGTGCTGCAATAAGTAAGAGAGAATATTTTTATTCAATTGATCTCTACTTTCAAAATTACCAGTTTCAAAATTTTCAGCTCTTTAACTTCTCACAATTTTGATTAGTTTTGCAGCGCTATCCAACATTTTAATCGTTGGCTCAGTCTTCACATGCTTGTTTGGAAATTGAAATTCAAAATTTATATAAAAGAGCATGAAAAAAAAAGAAACAACAGAAAATGCACTATAAAAAAATAACATGTCGAGATAGGAAATATAGATTCAGAAGCTTATTGGGAAAGAAACACTAACATCAGGTCTCCATCCTCCAGAAAAATCCAACTACTTGGGAGCATTGAATGATGGATAGATGTGATGATATCACTATCACAACATCGACAGATTAAGGGTTATAAGTTAGGACTAACTATGTAAGAGTGAATACTCATTACTTTACTGTTACCTAAACATCTATAGGTACTGTTGCAAAAAAAATGTATATATGAACCCATAAGAAATTGACCTACAATCACAAAACTTGGCATGTAGATATTGTTTGAGGAGATATGCAAATGATTAGATTTTGGGATAAAAAAAAATGCTTTATTATATGCTTTAATATTTAAGAGTAAGTTCAAAATTTTCCAGAAAATCGATATCTCTATTTTTAACTGATGTACGGGTATTTTTAACAAACAATTCATTTGTGAAACTAACTTACCTGCAAACCATTCATAGCCGACACTGCAATAAGACTTGAGATGAATTCTGAAAATTGTCAATTGACACCAGCAGTGGGGTTTAAACCCCACAGTTGCTAAAGTAGATTTCCTAGAATAATGAAGAAAACATTGTGTATAGACAATGGTTCTATACAGATGAAAATATAAATATTCTACTCGAGATCTTTAGATTTATAGGCAACAATGACAATTTTCCACTACAGTCTTTCATAAACCTTTTTTTAATATATTCACCTCTGTATAATTTCTTTGAATATGTTTTCACATTGTGTTCTACAATGGATCTACTCAATCCTGAGATTAATAAGTATCGAAATGCTGTTACTATTGAACAGCTAGCTCTTCAAGTATTTGCTTATAATGTTAATCAAAAATTTTATAAATCTTTATGTGAACTTGTTTCTGAAAAAGATTCTAATACTATCATTATACCATTTTTTCAAAAGGTCAGTCAGTAAATTACTAAAATCCATAGAAAATTTAATTGTAATATTTTGCTTACAATTAGTAAACACAAGTTATCGCAAGCATCTTCTTCCTTACAGTAAGCTCAAGTTTTCCAATCTTATTTTTTTCCCAGTATGGCCTTTGATATATTGATGAAACTAAATATGCTCTCAAAATCTGTATTAAGGAGTATGAAAACTAAATGTGAACTTAAATTTTGAATTAATGAATATAAAACTATGTCACAAAACAGGAAAATATATCCGATTGCTTGCTCAACAGTGTTGAAATTCTGACCATTATTTTCAGATTTCTTGCACTAGTATTATACAAAACTGTTTGTTAATTTATGATTTTGACTTTTATATACCTTTCATATTCAGAAGTTAAGTATTTTAGTTAATGATTTGTTCAGTACTGTATTTTATTTTTCTGTCTTGTTCGGTCCCTAGTAATTTTACAAACAAATCAAAACCTTTTGAAACTCTTATGTGACATTTGGAATTGTTTTCACAAGGTTGGGCCTTGTCATTTGACAAATGTCCTTGGGACATTTTTGTAATGTTTTGGAATAATGCAGCTTGTGTGTTAGTTCTGTGCTTATAGATTGACTTTCTTTAGTAGATCCTGAATCCTTCTCAATTTTGCTGTGTTCTAATTTTAAATGCATATATACCTCTCTGGCTCTTCTCTTTGTGTCGATTTCATCTTTTCGACTTCAGATTTGTTGATAATTTTTTTCACTGATGAAGGGAATCCAGCATATCCTTGAAACAGCTTCATATTTCATTTTTACATTTTGCTTGCTAAGTGCTCTGTTATGTTACATTTTTTGCCCCTGATCTTGTATCTTATATTCCACATAATTATTCTATATGTTCTATCCCTTTACTTTAGTAGATCCGATTTTCTTTCCTATCCATATGATTTGTATGAAGTAATCTACTCCCACCCATTTTAAATCAACTCAATGTCTATGCTACTGTTTTACTTATATTTTAAAAGCGTACCTATAATTTACGTATTTTCTCATGGATTTTATGCAATACAATCTTATATGCATAATAAAATTTTAGAATGGTGTAAATACTGTAAATTATAAACAAAAGAGTAGAAGTGTAAAAGGACAAAAACGTGACATGAAACGTCTACATGAAAACGTATTAAACCGTAAATTTGTTTCAATACATTGATATTAATTGGGATAATTTGTTTAATGAAATATGTTAAAGATGTGGTTGGAGTATGAAATTAAAATTGTAAGGATTGTGTACAGTCCCTTTCATTACTCTTTTCGAAATCCTGGTTACGCCTATGAGTGGGAGGGGGGGCGTAATTTACCCTGTTAACGTCAGAATACACTATATTAATTCTCCGAAATCGTACATATTGAAAAATGAAATCCAACACATTTGATCGTCGCCCCCCCCCCTTTCTTAAATCCTGGCTACGCCTATGCTAAAATATGGATATTGATTGTCAAATTTAGATTAAATAAACATGATAAAATGCAGGAGAAAAGTAGCGTAACTAATTGTAAAGGAAATATCGAATTTATACATAAAGTTGATATACAGATACAATTCTCCTTCATTAAATTTATTTTGAACATTTTCTTCATATACTGTACAAAAGTAAGAGGAGTGATAATCTCCCCCTCTTCACACCCACACACTGGCTTAATAACGTCGTTTATTCATCATTATCTGAAAATATTTATTACTATCGAAATAATTTGACAGTCGACCCCTATCCCTCATTTCGGCTACTCCAATGTTTAGGTATTGTGTTTATTAGTCCAAAATTTCGCATTTATATATTTCATAGTAATTATACTTATGAGTGTTGGTCAGAATAGAAAAAAGAGGTAATCCTAATCCGTACCCCCCCCCCTCCCCCCTTAAGTGCATTTTTAGTAGAAGTCATAAAATTTTTGATGACAAAGAACTGAAATAAGAATATTTAACCATATACCTTTTAAAAGCCACGAATATCAATGGTTTAATTTGATTTTTAAAACTGATCATCGTTTGGAAAATTATACTTTAAATTTTTAATAATTTGAAACTCAGTAAAAATAACAAAATATGTATAAAATACAAATTTAATATTGAAAATTTTGAAAACAAAAAACCCATTAAACATACTAAACTCGAACAACACAGTATGTGTTTTACGCTGTACTTATTAGAAAATTTAGCATCCGATAAGTTTTCGGATGAAAATAGGGAGAAATTCTCTGAAAATATGGATTGATTGGAGTTATTCTTTAAAAAAATGGATTGTTTGGAGTTATTCGTTGAAAAATTTGTTGCGAATAATGAAGATAAAACTTTTCAGATAAATGCAACAACATTAAAATGATTTAAAAACGAAATATATAATCCATTTAGCAACGTAATAAATAATTCGTTTTAAAATAATTTTTAAATCGCAATATTTGCAACCAAACGAAAAGGAAACGATAGCAACAAGTTTGCAACGTTTTAAATCCAGATCGTGCTACTTGGGATAGGCCCTGGACCTCAGTTTTTCCATGCGAATTCAGACCACCTTTTCATACTACGAGTAGCAATCGAATAACACTTTAACAACATGTTCGCTTCCCAAGAGCCGCCAAACTTGGCGAGTGAAAAACCTGCTCCTCATGCAGAGCGCCCAATCATATACCGTGGGATAAATATGATGCTTCGACAAGAACTGTGAGGCGTGAAATTTCCACCAAGCTGGCTACCATGAGCCCACACCATGATGCACTCCTACGGAATGTCGTGAGGCAACCATACATGCAGGTGTTCGAAGATAAGCTGAGAAGGGCTAAATTTCGCTTAAAATGTTTTTTTTTTTTTTTTGCAAACTCGTAAATGAAGTGAAGTTAAATCAAAAGGCCGAAAGGGAACACCAGAAAATTAGCAAAAGATATTTAGCGTTTGTAGACACATCACACATAATTTTGAATAATAAAAGGCGGGAAAAGGATAACAAATTAACTTTAAAAGGGGATAAATTGCCGAAATATTCAATGCAACAAATGAATTTAGAATTTTGAAGGGAAAGGGGAAAATCAAGAATTATGAACTATTAATTAAAGTAGTATCATTAAAAACCGGCATAACAGACTTCCTCTAAACCACGTGAAAAAAATTTTAGAATAAAATTTTTCAAAATGAAGAGCCAAAATTGACTAAGAGTAAACTCCATCCTGGTGGAAGAGAAACTGTAAATACATGGGAAATACTCACTTCATTCAGCAAGTCCTAGGATTACAAGTAAAAAAAAATAACTATATATATATATATATAATAGAAGTTTGAAAATCCATATATAAATATATATATTACATACAGGGAAGGCACACTGATCATGACGATAAAAATTTAAAACTTGCATTTCTCCCAGACTTTCTTTAAAAAATATTTTTTTGTATCTCCCCTTTAAATGAAGAGAGAAACCTCTGTAAAGAGATAAAAAACACAAAAGCAATTTATTAAAACGTTAGACATCTAAAATTTTCAAAAACTGAAATTGAACCCGAGAAGTAAAAAAAAAATCATCTGAATTCTCACTAAATTCTGTAAAAAGTTCAAACTCAAACAAGGGAAGACTCACAGCTCATACAAAAACAAACAAAAAAAAATCATAACCCCCTCCCCCCAATCAAAACGAAAGCCAAAAAACCCCAGTAGTGTGGAGCCTGGGCAGAGAGACATAAAAAAAACAACCAATGTCTCCTGTGCACAAGCATTCCATGCTTCGCCTCCTTTCAATATTTACAACATGAGCCCTCTTGGCTTCATGCTTACACCACCCTCAGCTCTGCCATGCACTACACACTTAAAACAAACAGTCACCAAATTTTGAATTTAAACTTGCACTGCACCAAAGTGACAGAAATCTCAAAACACCTAAATTGTCTGGCATACCACAGTTCCACACCCCTCTATTACACCAACACAACACAGTATAATATGACATAACACGGTTCAAAAGAAAACAAATGTAATTAAGTGATATAGAACAGACTCCCTCAATAAAACAAAAACAAAATTCTCTTAAAAACTAATTCTCGTGTATGGGAAGAATGCAAAAAGGGAAAAAAGAAAAATTGCTCAAGAACCAAAGGCAATCGGATGAATACCTTCGACCGAAGGAGAACACGGCTGTATTTTCCTCAACCAAAAAGGAACAACAACAAAATAATTTTCCAGCAGGAGTGCAAGAACCATATACTCTGTGGGTAATTGATGGAAATTAACTTGAACAAGAAAGACTCATACCTGTGAGATCATTCGCAAAAACTATTGTAGACCCCAAACAGTAGTATACAAACCCAAAACATTCCATAATTTATCTAAACAAGTTCCTTCCGCCTGAGAAATTCTCCTAAAAACATCTTTTCTGCTGCAGTGACTTTAACGAACAAGTGTACTTACACTAAAAATTTCATTGACTCAAAGGTCCACAAAAATTTGACATATTCGAAAAAACTCCCAAAGTGATGAAAATTAAAAAAAAAATTTCAAATTTTATCACAAAAAATCCAAAATATAAATTTTAAGCAAAATAAAGTTTAGCTTAACCTCCCAGAAAATTCAAATTCTGACATAAAAAAAAAAATCCAAAATATAAATTCAAACAAAAAACGAAATTTAATTCACCTCCCAGTTTATCAATTAAGCCTAACACTCCCAGCTATCAATTAAATCTTAACACACTCAACTATCACAACTTACAAGAAAAATTTTCAAAAAAATATTCCAAAAAAAATTTCTTAATAAAAAAAAATCTGCTTCTGTAAAGTAAATTGCACAAGCAGTCGAAAAGAAGAAAAACAAAACAGAGTTCCCAATTACTAGCCATTACAAAAAACATAATTTTTAAGACTTTGGACAAGCCGAAGAATTCAAAGGATCAAACCGTAAAATTTTGAGGAATTCCAAGATAAACAACCAAAAACCCAATTCCACAATCTCCTTTCCCACGTGCGAAGAAACAAACATTCTGTTGGAAAAATCGAATGTAAACATCGCGATTCACTTTTCCCGTGAACGGGCGTTCATGCAAATTTCTCGTGAACGACTCTTTCCGTTCACCGGCGTGAACCGTGACGTTTTTCCATCATGAGGAGTCATAGAAATCAGATTCCCAATGCGTATGCATATCCGGGGGCGTTTCCGGAACGGTCCATTATCGGGTATATAAGATGGAACTTTCTTGAAGCATTATTCATCTTCTTTTTTTCCGGATTCCATTGGATTCATTCCAATCATACTACGATCTGTTAGGACAATGTTAGCAGGCTATCGCTAACATATTACGACGATAAGACGGATTTAGTTCTTAGTCGACATGTTTGATATGCGAGTTTAAGTCGGATGTGTTCTATTTATAACACAGACTTGTAAGTTCTGCTAAGTGACGGCATTTTGATAAAGTTACGTGCAGTTGTTCATGACGTTAATTATCTGAGTTCATTAACGGTGAATAGTATAAAGTCATAGTGTATCGGTGCTTGAAGTTATTGAATCTTTCCTGCCAAGTGTGATACCAGCGGTGGTGGCTTAGAACAAATACGCACGTTATCAAGGTAATATAAGTTTTCTTATATACTACAAAAGATGCTTCAAGAAAATTCTAGAACCCAACTCAATCTTTACAAGCTTTCGAGCTTTATGTATATAGCCTTGTTTACGTTTTGGCATGGATTTTATTAAGTGATGTAAATTGCCTGAATATGCTTAACTTCACGAATAAAGTGAATTGAATTTCTACTTAACATGCTTCATCTGTCTTCAATTTACAAATGAACATTTCTCACTTGAGGTTTTACCGCGTGTATCTGCTGAACGAAACTTAACTATTTCGTTCAAATTAATATCATACCATCAGAAAGTCAAGTTTCCGAATCGAATTTTAAATTTGTCCAGCACATTCACCTAGCAACAAAACTTTTAAGAGCCAAACACTTTTAAACCAAAACAAAAAAAAATTCACAAAACTAACTGAAAATTAAAAATAAAATTTATCAAGGAATATTTTTCAAAAAACAATTTCCATTCCCCCCCCCCCCCCCCCCAAAAAAAAATAATACACAAAAAATGACATTACAAACTACTAATCTCAACGTCGCTATATTTAGCATCCTCGTTTCAAATCATTTCTCATATTCTTATCTCTCGTTGCAACATTTTTCTCAAATACTCAAAAAAATCTGACAGTGGGCAAAGGATCGTGAATCCTTCCCCAAAAAATACACAACACAAATTCAAGGTGGGAAAGAAATTTCATTCCAGAAGAAAAAAGTTGCATCCCCCACAGAACACCCCAAAAATGTGCAGCGTCAAAGCACCAAGGTGAAGTAGCCGTTATGGGCAGATGGAAATTTTTTTATCACGCTAAAAGGTGAGAAGGATTTTTGCTTTGAGCAAGGCTTTCCTGATATCTAATTTCCCAGAATCCCCACAACAAACAACCACTTATCAGCCACACACTTGCAAAATAGCCAAAAAGATCCCTGAAAGCAAAAACAAAATCTCAAAACTAAAAAAAAAGTTTTTTTTTCATTAAATCCCCATTAAAATTTTCCAAAATTAAACTGAGTCAAATTCCAAAGTTTTAATTTAAAAATTCCACGAAACAACAACAAAAAATTTTTCTCCCATCAACAGAGTAAAAAAAAAAATTACTTAAAAACAAGAAGCTATGATTAGCTTAACCATAGAGTGAAAGAAAAATTTTAACTGGTTGAAGGCTTAAAAACTCCTAAATAAAAAAATAAAAATGAAAACCAGCATAGGGCAAGATGCGGACATTAAAAAAAAAATCCCATTTACAGACTCAAAGGAGCTGAAGGTAATTTAGACCGTTTGAGGTCAAGGCATACGTAGTGCCTAAAAAAATTATCCCGAAAACTCTAGCCTACCCTACACAACTATTTGAAATGAAGAAAACAAAAATCCCAGATTACATGAAATATTACTCACTACTTCCTATTGTTATTCCATAAAAAAAAAAATATACTAAAATATTACTTCACTCCTAAAACAAATTAAATTATTCAAAGACCCTGTGCACTTCCCTATAGTATGCACATAGAAATATAAGAAAACATATTGCAATCACATTTCAATAAAAATAAAAAATTCCAATACTGATTACTTTAAAAAAAAAATTATTTGGGTGGACATTCCAGAAAAAAAATATTTTATTCAGTGGAAAGCCCAGGCAGAACCAGAAAGGTTCACGGTGCCAGTATGTCATGCCGGAACTGACATGCATCTTGAAGAGATTATTTATTTCTATTTATTTGTTCTATTTGATTGAAGTTATTATTATTTTTAGAGTTGACATGAACATATAGTTTTTGCCTAATAAAGTTACTTTTACTAAATTAAAATTGTTTCTTTATTTGATAATTTCTTCTACTGTTTGTCCTGTGCTCAACCTTGTTTACATATCAAAAATACATATCAACCTTTATAAAACTCTCTGACTTCACTTACTTGTAAACAATTTCATAATAAATAGCACAGCCATGACACTAAAGAATAACCACTCATTTAAGTTAAATGAAGCTTTATTTATTACCAAACTTTTATGATTTAAGAACTCCAGAAATCTTATTTTACACAAACGTTTAAACTTAAAGACTTCAGAACATCTTTAAAATGGTTAATACTTGAAAATTGTATGGTGGTTAGTTTAGTACATTGCAAAAGTAAAGGATAATTCAAAAACCTCAGTTAAACAATTAAAAATAAGCCCAGTTTGCAATTTAAATACCCAGAACTCAAAATAAAACCCAGATTCAGAATCCACTCTGGTCTGAACACCAGAGTTGGGTCTGCCTGGGGAGCTGTCCACCAAAAGTAAGAAACGTAAATGTCAAAAGAATAAGAATATTAAAAATTCCCCAATCATTGAAAGTACCAAAATTAAATTCTTACAAACAAAAAGGGAAACATTGATATAACATGTGAGTAAATTCGACTTCAAATTATTTGACACATTTCCCCCTGAAACTGAAATCAAATTGCAAATTAACATCTCTTTCTTCCTTCAAATTTGTAACTTTCTCAGAGCTAAACTTCAATTTTAAATTAGATGCTTTCTCTTTCCTCACATATTGTAACTTTCTTCCGAATTTAATCACTTAAAATTATGTGACACGGCTTGCACAAACACCGATCACTGAGGAGTGAAATGCTTGCACTCTGATCTTTGAAGACTGGCCCTGTTCACACAAGGTCCTCGAAGCTTGAGCACTCGGAGGGAAACACCTAGGTTCCAATCACACTGTGTAACACTGGGATGGCAGCAGCAATAGAACTATGGCACTGAGATGGCAGAGCAATAGAACGATGACACTTAGATGGCAGAGCAATAGAACTATGGCACTGAGATGGCAGAGCAACCACAATAGTTGATAGCTGGCACCATGTTGATAGTACCACATCAGAGACACAGCTTTAGTATGAAGGAGAGGTTTGTCCGTGGGCCTCAGGTGCCCTGGACCGCGGTTTTCCCATGTGAATTCAGACCACCTTTTCAAACGGCGGCTAGCAATCGAATAACCCCAAAACAACACATTTGCTTCCCAAGAGCTGCCAAATTTGGCGAGTGAAAAACCTGCGCCTCATGCAGAGCGCCCATGCATATACCATGGAATAAATATGATGCTTCGCCAAGAACCACGAGACCTGAAATTTCCGCCAAGCAGGCTACCATGAGCCCACACCATGACGCACCCCTACGGAATGCCTTGAGGCAACCATGCCTGCAGGTGTTCGAAGATAAGCCGAGAAGGGCCAAATTTCGCTTAAAATGCGACTCCTTTTTGCAAACTCTTAAATGAAGTGAAGTTAAATTAAAAGGCTGAAAGGGAACACCGGAGAATTAGCAAAAGATATTTAGTGTTTGTAGACACATCACGCATAATTTTGAATGAAAGGCATGAAAAAGATAACAAATTAACATTAAAAGGGGGATAAATTGTTAAGATTTTCATTACAACAAAATTTTGAAGGGAAAGGGGAAAATCAAGAATTTTGAACCCTTAATTAAAGTAGCATCATTAAAAACCGACATAACAGTATTCAATGAAACTTGTTTGAGCTTTTTAAGCTCATGATCTGTACATATAGCCATCGCTTTACTTAGTTGTTTTTACCAAGTGCTGTCAATCTGGTAATGGATGTCTGATTCAATAAAAGTGATTGGACTTTTACTTCCCTTCATAATTAAAGGAAAACTAAATAGTTGTAAGATAAATCGCCAAATTCACCTATTTATCCAGCAATAATGCAGCATATAGCTGTTTTGAGTATATGATTAGTGCAAGAGGACCAATAAAGCAGAAGCCCAAAAGAGGAAAACGAAGAAGCTTTTGTTTTTTGATATTATTGTGTGTAAAATATTTAATATATGGCCACATATTATCGATGCAATTATTTCTTTTATAATGTATTTAGTTTTTGCCTTTATTTGTGTATCCCCAAATGTTCTAAATATGCCAATTTTTCTGCCTCATTTCACAAGAATGGGATTGACTATAATGCCACACCAATCCCATGATGCCATGTTGAAAGCCAAGTAGCCGTTGTGGGGGTTTTCTTTTCACTGGCTTGCAAATGTAGTGCCTGCTGTGGTGTGTTTTGTAAAAGTTAAAGTGTGATATGTTTTCAAGGCTCACCCATTCAAGGTTTTCAAGGTTTTATCCATTATGACCATGCTTCCCCCCCCCCCCCTCTTTTTCAATAAAGCTCATTGGTGACAAAAATAAATTGTGTGTTTCTTAGGCCTAAATCTCATATTAGGCTTTCAGAAACAGAGGAGGTTATATACTTATGACCTGGATTAAGAGAGAGCCAATCAGATAGTAGCAAAAAGAACAGTCTAGCCAATCTGAAACGTAACACCCAAAACGGTGGTCAAATTGATAGCATTGATCTTTATCCGGTTTCTTTCTTTTGTACCCTTTTGGATTTTGGGTTGGTTGGTTCTCTTGCACTGATGAAGGGGATCCAGCGTATCCTTAAAATAGCTGTATTGTGTTATTTGATCAAGTTTTCTTCATCACTTCTGACATTTGAAAATGATGTTACAAATTTGTTGATTTCTGGATATATCCTTGCATGTTCTTGGATAGATATCCAAGAACATTATGGAGGTAGGCCAAAAGTTGGGAATATAATGATCACACAATTGAAACTTCAGGGCTGCCAATTCTCCCAATCTCTGTGCAATCATGCAGTCTTCAGTTTTTCTTTTCACAACTTTGTGAAAATTCCTATGTTTAGCTGTATCCATACTGATCAATTTAAAAGTAATGCTTTGAGTCAGGCTGGGGTGTATGTTGTCCACTTTATTTCCTCTCCCTGATGTTTGAAATTCTGAATTTAAACTCTGAAATGCTGAACTAGGAAAAAAAAATAGTTGTAGTAAAGGCATAATTAAATTATTATTACTATTGCTCAACTTTCACTACGCGAATATACAAAAAAGGATATCTTAGGTAAACAGTTCTTATTTCTCACATTTGGTGGATTTTATGGTTTAATATAATGTGTAATATGGATGTTCATTTTTCATTAATTAAACACTAATTTAGTGTCTGATTAAAAATGTTGTTTTTTTTTTCTCCATAAAATAATGCAGGATATTCATTTTTTAATTATGTCTGATTTTGGAATTTTTAATGCATTTGTTGCTTTGTGTTTGGAGTAGTAAAAAAGTTAATGATTCCTCTATTTAATTACAGCCTACAGACTGTACACTGTTGTTCCCAGGCTCGTGAAGTTTGTAGATCAGCTGACGAACTGGTATGTGAGGATGAACAGGAAGCGGCTTAAGGTAAACATGGTTCAATTTCTGATGCAACCATTTGACATTTGAGCAGAATCCATCAAATGGTTAAACGAAATTTCATGAATTTATAAAAATATATACTTTACATGCATTTTAAGTCTCTAATTTTTATATAATATGCAGGGATGTATCTAGAGAAATGTGAGTGGTGGTTGATTTTCCAGAACAATTATAATTGAGAATATAAAATTTCGAAACGAGCTTCACGTTAATTCGCACACACAAACAGTATTAGTATTA
This sequence comes from Amaurobius ferox, assembly GCA_951213105.1. Taxonomy (NCBI): domain Eukaryota; kingdom Metazoa; phylum Arthropoda; class Arachnida; order Araneae; family Amaurobiidae; genus Amaurobius; species Amaurobius ferox. Next base: position 109,300,215 of record OX578155.1, on the reverse strand, counting down.
TATACTTATATATTAATGAAAACATTTGATAAAATTGAATATAACTTTTTTTAAATGTAATTATAATATGTATATTTTTTTGGATGAGTGGTGGTCGGCAATTGAGTGGTGGTCGGAAATTCTGAGTGGTGGAAACCCCGACCACCACCGACCACTGTAGATACATCCCTGAATATGATATAAAGCATTTATAATGAATCAACGAATGGGTTTATGAATTTTTTTTTTCTGTAGTAGTCTGTGATATATTTAGGACCTACTGTTAAATTATAAACGTGGGATGACACATAATTATGACATTCAATTATGATATAAAGAAAATTATGTGTCATCCAACGTTTATAATTTAACAGTAGGTCCTAAATATATCACAGACTACTACAGAAAAAAAAAAAAAATTCATAAACCCATTCATTGATTCATTATAAATGTTTTATCTGAGGCATGTCTTTAATTTTTTGAACAAATTTAGTCAACTTGAGGTCGAAACATACGAGGAAATAGATCAGACTGACTCATTTTGTTTAGGGGAGTGGATATTTTGAAATTGTTCAGAGGATTGATATGTTCATGTCGACATGAGTCCATTATGATTCTCATATATTTTGCTTTTGCAAAGAGCTTCTGTGATTTGAAGCCAGCAATTTTCGGATCGAAGCTATTTTTAATTTTGTTCAAATGTATAGTTCAAGCAGCATTTGCTTATTTAATTATTTATATGTAGTGTACGCTTATATATATTTTATGCTATTTAGAAAGTATTGTGTGATTAGGTGCTTCTTTAGGGAGTTCGTATGTGCTCACAATTTAAGTGTGTGTTCGAGCAGCAGGTTTGAAAAATTTAATGAATTTAATAATTGCCTGCTTTAAATCCCTTGCAACCATGAGTACAGTTTCTAATAATCAATAATATGATGTATTTTAAGAATATATTTGAAATGCAGCATCATTCTATATTTTAAATCAATATATATCTTCTTAAATATTAAAAGGCAATGTCTGTGTATCTGTGTGTCTTATACACTATACATTTCGCGACCGTGCGTCGGAGAGCTACGAAATTTGGCAATCGGAGACCTGGGGGTGGGAAGGTGATACGTGAAAACCGATTTTTAAAATTTTAATTATTTTTTTGTTATTTAATGTTTTATGCGATTTCGACAGTTTTTTGCCCATTTTTCTCCACAATCCAGACGTCGTAGAAAAAAAACAAATCACATCACTAGAAAGAGCAGACAATTACGAGTAAAAGAAGTTCCCATCGCCCTTTTTTCCCCAAGCACACGTTTCAATGGCACCGGTTTGTGTCTAGGTGGAGGTGACGTCATGGTTCTGAATATGCATAGCGAAGGGTGGGACAATAAAAAACCGAATTAGTGTTTGCTTTCCGTTTCCCTCGCTTTCGGTTTTAAATTAATTAAGAGCTTAACATATGTATTGTAGAAATTATTATATTTCTATTTTAAATGATGGAATGATATGGATTTTTTAAATGGATATTTTAAATGGATATTTTAATTTGTGGATATTTTAAATGGATATTTTAATTTTATGAATATTTTAAATGATGGAACGATGGATATTTTAATTTTATGGATATTTTAAATGATGGAACGATGGAATGAGGATGATGGAATTAAGAGCTTAGCATATGGTCATTTTAAATTGTAAATTAGCGCTCGGGAAGTTAGTGGTAGGTCCAGGTTCGATTCCCGCCACTGCCTAAACTGCCGCCGTGTTTAGGCGGAGTACGATCACATTAAACATGTGGGTCCATAAGTCCTTCCGAGAGGTTGGTGGTAGGGGAAGGAGGGTATGGTCCCTGTGGATGCCTCCCCACTGGGTTCCAGTCTAAATTGGGTGAATAAAAAGAAAGTTATGGAAATTGTCTCGGAGGACGCAGTAGTCCAGTGGTTAGTGCGGAGTATGATCTCGTTAAACATGTGGGTCCGTAAGTCCTTCCGAGTGGTTGGTGGTAGGGGAAGGAGGGTACGGTCCCTGTGGATGCCTCTCCCACTGGGTTCCTGTCTAAATTGGGTGAATAAAAAGAAAGTTATCGAGATTGTCGTGGAGGGCGTGGTAGCCCAGTAGTTAGCACGCGGGAATTGCACTCGGTAGGCCCGGGTTCGATCCCTGCCACTGCCAAAACTGCTGCCGTGTTCACGCGGAGTACGATCACGTTAAACATGTGGGTCTGTAAGTCCTTCCGAGAGGTTGGTGGTAGGGGAATGAGGGTACGGTTTTCATGGATGCCTCTCCCACTGGGTTCCAGTCTAAATTGGGTGAATAAAAAGATAGTTATGGAGATTGTCGCGGAGGGTGTGGTAGCCCAGTGGTTTGCGCTCGGGAATTGCACTCGGTAGGCCCGGGTTCTATTCCCGCCCCTAACAAAACTGTGTTGGAATTTTATTCTTTTTGCACTGGTGAAAAATTAAAAAAAAAAATAGATGAATAGCAGAGCGTCACAGTAGAGAAAATGAAAGAAGTCAGCATAAACAAAAACTCACTTTATTTCTGTGAACTTAAAACATCATAACAAACAAAAACATATCCATTTCCGTAACTTCAGAAAATGGTAACATTGTAAAGTTTGGTCAAACTAAGTCTTGTCAATTTAATCATAAGATTTCAGTTAGGCCTAACAGCATCGGTCAAGAACATCGCCATAACCGGTGTACATGAAGATAACGATCATACGTGATCATGAATACATATCATGAAGTCAAAGTTAGATCAAAATACATCAAGAAGCATCAAGATAATCAACTGATACAAGCACTAGCTTAAATAGCCCAGTATCATTGAAGTTGTAGTTAATGTTTTCCTTCTGGAGTATGCTAATCTCTAATCGGTTGAAGTAGAAATTAGCATAAACCGGAAGTTGACGTCTCAATTTGCAGGACCACAGACCATGGGGGTAAAACTTCTTAACAAGTGATCCGAAAGCGATTAGCCAATTACCAATTAGAAAGAAGTATCTTTTGGATTTTTGACCATACATCGACCTATTCATGTACCTGCTTGTTTACAACCGAAGTTTTTCTAACAAGAGGCCCCCTCCTGCAGATTGAGTTGTCTAATCACATAAATACAAGTAGTAATCAAATTTGAATTTCAGTTGAACTTCATTCACATTTTAAATTTCATTCACTATGTTATAGAGTTTCAAAATATCATGTATAAATTTCAGTGTATAATTATATTTTCAAGACAAAGTTTAAAAAAGTATAAAATACATCATGATACAATTTACATGAGAAAACAAATTTAAATATATATATCTGTGTCAAATACAGGATCTAAACTACATGTTGAGGGAATGTAAAAAAAAGTTTGTATATTACATCGAAAATCTTAAACTTTTAAATACTTCGCCACGCAATATAAACTCAATAGTATCTAAACTACATGTTGAGGGAATGCAAAAAAGTTTGAAATTAATTTTTGAGAAATACAAGTATACAATTTAGAATGAATTTAACTTGTTTACATTAGATTTCACATTAGAATTTAAACATCTTAAGAAGTTTTAAAGATTTCACAGAATTTAGAGATTGCTTCTTTGGTGATAGGTTTCGTAAAACCGTCAGCTTTGTTATTTTTGTTATTTACAAATTTGATCTCAGATCTTCTTTTCCACTAGATTTCTTAAGAAATGATATTTAACATCAATGTGTTTGGTTCTATGATTCTCAATGGGCGAATTGGAAAAGTTTATGGCTGCTTGGTTATCACAGAATATTACACTATTTCCTAACTTAACGCTATGTTTAGTACATTCAAGTAATATGTTCTGTATCCATACCATTTCCTTTGCCGATTCGGTTAATGAGATATATTCAGCCTCCATTGTAGATAAACTCACACATTTGTGTTTAAATGTCCTCCATGAAATAGGTACCCTATCTACAAAAAATGTCATGCCTATCATTGATACTCTATCATTCCAATTAGCTGCAAAGTCAGAATCAGTAAAACAATTTAAATTTACGGATTAAATGTTTGATCATAAGTTTAGTTTAAAATCCCTTGTTTTTTCTACATCTAGAAGTTTAAGTAAAACATCCCAGTGTTTAATGCCTGGGTTTTCCTGAAATTTGGATAAGATGTTTACGGCATAGCTAATTATCAGGTCTTGTTCTGCTGGCAAGAAGTGATAAACAACCTAATAAGTTTCTGTAAGGTATTGTTCGATTCATTTGTTCGATTTCTGCATGATTGCTGGACAATCTGTTTTGCTTAAAACAATACTTTTAGCTATGGGTAAACTAGAAAGAGGATATTTAAACTTTGAGAATTTGTCACAAATTTTTGCGATGTATTGATTTTGATGGATGAAATGTTTGTCAAGTTTTTCCTCAAATACAATACCTAATAACATTTTTGTTTTTCCTAACATTTTAATGTCAAATTTAGTTTTTAGTAATGAAGTTACAGAATTTAGATCTATTTGATTTTTGGCAAGTGATATTATGTCATCAACGTAAACAATCAATAAAGCCTTATTATTAAAATTATATGCACAATTGCACCACTTAAACTTTATGAAGTTAAGTTTTCTGAGAACCTGGCCTAACTCAAGATACCATTCTCTACCACTTTGATGCAACCCATAAATCGCTTTGTTTAATTGACTTACATATCCACTTTTGTTTTTGTCAAAAAATCTTGGGGGCTGTTTCATGAATATTTTTTCATTGAGATTGGCATATAAATATGCACATTTGATGTCAAGCTGAGTATGGAACCACCCTAATAAACATACAAAGATAGTAAAAAACATCCTAACGATTGTAAAGTTAATTACCGGGCTAAATACTTCTTCATAAGTTTGCCCCTTTTCCTGGTTAAATCCCTGAGCTACAAGTCTGGCTTTATACCTGCTAACTTCACCCTTTTCGTCTCTTTTGACTGTATACACCCAACGGCAACCAATTACTTTGTCGGAAAGTCTTGTCACTAAGTCCCAGACACCTCTTTCCTTCATGACACCTAATTCGTCTGCCATGGCTGTATTCCATTCTTTGGATTGGGGTGAATTAGCCGCTTCCTTGTAGTTCCTAAGAATTTGGATTTCTACAATGTTGGCTTCTGGCCGATCCCATGACCTCCCTTGATCCCCCTTAAAATTGAAAAACTTTTTATCAAATTTAATTTTATTTTTCTCACAAAGATTTTCAATATCTTTTAGTGATCTCAACCTAGGTCCCTTTCCTTTGTAATAGTAATAAACATCTTTTCTTGTTCCAGTCATTCTAGGAATGACTTTTCTGATCCAAGTAGTATCTGGATCGGGAATTTGACGATCATCACCAGAGGACTCCGTTTCCTCATTACTTTCAGTAATGTCTTGATCTTCCTCTGATGAATCATCTTTTCCCCTCTCCACACACTCCTCATCAGACGAGTCTGGATAGGTGGGTTCGTGATATGAAAAAGTAAAATTTTCTTTAAGATTCTGATTTACACTGTGTCACAGACCGCCTTCCTCTGCGTTGCACTCTTCATTAAATCTAACATTTTTAGTTTCCACTATTTTCCCCTCATTCAAGAGCCATATCCTATACCCCCGAGTTTTCAGTGCGTATCCCATCATAATGCCCTCTTGTGCCCTCATATCAAATTTCCCCCTAAGTTGTTTAGGCTTGCCTACAAAAACTTTGCATCCAAACGCTCTGAGGTGAGCAAGTGATGGCTTTTTGCTGCTGTACAACTCGATCGGTATCAGATTCTAAAACTTGTGGCATATCCGATTTTTAACTTATGCAAAACAAAGTAAAGCTTCTGCCCAAAAATCATTCTTTACATTGCTATCATTTAACATTGCCTTAACACAATGCAAAGCAGTAAAGTTAAACCTCTCGGAAACCCCGTTTTGTTCGGGCGTGTACGTGCTTGTTCTTTCTTCTTTGATTCCCTGTGTTTCTAAAAACTTTTCAAACTCAGTGTTACAAAACTCCACACCGTTGTCAGTTCTGACACTTAAAATTTTGGTATTTAGAAATCTCTCTGCTCGATGTTGAAATTGTTTGAACTTATCAAAAACTTCAGATTTTGGTTTCATAGGATACACAGTTACTTTGCATGAAAAATCATCAGTTATGCTAAGAAAATATTTAGCACCTCCACGCGATGGGTGGAGATACTGAATATTTGAATATCACGAAGATAGTCAACAGATACAAGCACTAGCTTAAATAGCCCAGTATCGTTGAAGTTGTAGTTAATGTTTTCCTTCCTGAGTATGTTAATCTCTAATCGGTTGAAGTAGAAATTAGCATAAACCGGAAGTTGATGTCTCAATCTGCAGGACCACAGACCATGGGGGTAAAACTTCTTAACAAGTGATCCGAAAGCGATTAGCCAATTAGAACGAAGTATCTCTTGGATTTTGACGGTATGTCGACCAATTCACGTATGTGCTTGTTTACAACCGAAGTTTTTCTAACAACACCTTTCTGGTAGGTCACGCCAGAGAGTTTGCCACGGTCAGAATTTTCAAGGGTAACGAACAGGCTAGTCGCCAAAGGCGGCTAGTTTGAAATATATCTGACACATTAGTAACAGTATTCACCACTTTGAAAGGCAAAAAAACATTCCCTTTAGGACAAAAAGAGCAAACATGCCTATAAAAGCGAGAAGGAATCTTTTTCTAATGTTCTTACTGTCTTTTTATTCTGGAGGAAGCTGTTTTGCCTTTGAAACCGGTTGACACTGTTACTAATTTGCTATATGCTGTAATTATTAATTAAGTTTTCAATTTACCAAAATAGCAGTATAATTTTCCTGTGACTGTTATGTGTAAGTTTCTAGTAAGGTTTTTGGTAATCCTGAAAATATGAGAAATGTAGGAATCCATTTTTAGATGCACTTTTTTATCTGGTAAATGTGTGTTAATAAACTTTTGATTCTTTACTTTCAGGGGGAAGGCGGCCCGTCTGATTGCAAGACTGCACTGGAAACTCTTTTTTCAGTGCTCTACACTATGATCAGGATGATGGTAAGACACTTCCACTTTTCTGGATGGAATCAATTTTTTTACAGTGTGTTCTAGGAAGTTTTTTTTTTTTTTTAAATACATTTTTAAAAACTTGTTTTTGGATTTCTTTCCATATAATTAATGTTACATAATTATATGGAAGTAGAATATATAGAAGTATAGTAGATTTAGAATATCGCAAACTTGGTGAGATTTTTTAAATGTCGCCAAATTTATAAAAATGTTACCAAATTGATAAAAATGTAGCCAAATTGGTAAAAATGATGACTAATTGATGAAAATTCAATATCTTGGAAAAAATATAAGAATCTATTATAAGAATAACTTATTTCTTCATTTGTAATGCTTGTCGAAATTTTGCGACATATCTCCAACTTGATGAGTCCTTTTAACTGCTTCTAAATATAATAATTAATTAATAAAAATTCTATATCTTGGAAATAACATAACTAACGACTATATGAATAATCCATTTCTCTACCCATCCATAATGCTTTGAGAACAATTTGGTGAGATGTCGCAAACTTGGCGACGTTTTCAAATATTGCCAAATTGACGAAAATGTCTTCGAATTGATAAAAATGTCACCCAGTTGATAAAATTGATAAATGTCACCCGATGGAAGGCAATGCTTTGCAAATTTTTAATTCCATCATATGACTTGCATACTTTCTAGTATATATATATGCTTGTGTATGTATATATATATATTATTTTTACATAATTCTTATTATTACATTTCAAATATATATATATATATATATATAATCTACAGGGTGTCCCAAAAAGATTGAAATGCACTTTAATTTTTTACCTGTTGGAGATAAGTGGGCAATGTAAATTGCAAAAATGTTGAAAGTAAGGCAAGAAATAAGATTATGTTAATGAAATAGTCCTCCCATTAATTTAAAAAAAATTACACTTTTTAAATTTTTATATGACCCCCCTTAGACAAATTTGGTCAATCAGAAAATTTTTATTCTTAATGCTACAAGATCATTAAAAAAAAAAATTGCATATCTGTATCTTTAAAATCAACTGAATTATGATAAAGGAAAAAATCTGACTTATGTCACTTTTCCGTACCATGTGAAAGGCTGTTTGTTTCATCAGTAAAAATTGGGATCATAAATAAATCGACGAGGGAAATTGTTTAGATCAAAAATACGTTAATATGTGTCAAATTTTTTTTATCACAAATGCATCTAAATAAAGCATTACACAGACAGAGATCATATAAAGCAGTGGTACTCACTACGTGGTTGGGTATCCTATGTATTATCATCCAGTTTTATCTTTTTTTTGATATGTCACAAATTTACATTTCTAATTTGATATATGGTTCCCATTCACAATGTTCAATTTTCAATCAAATATAACTCGCTCAATTTTAAAGATACAGATATGCGGGGTTTTTTTCATGATCTTGTTGCATTAAAAAAAAAATAATTCTGATTGACCAAATTTGTCTAAAAGGGTCGTATAAAAATTAAAAAAGTGTAACTTTTTGAAAATTAATGGGAGGACTATTTCATGAATGTAGTCTTATTTCCTACCTTACTTTCAACAGTTTTGCAATCTATATCGCCCACTATCTCCAACAGGTAAAGAATTAAAGTGCGTTTCAATCTTTTTCGGACACCCTGTATATATATATATATATGTGTGTGTGTGTGTGTGTGTATATATATATATATATACAGTACAACCTCGAAAATCCGGACATCCAAAATCCGGACGTTATCCAAATTTTCGTCCCCCCCCCGACTGATGAAGTCACGGATTTAAAAAACAACAGGGTAAGATTATTTATTTTATGCATAAGATTATTTATTTTACCGTATTTTCCGGTCGACTTTCTGAACCCAGAAATGAAACGAAAGTTTAGATGGACGGCCGTAGGTAGATAGGCTCGTGGTTATAGCGTGAATTGCGTTGTTAGCGTTAATTCCTCCTCCCCCTTATTCAAGTCACAACTCCTGATGAATTATTTCGCATAAAATATACATCGTTATTTAAATACGGAATTTTTATTATCAAAATTTCCTTTTCTCATTATTGAAAAAGACATTTTTCTGAAACAATCTAATTTTTAATATTAAACACTTTAAAACGTTATCGTAACATTTTATCACAGATGTTCAATTAAATCTAAAAATCCCGAGAATTCATATTAACGCTCACGGAAATTTATTTTGTTCACTTCGTAGTACGATTTCCATTCTTCAATGTATTCTGTTTTGTCTTCAGAATCTCCTCCCCCTCCGATATCTGATGATTTTTTCGTTCTCGTTGAACGTGTCAGCTTGAAATCGACTGTATATTTTTATTTTGCCTTTTTTGTTTAGAAAGCCATATTTACATACTATAAATAGCAAATAAATAACTAAATAATATCGTATCACACAGAACCGAGAAACAAGGTCATTAACATACAGACCTCTCGAAGGGGTCGGCTTGCCACCGGTGACAGTCGGCTGCGTTTACGATTAGGAACTAAGCAAATTCCTTTCTTCGCTTTTCCTGCCCCACCACGTCCGGGTGCTGCTGTAACTTAGTAATGACTCATCGTAATTTAGAAAAATCATTGAGAGGAGATTTTTCTTTTTTGAAAAAGATATTTATTTTATCTACTGCGATATTTTTTGCATATTCGACTATTACTAATAAAGTTTTTACTTTTTTCAGAGTCATCAGGCTCTTTAAACATAACATTATATAGATGCTAGATAATAAATAAAACTTTTAAGTTCTTATTTTTTGCTTTTCGTTCGTTAATAGCGAAAACGGTTTAAACACATTTACACCTTTAAATATATTGTTAAAAGTGCTAATCCTCGATCTTTATTAAATCTCGGCACTTCATTAAATCTTCCGGCGCTTCATTAAATCTCGACAAAGCCGATATAACGGAAGTTCTGCACTGTGATGATGATGCGCCAATCGTAAATAAATTGAATAATGGTGAAATTCGCGATATGATATTAAATAAAAAAGGATCGAAGTAGTGACAATAAATGTGGGAAAGAAAAAATACCCATTGATAATCTTATGCAAAAAATCGATCATGCAATTAAAAGTCTTGAACAAAGAAGCATTATAACCGAGCAGAAGTAATGTCCATCTACAGGATAAAGAAAACTGCTTTCCCATAAACCAAAATAAATGAAATAACAAATATTAATTCAAATATTTAAACGAAATGATAAAATGGAATTTTATCATTTCGTTTCGTTCACACATTCTAAATTATTAATGTGTATATTTTTTCTTAGAAATTTCTTTTGCCCTATTTTTTAGATTAAAAAATATGTTTTAATTGATTAACTTAACTTTTGCCATTATTTTCACTAAAAATAGTGCTTTATAGTGTATTTAGTTAATATCAAATCTGAATTTTATTCTAATTCTATAATCCGGAAAAATCGAAAATCTGGAATCGGCAAAGTCCGGACGAGTCCGGATTTTCGAGGTTGTACTGTATATATGCAGTACAGGATCTATTATCTGGACTGTTTGGGACTTCAGGCAGTCTGGATAAGGGGTTTTTACGTAATTCGGAATACTTTTTCTAAAACTTACTGGAATGGTCTAAAATGTTATAGAAAATTATAATTCATTTTAGAAACATGTATTAAATAAAGATTTTTTACAATCCATATGAAAAGATATACTTGGTTAACTAAAATGGAAATTGCATGTAATTATAGTATCAAATTTAGTGATTAAGGAAATTTTTGAAAGAAAAAAAAATGTCTGAAAAAAGTTTATTATTTAGGGTAGTTATTAGAAGTCTTTTTTTAGAACATTTCAACTAAGGTGGGTCTTCACCATATTCATCTAATATTATAGCAGAAGCACCTTTGTTCATATGTTTCAAAATATTTTAAAGTACTTTTAATAAAATTAATATGAGAAGGATTCTCATTTTTAATTGAAATTAGAGATTCAACTATGGGTGCAAATACATCAAAATCTAATTTATGCTCTTTAAATGTATTTCTAATGAGCCTTATAACTCTAAATGCCTGAATAAATAAAAAAAAATAATTTCGTTATCCTGAACATATATCTCAATTTCATCAACGATATGTTTAAAAGTTAATATCCCAACATAAAAAGCACAAAAAATATAAAAATATTAATGGATGGAAACAGATTGAAAAAATGGAAAATATTTAAAAATAAAACGAAATATACTGGCGATCGTGTTTAAATAAAAAAATTCCACGATATTGCTAAACTGTCTTTTATAAATTTCTAATTAATACATGCAACACGTTAAAACCCCATAAATATACTGCAATGGAACTTTTTGCTAGGGTTAATTTTCGGTCCAAAATAGCCATTTCCATCCAAATAATAGGATTTAATTGAAATTGATTTTGATGTTGAAATTCCATCAATGTTTTTTAAAATGTTGAAGATGTGTATATTTCTACGGAGATGAAAAAAAAAATCGGGTTTTCCCGAGAAAATGATAAGTTTATTGCTTAGGTTAAGTATTTAAAGAGATCAATCAGATGACCCTGAATGACATTTTATAGCTGTTTTTCTTCACATTTCAGCAAAAGTTAACTCTCATTAATTTCTCTGTACATACTTTGTTTACCGTTTTGGCATAGATTTTACAAAGGTGTAAATTGCCTAAATGTGCTTTATTTTTATTCACAAATAAAGTGAACTGGAATTTTCTTAACATGTTTTGTATGTCTTAATTTACAAATGAACATTTATCTGGGGTTTTTGATCCGTTCAACTCTGCAATTTGTCACTCTGCTACGCAGTTAGTTCAGCTCTTCAAATCTTCCACCAATCATCAAATTTATTTATTATCGAATTTCAAATGTTATTTCCATCAAGGTTATGGGCCTATTAATACCCAAAAACCACAGTGAGTGTTAAGAAAATTTCCAGAACATAGAGGTATTCAGATGGGGTCCGCGACTGGCACCATTTTGATCTACGAACATTGGTAAACAATTGTGCGAAAGACTTTGGTTTGCTTCTTCATCAAAATTTCTACTAGCCATGGAGGCAAATAGAATTGAGCCGCTGTCCCGAGACAACTACGTCATATGGAAATTTCATTCGTCCTCAAGGGAGGAAGGTGCTTCGGTCACGTAGCCGGAACCGTAAGGCCGATCGAAGAAGATGCATCTCGCCATGATTTTGACGACTTCTATCGTCAAAAAGACAGAGCTCTCTCTATTATTTATCAAAGTTTATCACCAGAGTGCAAGGAACTTGTTAATGTTTCTGACGAACCAAGTCAAATCTGGGAAATTTTGAAGCAGCATTTTGAAGCTCCAAGCAGAGCAAATCTCATGAGATTACTGGATGCGTTTTTCTGAATCTGGCCTGAACCTGACGAGCCCGTCGACATCTTCTGTGCAAGACTCTGAATGGCAGTGATGAAACTTAAAGGCGCAAAACATCCTATAGAAGATTTGTACGTCGCCTTTCAAGTGATCCGATATTTGCCTGAAGAATATCAAGGGATTGTCCAAATGATTTACAGATGAACTGATGCAGATTTTAAGTTAAACAAGATCTAGGAAGAGCTGTCCGCCGAGGAGAGCCGACTTCGTCAACAGAACTTAGACATGGCGAAAACTGTAAGTTTTAATTCTGCATATTTTACATCTAAAAGTAGTATAAATAATGTAAAAATGCCTAATTTTAAATTGCCAAATATGTCGAATGCAAATACTTCTAGAAATTGTGTTAATACTAGAAATGTTACTAAGAGTAATGTTAATGCTGTAAATATTTCTAAAAGTAGTAAAGTGAAGTGTTTTTATTGTAAAAAGGTAGGTCAGATTAAAGTAAATTGTCCTAAAATTAAACAGAGTGGTACAAGCATAATTGAAGTTTTTAGGTCTCCCAGTATCGAGGCTAATACTGTTATTGATCTTATCGATAGGCTCACCTGGGTAGTAGATACTGCTGCTATGCAACATTTTTGTAATAACATTAAGTTATTCTCTAAATTTAATGAGTGTAAAGGCACTTCAATGTCGCTAGCAGTAGGGGATATCGAAAGTCCAGTTAAGGCTATCGGGATGGTGGAAATGTAGTTCAAGGACATTAAAAGTGTTATTGTGCTAAAAGATGTGATGTATTTGCCTAAACTTAGACAAAATTTGTTAGCTGCCTCAGTTCTAGGAGAACAAAATTATAGTTTTAGGGGAGCTAATGGGGTACTTTGGTTTTTTACACCCAAAGGTGATAAATTTTTCTATGTTAAAAGAAAAAGTGGGTTATATTTTTTAAAACCTCGGTATAGTACCGGTGAGCCAAATAACACAGAAAACTGTAAATCTCAAAATAGGGATCATAAGGGAGATAGGAAAACTAGTGATAGGGATACTAGTTCTATCAAAAATGTAAATACTGTAAATATAGTACCTAAGGAAACTAAATGTAAATCTGACTGGCAAAAACTAAGCAGAAAGGTAATATGACTAGATTTAAAAATAAGCCTAGCAGTTCAGTAACTGAAGTTAATGATACAAATTGTCTATGGCACAAGAAATATTGTCATATAAATGCTGAATATCTTTACCAAACCAACAAAGTTTCTGCAGTAAATGGGCTTCCTAGGCTTAGATACAGGAAGATAAATTGTTAACTAAGTCTAGGAGAGTTTCATATCAACCTATTGGTAGGATTAGGTCCACTAGACCATTACAATTATTACATATGGACGTCTGTGGTCCCATGCCTACAGTATCGTATGGTGGAAATAAATATATTTTATCCATCACAGATGATTATAGCCGAAAAGTTTTTGTTTGTTTAATGAAACAGAAGTCAGAGGTTTTTAAACATTTTAAAGAGTTTCAAACCAGAGAAGAAAGGCAACTAGGTACTAAAATTCTATGTATCCAAACGGATAATGGAATGCAATTCTGTCATGACAAGTTCAAACCATATCTGAATAATATTGGTATTATAAGACAGAGAGAACTAACATGTATACGTCACAACAAAATGGAGTATTAGAGCAATTTAATTCAACCGCATTTGACTGTGTTAAACCTATGTTGAACGAGAGTAAACTTAATGACAGAATGTGGGCAGAAGCCATATTGTGTTTTACATACACTAAAAATCGAATATGTCACAAATTTAAAAACAAGACTTCACAAATATACTGGTAAAAAGCCTTCAGTGAATCATCGTAGGACTTTTAGTTGTAGAGCCTATGTAGGTAAATCTAGTCAGCTCAGAAAGAAATTGGATATGAGAGCTACAGAAGGAGTTATGGTAGGCTATGCCACAGGCACCAAAGGCTATAGAATTCATTTGCCAGGGGGAAAACGTACCGTTGAAACCTGCAATGTGAGATTTGAAGAGGGTGATGTAGTGGAAGGCATCCTGGACACAATTTGTCACAAAACTATCTCCTTTAAAATATCTAAGGATGACAGTTCAGAATATTCCGATGGGGAATATCCGAGGGGGAAGTCTGATGGAGGGGCAGGAGAGAGTGAAGACACTGGTGAGGATCCGTCTGGATCCAGTGAGGAAACGGACTCTCCTGCTGATTCCGGTATGACTCCTTGCTCGGATATTACTTGGCAGCGAAAGAGGCAGTACCAAGACCCGATGGGAGTAGAACTGACGCATACTACTATGCTAAAGGATATGATAAAAGTCTGAGGTCACATAATGATGTGAGAAAATATTGTACAAAAAGAAATATACAATATGATCAGCAGTTATTTAATTTTCAGGAAAAGAAAAATCTAAAAAGGGTCAGAGGCAGACCAGAAGCAAGCAACATTGAAATAAAGATACCAAGGAGTTACAATGCTCCTATTAAATCTTCCCACTCTGAAGAATGGTGTAATGCAATGGATGAAGAAATAGCCGTAATGCAAGACAGGGTGTCTGGGAACTAGTTCCTGCATCCACCTCACAAAAGCATATAAGCAATAGATAGGTATACACTGTCAAAAAGTGGAAATTAAAAGATTTAAAGCATGCTTGGTGGCTCAAGGGTATGGTCAAGAAAAAGGAGAATCATACGATCACGTTTTCAGCCCTGTGGTGAACTTCAGTATAATTAGAACATTTTTCTCAATTTTTGTATGTATGCTTGGATGGATGCATTTCCAGTTGGATATCAAATCAGCTTATCTGTATGCTAAATTAAGTCAAAATATTTGCATGACACAACCTCAAGGCTATGTCAGTCAAAAACAACCTGATTATATTTGTTTGTTGAAGAGAGCCATTTATGGTTTTCATCAAAGTGGAAGAGAATGGTATAATGAACGTGACACCAAATTAAGGGAATTGAAATTTTTGAAACTTAAATGGTGTAATTGTGCTTATATATACAATAACAAAGTTCTTATGCTAGTTTATGTGGATGACATAATTCTTTTTCCCAACTATCAGAAAGACATGGACCACATTGTTTCACTGCTTAGCAATGAATTTGATATCAAAATATTAGGGAAAATTAAGAAAGTACTTGGTGTGGAATTTAAAGAATGTGATAACAAATTTTTTATACATCAGAATCAATATATAGATAAAGTATGCCAAATGTTCAAACAGTATAAATATCCAATTGCTTCACTTCCTATTACTAAAGGTAATATTTTGAGTAAAATTGATTATCCAATGGCAAGTGAAGAAGTGAATCAAATGCAAAGATTTCCATATAGGAGTTTAATTGGGTGTTTAGCTTTTATAGCTAGTAGAACTAGACCAGATATATGTTATGCAATTAACATATTATCCCAGTTTCAAGAAACCCCCCGGAATTAAGCATTGGGATGCTTTGTTAAGGCTTTTAGGATATGTTGGGAAAACTAAAGATTATATGCTATATTTATCTGATATTAAAGAGTTAAAATTAAACTGTTACTCAGATCCTAACTTTGCAGCAAATAGAGATGACCATGTTTCACTTGGAGGTGTGATATTTTTTATTGACCCATTAAGTACCCATTTCTTGGCGAACCTTCAAACATAAGTGCATTAGTTTGTCAACAATGGAAGCTGAGTATGTATCTTTAACAGAAGCAGTTAAGGAAATGGTATGGGTACAGAATATAATTAAGGAATGTCATAATCTTGGGTTAAACTTTAATGAAAATAATAGTATCATTTTTAGCGATAACCAAGCAGCAATAAATTTTTCTAACTCTCCAATTGAAAAAAACGAACTAAGCATATTGATGTAAGATATCATTTCCTAAGAAATTTAATAGTCAATGAGTTATTTAATGTTAAATTTATAAATAGTAAAGATAACTTAGCAAATCATTTTACTAAACCAATGACTAAAGAAAGAATATTTAAATTTTGTAATAAAATATTTGAAAAGTAAATCAAACTTTTAAGGGTTAATGGTTTGCCCAAACTTTAAAAGCTAAATTTGAATTTACAACTTTAGAATTTTTTTAAAGATGTTATATATATTATTGTTTATCTCAACCTCATTGATATAAGCTAATATATCTTGAGTTTAAATGTTTGTAATGTTGAATCTTGTCTACTTTACACTATAGTCTATATACATCCTTTTTCAGTTACCCACATAATGCCAGTTAGTTGCTTATGTGTATAAAGTTTTGTAATTTTTCAATTTAGTTAAAAATGTATATTATAGTTTTCATGAAGGACATTCATTATCTGTTTATTTATATCATGTATTTTAAAAATTTTTAGTATATCGGTACAATTTAGTAGTATTAATCATGTATACTTATCTTGTGTTAATAGACTAAATTTTAAGCTTTTGAATTATAATGTTTATACTCATATTTAATGTGAACTTAAATTCTGCGCTTATATTAAAATTTTTAATCTTTCAAAGCTGATGTACTAAACATTAAACATGCTTATACTTAAAATTTAAACTAAATTTAAATTTTTTGAATGCCTATATTTAAATTTTGAATAGATGTTGTATATGAATTTCTACTTGATGTAAATATTGATTTTACAATGTAGTTTACTATACTTAACTATTTTTCAATGCTGTAGGTATTTATGTCTTAGACTTAAATTTTGTAATGTGTTTTTTAAAATTTTTTCCTGTATTTTAATTTTGGTAGGATACTGGAGACCTTGGTGTTTATTTATAATATCTTGTTTTTTTAGAATAAGTTTTTGTAGCATATGCATTGAGATTCAGGGATTAGCATGAGGGGGCCGATTATTGGAAAAATCAAATGTAAACATCGCAATTCATGTTTCCCCGTGAACAGGCGTTTATGCAAGTTTCTTGTGAACAACTCTTTCCGTTCACAGGCGTGAACCGTGACGTTTTTCCATATTGAGTTGTCATGCAAATCAGATTCTCAATGCGTACACATCTCATTTGCATATCCGGGGGCGTTTCCGGAACGGTCCATTATCGGATATATGAGACAGAACTTTCTTGAAACATTATTGATTCATTTCAATTCATTCTTTATCCTCCATCTCTGTTCTTACAGTAAGATCTGTTACGATCTGTTAGGATGAGTTAGCAGACGACCGCTAGCATATGACGATGATAAGATGGAGTTAATTCTTAGTCGATATGTTTGATACGCGAGTCTAAGTCGGATATGTTTAGTTTAAAACACTAACTTGTTTTTCTGCAATATGATGGCATTTTATAAAGTTATGTGCAGTTTTTCACGACATTAAGTGTTCAAGTTTATTGACGGTGAAATTGTATGAAGTCATAGCAAAGTATATCGTTGCTTCATTTTTCTGCCATGTGTGATACCAACGGTAGTGGCTTCAAAAGCACGCAAGAGATTAAGGTAGTGTAAGTTTTCCTAAATACTACAAACGCTTCAAGAAAGTTCTGGAAATCTGTCTTTACAAGCTTACGAGCTTTCTGTACATAGTTTTGTTTACCGTTTTGGCATAGATTGTTGTGCTTTATATTTATTCACGAGCCAAATTTTGTGCTTTATATTTATTCACGAATAAAGTGAACTGGAATTTACTTAACATGTTTCGTATGTCTTAATTTACAAACGAACATTCATCTGGCGTTTTTGATGCGTTCAACTCTGCAATTTGTCAAGCTGCTGTGCAGTTAGTTCAGCTCTTCAAATCTTCCACTAATCATCAAATTTATTTATTATCGAATTTCAAATTTTATTCCAGCACATTTAGTGGCAAAATTTAGTTCTGTTCATTTTTTTACCATCAGACCGCCTAGTATCATAAAATGAATAGTATATGTAATGCAGTCATAAAGTTCTAAGCAACTTTATGTTAAAAAGCTTAATAAAACAATTCCAAAGGATGTAGGTGTTCTGAGCCATGCATTCCAATATTCAGGATAGAAATATTCTTGTTGCAATGAAAACCTTGGATATGCAAACACATCGCCTTTACCAAACATTTAATCTTTTGTGTTGGGAGCGTAGCCCATTGCTTTTCAGCACATGTTTTGATATCATACTCGAAGGTCACAGCAAGTTTCATTCAATAAATTCTCTTAGGATTTGCATTTCCTTCTTGACTTTTGTAGGGGAGTGTGTATATGCCTATTTTAAAATGTTGGCATTGATGGGGGATCTTTGTTCTGTTTCAGGCACCTTTCACACCATTCTTCACAGAGCTTATGTACCAGAATCTCCAGAAGGCCCTTTCTCACCAGCAAGAGAATGGCAACCGGGAAAGTGTGCATTATTTGTTTCTCCCGCAGCCACAGTAAGTAATCTTTCCACGCAATTGTTTCCTAACTCTTTTAACTCTCTTGAGCTGTGAGGATTTGAAATGCACAGAGAAGGGCATGAATCCCCATTCTAAGGTTTCAGCACACTATTAACATTTAAAAGAAATATATATATTGAAATATTATATGGAATTCCAATGATAGATAAGTTGTAACTCATATAACCATAACTTGATATATAAAATAGCTACATGTAAATGTAAATAGTAGAGATTCATAAATCAAAGGGGGAATAAAATGCATATATCCAGTCATCAAGTTATATGTAAACTTTGCTTCATCTTACTTTATTACTTTAATTCCTTTAGTTTATCTAACTTTTCATGCATGCTAAGTATAATTAACACTTTCAGTTTGCTGCACTATTTATGAATCTTTTAATTTAATATAAAGATTTTATTATATTGTTATTTTATGTTTTATTAATTTATTCCTTCTACACATTATTATTAGGTAATCTTTAGAATTATCTAGTTCAATTAAACTGTTTTTAAATGATCAATAAAAATTTTATTTATTTTATTTTTATTTTTCTTGATCAGATTTAACTTCCAAATGTAACAAGAATAATACTAAATAGCTCAATAGAGATATTTATTATTATTTTTTTTTTCCATTTCATTTAGCCTGTGTGGCTTATGTAATTTCAAAATATCTCATATTTATGAGATATACAAACCACTTATCTTGGTTCTTGTAACTTCTCACAGGAAAACAGTGCAATTAACCTTAAAAAAAAAATAATAATACAAGGTAACATTATTTTATTAAAAAACTGAATGGTATAAAAATAATCGTGTATGGCAAAGTATAAAGGAATCAAATTAACCGTACCGAAATAAAGATAATTAAATTGGGGAGCTTAGCAAAGCAGGAGGCTGAACCCCCCTAGTAGTTAAAAAAAAAAAAATTGTTTTAAATTAAAACACTGTACTTTTCTCAAAAATTAGTTTTAGAACCCGGGCGTTATAAGAAAAGCACAGCTTTATTAATCAGAAAATAAAAACACAATTTTAATAATGTGTCATCTCACAACTGGAAATCAACTCGAATTAAGCAGTAAAATAATTATAAAAAAAAAGCTTTCAGGAAATTAGCATTTGTTAAACTGCGTTCTGCATCCTCGCATTTGTTAAACTCGATTCAAGACCACACCTAAATTAAGTTGTCGCAAATTGATAGCAGCTTTAAGGAAACATATTAACTTCAATAATACTGTACCCCTTTCACAAAGCGAAAACTTCTTAACTTTAAACAGTAATGAAATGTGTTAATTTTGATTTATTGCATAGTCCACTTTGACAGTTCCGTCCCAGTAGCTCACTGGTAGAGCATCGGCTGGCCAGTACAAAGATCCGTGACTCGACCTCTGGGTAGGGCAGCAAGATTCTTTGCAACATTGAAATTTAAAATACAGTAGAAATAGAAGTTGTAAAATAATACTTTCTTTGGGAATTTAAAAATTTTCTAAATTTCAACGCAATTTTATACTGGAATAGATTACTTCAAAAGATTAAAATGTCCATTTTGAGGGGATGAGATGAAAGAGGCAAAGATAATTGAGACCTGCTGCTAAGAGAAGGATACCTTTTGTGAGAGAATTTATAATAAAGATTTATATGAAAGAAGCTGTACCTTATTTGCTTTAATGAATGATTGGATAATCAACCTGTCAAGACTGTTGATTGATTTGAATAAAAACTTTATTTTGATTAACGTACAAACAACATGTAAATGATGTTTTATACAAACGGCGATTGCATAATTGTAAATACTTTAAATTCCTTAATAATAGGCAGTTCAAAATACATAATTATATTCTATAAGGAATGTGTTTTCATTCTCATTTTTGCAGACATGAACCTCTTTTGTGCTTTTTAGCACTTTGCACATAATGCCTGATATGCAATGACAACAGGAAAATTTGCTATATTTCACAAATGTATGAACCTCTATAGAGACAGACAAATTCAGTCTTGCCACAGTATTAAATTTAACAAAAATTGAGGTCAGACTGCACGATATGTCTATGGCCCAAACCAAACATTGATTTTTTCAGAACTCGCCTAAGGGGGGTGTTCCCAAAGTTAGAATAATGCTAGTACCAATGGGCTATCTGCAATGTGAGCATTATTCTATCTTTTGGAATGCCCCTCATTAGGTGGGTTTCTATGAATATGTATTTTCTAACTTAAAAATTGACTGCAGTTCGAGTCACTTTATTTAAGTTATAAAATTAATGAAATTTTAAGTTAATCAAACGTCCAAAGTTCAATTTTTGCAATATATATCTTGTAATGATAAGTTAAACACAATGTTTTAAAATCTTTATACTTGTAGAATTTGTTTGTTATCGTCATCCCTAAAATTTTACTCCTGAGATCTGCTCTTTATGCATTCGCCGCATCGTGCAGGGATTAGGAGGATTTTTTATCTAATAAATTGCTTTCAATAACTAGTTTCAAATATGAATTAATATTAAAATTTTTTTTACACTCCATATTTTTAAACCAATTTTAAAAATAAAACGCCTTGAGTTCTTTTTCTTTTCACCAATTTATTATATAAAATTTCCCCACAAAATATTCACAATATGAAATCAAACATTGCTTAGATTTTGGTATGAATAATATCTATGGTGGAGGGATATCTCTATCTGAAATCGGAGCATTACGGAAAATACTTAATAGATAAGAATGTAAATAACTTTGTTGAAAATATAGTACCATTTACATACCTATAAAAAGAATTTCAATGTTTTAGTATTTTGAACATTTGCTTTTCAAAGAGCCAAAAGTTTTAATCCGAGTGAGTTTTAGCCTCCCTTTGCTTACTTTTAAAATATAAAGGTACATACTTCTTCTAAACTATAAAGGATAGATATAAACAGGAAGCGACACAAATGTCCTCAGTAGAAAATCCAAGTTGTGGATTAATAATTTGTTTTTGCAATTATAATTTTCGAGGAATCATCGTATCAGGTAAGAAGATTGAAAAATTTTTCATTTTTCAAGTTTATAATGCTTATATTTCGAAATTGAAAAGTGGTAACTATGAACTATAATATGTAATCTGTAGTCCTTTTAAAGCCTTACAAAGATATATAATTGAATATTGGAGGTCTCAGTTTTTGAAATAAATTGTAATAATTTTGATTTTTTAATATTTTGAACTATTTTGAAAATTGGATTCTAATTTCCATATTTTAGTATATTGAACAATTTTGGAAAGGTGATTTTAATTTTGAGAATTTAGTATTTTAAGTTGTTTCGAAAATGTCAAAAATGATGAGCTTAACTACTCACAGAAAAATGAGCTGTTCATGAAAACCGTAGATTGGAGCCACTGCTGATTTTTTGTTTTTTCTATACAGTTGTTGAGAATGTAAGCAAATTTTGTATAATAGTAAGTGACGGACCATCTTGTCTTTTTACATTTTATATAAAATGTAACAAGGAAGATATACATTTCTTGATGAATGTGTTTTGGGGAATAAATCTCGCTAACTATAATATGGGGAAAGGTTTCCACTTCAGGATGCATTTGAAAGCTATTAGAGTTCTGTAAAAAAACAAAGTTCTCTGCTGCGTCACATGATTTAGATCGACGTGATGAGCACAATTCTTGCGCATGCTCAGACATCAGTGTTTTATTCAAATTTGGGATTTTATTTTGTTACTAAAAATTATTTGAGTCAATTATGTATTGTTAAAAGATACATATAAAAAGCATATGAAATTTATAACAGAATTAAACAAAGCAATAAAAATAAATATGAGAAATAAACGTTTCTTATGCATGCCTATAATTTAAAAATACTACATCATAACTTTTCAAAATGAAAAATTTTGTTTTACTACATGTGTGTATTTAATAAACTAAAATAAATGTATATTAAAATGCACAAATTACAAGAGTGGAGGGCTGAAGCTGGCCTCCTGCTCTGCTGAGCAATCTTGGTTGAGTTAGCATGCTTTTGTGCTTTCTACAGAAAAGACTTAAGTGGTGACCATTCTTTTTTTTTTTTCTGAGATCAAAAATCAGTTTCCTAATTAAAAACACTTCTCTAGACATCAAATATATTTTTCTAACGTCCGACTGCATAGTGAAGAGAAGCGGTTTTGTCATGAAAATGTATATTGTAAATGATCTGCATCCGCTTTATGCAAGATCCCCCATCTCTGAATTTCTTCAGTAAAAAAAAGTGGACAATGTACGGGGATTTGCTTGACCCCAGGCTATAGATTGCCCATTGCTGGACCACCATAGATTATACTCATGAACATTGCCCTCTCCTTGGGTGGCTTATTTGTGCTTGAATAGGATTTCATATGGAAGAAACCATTGCCCCTGTCCATAAATGATTTTGTATGTACGTCAAGGATTTTGCTTCACCAAAGAAAATTGTTATTTCTTAGTGGGCATTTATATTTATAGAAAATTAAAAAATATATATTTTTAAAGTGAAATTTATTATGAATAAAATCCACTCCAATTTGAAATTTTTTCAGGTAGTGATTACCAACTTTTCCAACTTTTATGGGTCAGGAGGAAGGGGTGACCCCCCCCCCCCCCCCGGCACCTACGTCCCTGGGTGAGAGGAGAGGGAGACTTTTTTTTATAATTAAAGGATGTAAATGACTGATACTCCATTAAAAAAAGCCTAGCAGAAGTACTGTTTTTAATTTAAATAATATGTCTATTTGAAAAGCTTTCCATGCCCTGTTAAGGGATGAAAATGTAGGTTCTGGATAAGAATTTCTGTACTGATGAAGGTCAGGTGCTAATCTGTATAAAATAGTATGAACACACTTCAACTAACTAAAACTTTAAAATCAAAGACAACCGAAAATAGGCTTAAAGTCCTTTAGTAAAATCTTCTTTCCTCGACATACGGAAATTACATTGTCAAAACACTTTCGGTCATCACCATGCCCTCATCAGTGATGACTATTTTCGGTTGTCTTTGATTTTAAAGCTAAAATCTATATGTCTAAAGAAGAAGAAAATGTTCTGTCTCCCATTGTTAATAAATTTGAAGTTAAGTCATTTTATACTGAAATGAAACATATAAAGTGAGTAGGACATAGCAATAATGATTCACATGTTGCAGTTAATGAAATAATAAAGAAATTCCATAATTTGAATATTCAATGTCAAAATAGAACAAATGTTTTAAGTAATTAAAGATGTCTGGTCCCTTATTTTATTCATTGCATGAACATACACACAATCCAAAACATGATAAAACATAATACAAAAATATTACTGTCTTAATTAAAATTACCTGGCATTTTAAATTTAAATAACAAAAATGTTAGATGAGAAATTAAGATCGCTCTGTTAAAAAATTATTTATGAAATCAAAATAACTGTTTCCTTAGAAAAGGAGCAGCATGACTACAAAACATTTAACATACTACTGTAGCATCACTGCTTTCAGGATGCTACTTCTGAACACAGTTTATGAAACAAAGTATAGAACAAAGAGTGGTAACCAATAATGAGTGGTTTATCCTCATTTAAAATTATTACAAAAGTCTGATTGTTGTCATAGGCGGTGCCAGGCTTTCACAATTGGAGGTGCTATGCATAGAACATAAAATCATATATTAGGGCCACTTTTTTTTTGGAGGGGAGGGGGGTCAAATGGTCTAATAGGACAGCTATGTTCCTGTCATATATTATGATATTGTTACAAATCTTGTGTCCTCAAGAATCGTGGGTGCAAGAACGAGTCCAAGTTTCTGGATAACTTACATTTATTCACAAGCACAAAGCAAACAGGAACAGTATACAATCAAACATTACAGGAACAGTATACACAGTATACAATCAATCCACTCATTTCACAGAGTAAGGGATATTATTCTCAAAATGTTGACTAATTTCACAAGACAGCCACTACTGTTCTCAAAACATTTGCAAAAATCACTCTCTAATGTAACTCGTGTCATGTCCATTCGTCAACTCCAATGGAGTGATGAGTCCTTTTTATAGTCCCTCTATAGAAACTTCTGGAAATCTCTCTGTAGAAATATAAGTAATAAAATATAAGTTATAATTCTTCATAAGTAATAAATTAATGAAAAAATATTGACATTCCAAATGAACCTTAAAAATATCTAATCTCAGATTTATAAATCCATAAAAAAATAAATAAAATAACTTTAAATAGAGAAAGAGAGAAACTGAAAATTGTTGGCAGTTGTTAAGTAAAAAAGAGTGTTTGCACAATTTTGTAATGGTGATGCTAAAGCACCTCTAGCACCCCTGTGGCACTGCCTATGATTGTTATAGGTATTGTAAGATTTTGGACCCAAATGGATTGATTAACAGTAGATGCAGCAAATGAAAAATATCTAATGTGAGCAGCACATGACTTTCCCTGTAGACTCATATTCACGTGCTCTTTATTTCTTCAATAATTCATTAAATCCACTTTAATGGCACAAAATAGTCATAATCATTTTAAATAACTCTGAATTGGTACTTTTAATTCAGTTTTCATATTCAAAGAAAAAAAAAAAAATCTCAAAAATGGCTAGGCCTAGAGCAGTCGAGTTGGTCTTATTCTTTTTGGCGTCAAAAATTATCTAGAAAATAAGCATTTAATGGAGATATTTGAGCATACATAGTCTTTTATTTTTAAATTTAACGAGTTTTGCAGGACATTTCACAAAAAAAGGCATGTTCTTTTTTTCCCGAAGGGTACCAAAATCTAATCAGCACCACATTATCCTACAAATGACTTATCTACCAAATTTTGTGAGCTTTGATCAATTAGTTTTTCAGCTAGAGTGGGTACAGATAATTTTTGCGGGCCATTTCGCAAAAAAGGTGGATTTTTTTTTTTTTGTCCCAAATCTTACCAAAAACTAATCAACACCAGGGTCACACACAAGTGACTTACCAACCCAATTTTATGAAATGTGATCCATTAGTTTTAAGTTAGAGTGGATACATACATTGTGCGCACAGGTGTCACGCTAAAAATAGTTTTGATGACGTATGACTTAGATGTGGGTGGCTCAGAGCAAGTCTAACACAGCGACCAGAGGTCTATTGTACTGTCCCCCAAAGATGAAGCAGTCCTTAAGAGAAGAGACCAAAGATCAGCAGGCACTTGACAAGAATATCCTGCAACTCCCAGAGCTCAATCCCATGTCGATCTCAGCAGTGTTCGAAATTAACGGTCGTTAGGCGGACGACTAGATTCTTCAATCTGGTCGTCAAATTTGACGCCTAACAATGCTATTGTTAAATATCAGTCTTCCCCAAGGTACTTTAAGCATACCCCCCTTCCTTTGACTAAGTCTTCCCTTTCCCTTTGACTAAATTACGATCCCTAGTAGGAAACTGGACAGCGGTCGAGAAAAAAGCGGCATTTTATACACGCCCACAGTGATAAATCTGCAGGTGGTATACAGACAGTAATCCCTATGTGTCTATTCACGGAAAGACAACATTGGGAGCTTTATTGTACTTCATCTCACCCCTACCCTTCAAGACCTGAAATTGTACTTCTGAAGAATTTATTTGTTTTTCTTTATCCTCAGACATTCTGATGTACCAGACTCCGGGTATTTAACGAGTTTCTATTGCTCCCCTACCCTTTATTCCCTCGTACATCTACGTGTCCCACTTGGAAGAAAAGGGAGTGATCCTGCAGAGTCTTTACATTCTAATTGCTTACTATTATAGAACACACTGCATTCCAGATTAAATCATTCCAGCACCTTGCAAATTTGGTTAGCTAATATTTTGTTATCAGACACTGAAAATGACGTTTTTATAGTTGCTAAGTGTTCCAATTTTTATGTACGTGTTCCTTTTTTCAGTCTTGTTCCGGGAATCCGATTTGGATCCACAGTAGTCCGATTTTTCTTTTCCATAACATTTATATTTTATTGCATGCAAATCTGCATATTTTTCATCTGCATATGCATAAGAATATCTACAAGTCATGAAATCGGAAGTAGGTCACCGAAATGAGAAACAAAGTCAGGAATTTTAAAATCGAGGTTTTTCTGTTTTTTCATCAAAAAAATCCATTTCCACATAATTGCGTCTGTTTCTAATTAATGTGGGAGAAACACATTTGCATTGACTAAGATTTTTATGATTATTTTATGTTATATACAAAAAGAAATATTTTTCAGACGTATTATTAAAGAAATAAAGAGCTATATTGCTTGAGTAGCGGGTACCGTGATAAATGGCATTTGTCCGCGATCTTCATTATATTTCGTTTTATTGTGAACATATTTTTCCACTTCTGCAATCTGTTTGCATCGTCTAAAATGTTTGTAATTATTTCGTATATACTATATTATGCGGAAAAACTATTTTTCAAGAGTATGTTTAATGACATGAAAGGCTATTTTGCAGCAGCATTGCGATAAATGGCATTTGTGCGCAATCCTCTATATTTCGTTTTATTTTGAAAGCATTTTTCCACTGTTACAATTTGTTTGTTACAAACGTTTGTAATTATTTTGTATATTATATAGGAAAACTATTTTTCAAACATAGTATTGGTGAAATAGAAGGTTATTTTGCAGCAGTATGAGGGAAAACAGTATTAGTGCATGATTTTTCCTCATGCAATATGTTCCTATCTTTCTTTCTGGTAGGTTGGCATCTATGCATTTTTTATATCAATCCTTGAAATTAATGTGATTCATACTTTTTTTATTATTACCCAGGCTGTCTGGCTCACCCAAAGGGTGTAGATGAGTTTTAAGGGCATGATTTATATTTTGTCAAAGCAACAAGAAAAAGTGTAGCAACTGTAAAACAAAAACTTATTATTGATTTGCAAATACTGAACCCTAACTGACAACTCTGTATTTCTTCATGAAGCTCCGATATTTGCATTGACTGCCGATCTCCGGGCAAATATGCAAATTCTCCCCCACCCCCCCTTTTTTTAAACTTTTAAGATGAATAGAGTAAACAGACTTTAAAAATTCTGTACTTTGACGAGATTGGCCACTAAAAATGACTAAAAAATTTCCTCCAAGATTCCCTTATAATATTTTAATTTTAAATGTGTTTAATTCTTATATTTGTAAATAATATGAGACAGATTATATGGAAATGTCACTAAAATGGGCATTTATATGTAATTCTTGGTTTATCCCGTTTTATTATCACATATTTTCCATTTTTGCAATTTGTTTTTATCAACTAAAACTTTTATATTAATTGTTATTTTAACTCAGGAGAATTAATTTTCAAGCATGAAATGAAGGGGTATTGGGGCAATGATTGTATAAGGTGACCATAATTTAAAATTGTAAAATAAGTTTTTTTTTTTAATTTTTTGTTTTTTATGTTCTTTTTGCCAAAAACAAATTAGCAATTTTTTCTATTTATTTTCTTTTGGGTTTCTTTATCAGTTTATTTTAAATTTTAAGAAAATTTAAAACAATTTTTAATACAAAAATCTGAATTATTCTTTGTTTATATCTTTAACAAAAGTGGACATTTAAAAAATAGTTGTTATTGTTAGAGATGTCAAAATGGCAAGTAGCCGTGTTTATTTGACACCTAGAGTCAAAACTATAGGCGTCAAATGACACCTAGTTCAAATTTTTAATTTCTAACACTGGACCCCAGTGCTCGACCCTATGGGCAGAAAGCTCCTCACACACACGGTATGTGTATAAGGCCCAGGTTGCCCAACTAACCCAAGGGTATGAGCAGCAAAGTGAGCTGCTGGTCACAGAGTATGTGTTGAAGACCCAGACCGTCCGACTCGTCCAGAGGACTAAGAGCACCTATTTGGACGGCCGGCACAGAGTATGTGTGAGGCAGTTTGTTCATTATACTTATAACCTCTACAGATCGGGTCTTTAGTGCTACCCATAATGCTTAGGTGTCTAACACTTAGGTGTCTGACACAGTGTGCCGACACAGAGTATGTGTGAGGCAGTTTGTTCATTATACTTATAACCTCTACAGATCGGGTCTTTAGTGCTACCCATAATGCTTAGGTGTCTTTTAAGGGTGCAGTGCCCAGTAAGGAGCGCAACAACCCTTCTAATTCCAGTTCTATTGAGCTTGAATAGCTCCGTATGACATACACGAGGGCACTCACAATTCAGTTCTTTCGCCTGCAAGACTGATTGTGTAAGTTTTTGGACCCATATGGATTGATTAACAGTACATGTAGCAAATGAAAAATATCTGATTTTAGTATAAGGATCAAACTATTTATAAGATTCAATATGTGCATATGGAGGAATTAAAAATTGTTTATTATGCATGTTATATTATATAGAGTGTCAACTACAAGGACTGAGTGTTGATATATTTTACTTTTCTTGTATACTCTGGGTTTCTTGTATACACTTTACAACATAGTTTAAAAGTGTTTATGACTTTGTTTATTTTGTCTTGTTTTGTCTGTCTGTTTGCACAATAACTGCCTTAAAAATGACTTTATCAGAATGAAATTTTAGTATGTTGTTGAGACGGTGGGTTGTAGGACCTATGCGATTGGAAATGAATAATGTCACCCAATTAGTTTCGGATTGAACTCAGGTTGAAAAAATGAAACACATTGAACCCTATGGGACTTAATCTTTCATATATTTTTTAACCCCTTAAAGCACGAGTTTTTTTTCGGAAAAACTGGTAAAAAATGATCAAGTTTTTTTTTTACAGAAAATGAATATATAGGTATAGTGTAAGTTATTTTTTGCAATTTCAGTTGTGGGGGGTGACTAGGGAGCGGGGGGGGGGGGGGGGGGGGGTCAAAAGTTATAAAAGAAAATTATTATACAAACAAAGTGTAAACGATTTGATTACATGTTTATTTTGAATTTCAAAATATTAAAATCAATTTAATCAAATTGTCATACTTACAAGCATAAGAAAGGCTAAAAATTCAGTTTGGTATGATATACCATGAAGCATGGTATGGCACAAAGTCCAACTAATCATCAAAATGTACCACGTGGTGTGTAAACACGCTTGTGTAAACAAGAAAA
This sequence comes from Amaurobius ferox, assembly GCA_951213105.1. Taxonomy (NCBI): domain Eukaryota; kingdom Metazoa; phylum Arthropoda; class Arachnida; order Araneae; family Amaurobiidae; genus Amaurobius; species Amaurobius ferox. Next base: position 109,270,505 of record OX578155.1, on the reverse strand, counting down.
ATGCTGCATAGTGGTGCCATCTATGGTAAATAAGTTTAATTATAATCTAGCCTATCTATTTTTACTAGAACGGATATCAGACGGGCATTAGAAATAAAATAACGCGAGATACAAGATCGCCCGTGTGAGACACGGGCATGTGCAAATTTGCCGGTAACTTTCGCCCGTGTTAGACACGGGCAAATGCGCTAAGTGATTAAGCGAAGTTAAAATTTATAAATTGCTTCAAAAGTTTTAGGAAATATTCAAATTATCTCATAAAATATTTAAGAAAAAATTCAGCAAAATAGGTTTGGTAGTTTTTTAAATAAAAATAAAAATAATGATGACACTCACTCATGAAGAGAATAATACATGACCCACTTCAAAATAAAGTAAGGCATCTATCTTTTCTCCCAGAGTCAAAATCGTTCTTTTAAATTCATATTCAGTGTTGCATCCATCCTAAACTGCTTTAGTTTTGCATAATTTTTGTGCATCTATAATCTGCGCCAACACAATGACAATATTTTTCAGTTTAAATGATCCAGCTTTGATTATTTCTACAATGAAGTCTGATTTTAATGGATGCAGAATGTAAACAAGTGATTGTAAAGATGAGTTGTATAAGAATTACTGAATGTTTTTTCACACAAAATTATTGAACTCTGGAGTCTGGAATAAAAGTGTATGAATGAAATATTCATTGCTTTTACATAGGGAACCAGGCTATTTATATTTTAATGACGTCATTTGAATAACGTTCTTTTTTTTTCGATGAAGTTTTAAGTTTTCTAGTAAATAAATTATTGTAGTTTTGTGATAATTAAAAAAATATTACCGCTGAATGTTGTTGTTGAGACCCAGACCGTCCGACCTACCAGAAAGGTGTAAGGTAACTGTTTGGACGGCCGGGAAGTGCCACCCAATTTGGACCGGAACCCAGTGGGGGAGGCATCCACAGGGACCGTACCCTCCTTCCCCTACCACCAATCTCTCGGAAGGAATTACGGACCCACATGTTTAACGTGATCGTACTCCGCGTGAACACGGTGGCAGTTTTGGCAGTGGCTGGAATCGAACCCGGGCCTACCGAGTGCAACTCCAGCGCGCTAACCAATGGGCTACCGCGCCCCTTACCGCTGAATGTATCACAGTTTGCATTTCAGTTGAAAAGTGTTTCATAATCAAATCTTTATGCATGATTGATTTTTCTTGTTTTAATCTTATTTATATATCTTTATATAATTTAGGGCAAAACTTGTGAATGTTGTTGTAGAAAGAAAAGTATCTCGAATGCAAGAAGTGATAGATATAGGACGGCTTATTCGGGAGAGGAATACATTACCTATCAAAGTAAAATTGTGTTTTGTTTTCTTGTTTATATTCTGTGATCTTCTATATGTAATTATAAGCTGAAAACCCATGTATCCTGTGACAACAAGCACCATACAGGGTGTGTAGGGGTACTTGAACTTGAATTTTAAATGAACATTTTCAAGGCCTTGAAAGTACTTGGAAATTCACATTTTCTTGGTTAAATCCTTGAAAGTGCTCGAAAAAGTAGGGTTGAAAATATTTCTTCAATCTGTAGTGTTTGTTTTTTCTGAGAAGTTCTGCTTTGCCTGAAAATTTCCTTAGCGACATAATTTTTTTTTAAATTTCCTCAGTGCGACTGCTGTGATGAACAGTCACGAGTGCTTAGAACCTACAATATAATATGCACTTGTAGGGGAGGGAGAGGGTCAATTTATTTAAAAAATAAAGTTGATTATTTTCAAACCAGGGCAGACAATATCTTTTTATTTGTTCCTTTTGTAAGGTGTGTGGGGGAAATATTGGAGGAAATCTGTCAACTGTCTACAGAATGCTTTTAATAATTTATTGATAAGAAAATATATCTGATTTAGATGTTTCATAAGTGCTTTTAAAGTATATAAAACCTGTTTTCGTATTATAGATATATTTGAACTCATTTTTTTTTCTGAATAAACAATAATTAAAATGTTTTCAATTAATTAAAATAATTAAATTGTTTATTAAATTTGCTTTATTAAATGCCTGTATTTAGGTAAGTAGAGAGTACATACAGGTGCTTGAAAATTGGGGAAGTACTTCATTTTTCTTAACATTTTTAAGGCCTTAAAAGTACTTGAAAATTCCCATTTTCTTGGTCAAATCTTTAAAAGTGCTTGAGAAAAGCAGGGTTGAAAGTGTTCTGCAGATTCACATCATTTAGATTTTTCTGAGATGTTCTGCTTTCTTTGAAAATTTCCTAAGTAGGCAGTTGTACTGAAATTTTCCTAAACAACATTGTTTCTTCCCCAAAATTTCCTCAACGGCTTCAACATTAAATAACGATGTTAGTTTGCTATAATTTTTCTTCCCAGAAATGCATATAACTTCATAATATGATAGAAATGAAATGTAATAAATTGAAAAATAATTGCATAGTACTTGAAAGTCCTTGAAAAGTGCTTGAAATTAAAAAAAAAAAAGTGGGAAAAATACTAGCCCTGAATGTAGGCTACATTAGCATATCGTATACAGTGGGTTTGCCATTCTGTGGATCACATATGAATGATTTTTTTTTCCCAAGAACCAACCATTCAGTATTTTGCACATTTCATGAAGTAATTTGGTGATGCTGTTAGGCACTATAGTGAAGAGTGCTATTAAAGGGTTTCAGCTCACCACTTTAGTATATATATATTTACATCTAACTCCTTTGTTGAAGAACACATTTGTTGAAGGTTGCATTGGTTGAATGTTGCGTGGGTGAGTGGACTACAACTAACGTATAAGAATACTCAACACATCAATAAAAATTAATATTTAATAACTGAAACTTAACAATACAGGAACTTTTACTTGCTGAACTTGAAAATATTACAGCGTTAAATTGCATCATTATATACGTGCATAAGGTTAAGCTAGAAAATATCTGTCACGTAACCGATGTTATGCCAAGACTCCAGGATATAAGACGTCATGCTTCAAAAGTTCAGACTTGTTCAGAAAAGTAAAGATGAGTGTACGCGAGTACGAAACTGTCAGTATACTAGACAGTGAGTATACTAGACTGAATACGAGACAGCGAGTATACTAGACTGAATACGAGACAGCGAGTATACTAGACTGAATTCGAGACTGAAGAACTGCACGATGCAACGTCTTAAATATGGAATCGTTGACATGCGCAGTATGCACTCACAGGACCGCAGAGTATGTAACATCCTGCAGAGAGTCTGTGAAGTCCCGCAGTCGTGACGTCACCACAGTACTCCCCCCTAGGAAAAAACATCCAGGTCAAGATCCAACCTGAAAGCGAACTACAGGCTTAGTTCTACGACCAGATCTAGACACACCCTGGGCACTTGCAATAGGAGTCTCCAAACTTGTGTGCTCATTCACCTTAGGAACCACCACGTACGCTGGCTTCACTCTGTCAAATGCAACGTCATGTTTCCGGCCATTGCACAGAATCGAAATGACTTTGTCCATCTTTGACAAAACTGGAAAAGGTCCCTGATATGGCGGCACCAATGGTCTTCTGACAGCATCTATGCGGAGAGAAACATGAAAACAATCCTTTAAATCATGAGGAACATACACTTTTTGCGTGGAATGATCAGTTGCTGGGATCTGCCTCAGCTTAGCCATGTGTTCCCTCAGATTTTGCGCGAATTGTGTTGGAGCCATTACTTTCTGATCTGCTCTTTCTATAAGCGAAGGGCTGTACCATAAACCAACTCCGTCGGTGCGGCTTTTAACTCCTCTCGAACTGCCGATCTCAAAGATAATAACACCACTGGCAAAACCTCGCTCCAATGAATAGGATCCACCACCATTAAAGCCGATTTGAGGGTTCTGTGAAAATGCTCCACCATACCGTTCCCTTGAGGGTGATATGCGGTGGTGCGACACTTGTGTACCCTCAAAATCCTAAATAAACGCTGGAACAGACGAAATTCAAAATTTGCTTCCTGGTCTGTCGTGATAACTACCGGCACTCCAAAACGTGTGATCCAATTGCTGAGAGAAACTTCAGCTACTGTCTCCACGGTCTGGTTTTGCATCGGAAGTTCTTCCGGCCAGCGTGTATATCTGTCGATGCATGTCAAGATGTATCTATTACCTTTTGACGGTAACAGCGGTCCCACTATATCCAAATGGACCTGACAAAACCGATTTGTTGCGGGAGGAAATTCCGCCAACGGCGTCTTAGTATGCTTAAATATCTTGCTTCTTTGGCACTCAAGATATTGCCGACACCATTCAGCACAATCTCTTCTCATAGCACGCCACACGAAACGTTGTTGCATCAACTTCAATGTCGCCTTTGAACCAGGATGTGATAAATTGTGTGTCCTGTCAAACACCTTCTTCCTCCAGATTTATGGGATGAAAGGTCTAGGTACACCATTAGACATATTATAATATATAGCATTATTACAGGCAGGGAAAGACATGAGCCACAAATCGAGACCTGTATGCGTTTTTAACAAATCTTTCAACTTCCGATCCTGTAACTGGTCCAGCGCAATACCATCAAAATCAATCGAAGCAGCTAAACTTATAGAATTGATCCTAGATAAGATATCAGCGACTACATTCTTATCTCCCGGAATATACCTGATATCGGTTGAATACTGACTGATTAATTCTAAATGTCTAATCTGTCTAGCGGAAGAGTTATTCAGTTTTTGATTAAATGCATACGTTAACGGTTTATGATCAGTGTAAATCATGACCTGACGACCTTCCAACATATGAATAACAGCCGCATAAACTCCCAACAATTCCCGATCAAACGTGCTGTATTTCATGTGCGCAGGGGTAAGCTTTTTTGAAAAAAAACCCTAAAGGTTCCAGATCTTCTTCAATCTGCTGTTGCAAAACCGCACCTGTCGCGATCTGAGAAGCATCAACCATTAAAACCTGCGGTACATTCGGAGCAGGAAATGCGAGAAATATTGCATCGGCAATCGCCTTCTTGCAACAATCAAATGCTTCCTTAGCCTCATCCGTCCACAGGATAAGCGTTTTATAATTTTTGCATTTATTTTTGACGAGTTCGTTAAACTGCGATTGTTTTTCAGCAGCGCCCTTTACAAACCGGTGATAAAAATTTAGCATTGCCAAAAAAATTCTCAACTCCTTCACTGTAGTAGGAACAGAGTATTCAGCTAATTTTCCAATCTTATCCGGCAATGGAGAAATTCCTTTATTGGATATCAAAAACCCTAAGAAAGAAATCTCCTATACTCCAAATTCGCATTTCGGCAAATTCACTATCATACCATGATCATTCAATTTCCTAAATGATCTGCGTAAATGATCCTCATGCATTTTCTCGTTTTCCGAAAAAACAAACACATCATCTAAGTACGACAGACAAAAATCAAAATCGCGGAGGATATTATCCAACACGTGTTGAAACGTACTGCCTGCATTACGCAAACCGTACGGCATTTTTAGGAATTCAAACAGACCAATCGGAGTAGTTACCGTGGTTTTACAAATATCACTGGGCTCCACCGGAATTTGCTGGTATACTCGAACCAAATCAATTTTTGAAGAAACAGTTTTGCCCCTAAGTCCCATCACAAAATCATGAATGTGCGGAAGTAGATACCTGTCCGGTGTCGTAACCTTATTGACTGAACGAAAATCGCCACAAATTCTCCATGAATTGTCCTTTTTCTTAACCATATGAATAGAACTAACCCACGGATTTTTTGAAGGTCTAATTACACTTTGCTGAAGCCAATCCTTAAATTCCTTATTTAATGCAGCCAACTTCTCTGGATTCAGTCTCCTTGGTCTAGAAAAAAAGTAGAGGACCGGTAGTCTCAATACAGTGTTTAATCAAACCGTTTTCCGTGTCTATAAACGTTTGTGGATTTGAACCGAATACCTGCGGGAATTCAGAAACTATAGAATCATACCTATTTTTTCCCCTCGTCAACGACAAACCTACAAACGACCCAGAAACAATTGTACCGTATACAAACAATTTTGTCTCCGCATCGCAAATCCGTCGGTTTTTTAAATTGATCAGGAGGCCAAACCTTTCTAAAAAATCCGCACCTAATATGGGCGTGAAATATCGGCAATCATCAAGTTCCAATGAAATTTTCTCCAAAGTCCAAAATCCAATCTTATACCACCGAATGTCTTAAGCACCGAGCCATTAGCCGCATACAAAACCAAATCAACAGGGTCTTTTCGTGAAGTAAGCCTCTTAGGAAAGCAACTAGTTGCAGCTCCGCTATCAATCAGAAATTTAGTTTTTGTAGCTCGCTCAAAAACAAATAATCGGCAACCAGCACACGCATCCACCGCCGCCGACAAACAGGAATGCCAACTAGTTTTCCGACCACTTACATGGTGAAATACACCTCCGAGCTTTTTCCTTAAATTTATCGTGATACCAGCAGAAACCACTAGCACGGGAACCTGATGAAGACCTATTCCTTCTACGGCCGAAACTGCTACGTTCAGCGCGAACAGTCCCTGACCTAGAAACGGAACCCAACTCACAGATTGCTTTTTTACCTCAGCTAATTCTGACTTAATTATCTCCAACTCTGAGTTATCCCTCGAAATACTTGAAATAACTGCAGTATCTCTAGGACCCTCACAAATTTTATCTGCCATTTTCGCAATCCTGGAAAACTTCATGGATTCTTCAGAACAAACACTGTGTATCTGCTGCACCCGAGCCGGTAGTCTTTGCATCCATAACGTGCATAATGCACTGTCGCTGAGCTTACCACAATTTTACCCCTCCATTTCACATAACAATTGCGAAGGACGTTGATCGCCCAAATGCACATCATTGAGAAGCAATCTTAATTTGGAATCTTCAGATTGCTCATACGAAGCCAAAACTCGTGCCTTCAAAACTTGATACGTTCCCTCAATCGGGGGATTCGAATACATTTTAGAAGCCGAGTGTTAAGCGCGGAAACCACCGAATGAAACTTCGTTGAATCCACAGAAATACCTGCCGTAATAAATTGTGATTCGACCTGTGCAAACCATAACGCAGGATCTGTTTCCCAAAAAACAGGCGCCTTAAACGCGACTCTACAGATACTCGAATATTCCTGTTGAGTTTCCTGCCGACCCTGAACCTTTTCCTCGGATGTACCATTTCCCAATATATTTGCAAATGTGATACAAACACACACTATAACAATATTAATACCGGAAAACAAAATACAGTTTCAAAAACGAAAGCACAGACTTTCGCGACCTATTTACAAAAGGATACATAAAAACCCTAAAGCATACCCTCACATTCGAATATGTAAAAAGCAAGACAAGTATAAAAACAATCTCAAAATATTACATATATAAATGACATGTAAAAACCATGCGGGCCACAAGAAAGCTCTTTAAAAACTTTAAAAATACAGAAAGATAGCTCAACTATGCCCATTTAAGATATTAGCAACCAATACTAACTACTATAGTTCCCAATAACGGCATGCGTACTATATCACTATCAAAAACTCTGTATTCAATAACTAGAACCCATTGAAATGACCGCGTGCATGTAATAACCACTATAACTCATGTTAAAACAAACTCGAATATAACACAGGTCACGAAATGCAGTCAAGCTTTCACCTACCTGAACTCTTTAAGTGAAAACGCATCGATTTGGTCCACGAAAGTTGAACCGTCATCAGAGAACACCATTTCTGGTCACAGGCAGGGCAGCATCCAAGCGAGTCTTCTTTTCCAAGGCAAGTGTACTTTTGGTGCGAGAAATTTCAGACGAGCTGTCCATTTGCGAATGAGTCGCTACTTTCGGTGCAATTTTCCGAACTTTTAGTGAACACTTTAGGTGACTTTAGAACAACACCACTTTGTGAACACACTATGCTATATCTGTATCCATTCTCGTCCAAGTGTCCGCTTTACCGTCCGTATTACCTTGTTAGTGAAGCTTTGCTGTGCATTTTAGTGAATCCAGTGACTTTTAGTCTTTAGTACTTCAATGTCCGGGTCACCACTTTGGTGAGGCTGTTAGGCACTATAGTGAAGAGTGCTATTAAAGGGTTTTTCAGTTCACCACTTTAGTATATATATATTTACATCTAACTCCTTTGTTGAAGAACACATTTGTTGAAGGTTGCATTGGTTGAATGTTGCATGGGTGAGTTTACTACAGCTAATGTATAAGAATACTCAACACATCAGAAAAACTTAACATTTAGTAACTGAAACTTAACTTAACAATACAAGAACTTTTACTTGCTGAACTCGAAAACATTACAGCGTCAAATTGCATCATTATATGCATGCATAAGGTTAAGCTAAAAAGTATCTGCCACGTAACCGATGTTATGCCAAGACTCCAGGATATAAGACGTCATGCTTCAAAAGTTCAGACTTTGAGTCTACGCAAGTACGAAACTGTCAGTATACTAGACAGCGAGTATACTAGACTGAATATGAGACAGCGAGTATACTAGACTGAATACGAGACTGAAGAACTGCACAATGCAACGTCTTAAATATGGAATCTTTGACATGCGCAGTATGCACTCACAGGACTGCAGAGTCTGTAACATCCCGCAGTCGTGACGTCACCACAGTAATATAACAAGAGTTCTTCCAGCCCATAGAAAACATTAAAGTCGGGGAAAACGGTGTTCATGGGTCAGGGAAAATCAAAAGAAAATATTTGCTATGAGCACTGATTTAAATGTGTGTCACTGATGAAAAATATTTTTTTTAAATGCATTTCTTTCAGTTTTCTATTAATACTTATAGAGCTTGCGGAAAAAAGTCAAAAACAAGGATTTTGAAATATCGGGGAAAGAAAATTTTGTTGCTTTCAAAACTTTTTTTTTTTTAATTTTGTTTTTTTGTTTTCAGAATACAAATTTAATTTTTATGGAGTTTGTTATGCATTTATGAGCTAAATAAATAATAACTTTTCTTAATTTATATTTTTTACCTCACTGCTATCTGTACAGAATTTAATAAGCGTTTTTCTTTTCTTAACATCTTAGAAGCCTAACTGACTTGTATGATCTTTGTTGTGGGAAGAAGCATATATTTCTTTAATCAAATATGTTATAAAAAAAAAGAAAAAATTGGAATTTTTGACGTATGTGCTTTTTCCCTCCACTTCTAGATTTATAGAAACCATTTTTAAATTGATTTTTTTTTCCTTTTAAGTATCCTCTGCCAGAGCTTGTTGTTATCCATGGGGATTCTGAATACTTGTCTGATGTCAAGTCTTTAGAGAAGTTTGTTATTGAAGTATGTATATAATATTGATTAGAGTTTATGCATGGTATGTTAAATTAAAATTTTTGATAATTCTTACTTTCCGTTGGTAGAAAGTATTAATTTTCCCCCAAAAATTTAAATTCAAGATTTTTACAGAAAGGCATGTTTCAAATGATTGAAAACATTTTCTAATCTGAACATTGATGATCCACATTTCAAATAATTTAAACAGTTTAATGTGCAAAAGGGAAAGGAAAGAACTGGGGGGGGAGGGGGGAGAATGAATCTTTAGTTGTGGAGATTATTGTATTTTTTCTGTTGATTTTCAACATTTTAATGTATTTACAGTGAATAATATAATTAAATAATTATATTCATAAATATTTAATTATTGAATAATTTAATATTATCTATAATTCATTATTATATAGTGTATATTATTCATAGTGTAGTATATTTGTGTTTATGTGGTTACTGTAACTGGATTTCATCTGTAGTGACCACGTAAATTGAATAAACTAATTGACCTAATTTAATAGATACATCGATAGATATCTCAATAAATCAGTTATAGGTTACCTTGAGGCTGATTAGATTTTGATACGATTTGTAAAACATAACCTGATGGTTTTTTGTGAAATAGCCGGCAAAAATCATTAAAATCTAAAATAAAATACTTCTTATGCTCAAATGTGTCTATTAAATGCTTTATACGTATCATTTTTTGTGTATGTAATATTTGATGATTAAAATAATAAAAAACTCTTTTGTCCTAGAACAAGCCGCTCTCGAGATAGTTTAGTTTTCTTGCATTTTTACTATAATGGTTTTGAAAATACATCCCGTTACCCAACGAAACCAAAAATTGAATGAAAAGTGCCCATTCAGTGTCACTTCAAAGAAGGATTCATGCTTTTTTGTGCCATTAAACTCAATTGAATGAATCATTAAAGAAATAGTGATGACATGAATTTGAGTCTGTAGGGAAAGTTATTCTTTGCCCATATCAGGTTTTTAAAGTTTGTAATGATAAGTGTTATTATTACAATATCTCAAACTGAAAGTACTAGCTATGGACAGTAAGTAAATGTGTAGCCCATTGAAAGACCTACAAGGATATACACAGTGATCTCTTGTTAAGACTGACAGTTGATGGCTACTTTACTGTACATATTAGCGAGAGTCCATTATAGCAGGAGTCCACAAATCTGACGTGAAATAGTAAAATGGTAATGAAAGTTTGTTATTCTCAATTTTATATAATATACTAGGTACATTGAAAAATGCAATCTTAAAACAAGACAGAAAATGTTAATAAAAAAGTTTTAATATGTATAATGAGGTACATATGAAAAAATATTAGCATTCAAAATATAAGCAAAATGTAGTTGTATGTATTACCATTTTTAAAATGAAGTAATGTTTATTTCTTCCGGGTAAACAATATTTTTTTATGTCATTCTCAATGTTAGTCATTTGCTCAAAAGCATGTTCTGGAATATCTTCTACTGATTGAAAAATTAAATGAATTCTAAATTAACAAATGACAAATCTCAAACAGATCCAAAAATCATTTTATTATACAATCTTCCTACAGACGTAAATACAGCCAAAGCGCTTTCGAACATCTTCCATGTTCATCCTTAGTGGCATCACTGAGGTATCGCCACTGAGGATGGCCATGGAAGATGTTCGAAAGCGCTTTGGCTGTATTTACGTTTGTAGGATGATTGTATAATAAAATGACTTTTGGATCTGTTTGAGATTTGTCATTTGTTAATTTAGTGTTTTGAAAGTCTGACGTGTCACCACTTCTGGTATAAATAAATTCTGTCTATCTTAACTAACGAATGAAAGAATGTATTAAGCAATGTTTATAAGATGCAACGCCCATAGACCTTAACCGGGGAATCCATATTTGTACATAATAATGAGAAATCCATTTTAAATGCATGCTTTCTTAACGAGAGTTCACAGTATTTGAAATTTTTTACTGTATATTTCCATGTATGAGCTGAAAATTTTGGAATTTTTTTTCTATTTCTGTGACTAACGGTTGAGGAAATTGTCATTGGGCACCGATAGCACTGAACACCCTGTATGTGTTTATATATATATATATATATATATATATATATATATCAGGGATCGCATTCATCCTAAAATTCCTAAAAGTTTGAAGTTTACCTTGAATTTCTAAAATTAACCTAAAATTTTTAAATCATCCTAAAATTTTGTAATGTTTCTGCTGCGGCGTCAAATTTACTCTACTATCGCCCGAATACATTCCATTCATATGGCAATCGATGTTAAAAAAGACTTCAGAAATTAAAACGTTGTTCAAAATAGTACTCATCTTTTATAACGATGATAAAAGTGTCAATCACGCCAAATCGCCGATTCTCAATGGTTAAATCCTCTCCGTCCGCGGGGCGATAAGCCCAAAGGTATACCAATTCAGAAAGCTTCTCTCTCGCATCACACGCCAAACATTGTTTTATCGCCAGTTCTGGTACACTATTTTTGCAACTCCTGCAAAAGCGGAGAGAAAGACGATTGTTTTTAATCCGCGATATTGTTCATGAAGACAGATTAAATACATTTGTATCCCATTATTTAAATCATGTTTTATGTACATTTTGGTTTTAAAGTAATACTATGAAAATACATGTATTTAAGACCTTTTTGTACTGCATACAGATTGTTTGCAATGAGTGTAAGAAATGTTCCACCCACATATATAATTTATTATTTGAATAAAACGTTTATATGCGAGATTTTGGAGTAATGTGTGTAGGATCCGTATGTTGTTCAACACTTATATTGTACAACAATCAGTGACGAAAATTGAAGATTATATGAAAGGAGGGAATATTTGTCATTTTAAAAAAGCAAAATTTGTGACATTTTAAGGAAATTTGCTTGACATTTTCGGTTTGTGGGAGCAATAAATATTACTTTTCTGACATACCTAGTATAATGCATCGTATTTCAAGGTGGACTTTTCAAAGTTTTCGGAACTCTTGGGATTCCGTGACGTGATAGTTTCATGTAAATTGTCTTAAAAACGTGTAAAATTTTGATGCATAATTTGGACAACAGGGGATATTTCTTATTTTGGGGTTCCACCATCAAATTAAATTTCAAAAGAGTTTCGTGACAAAATGAATTTGAAAAACACTGATATAATGTACAGGGAAAGTATTATGATGAGGTTGAAAACTCGAATTCTACTTTGTGTTTTCGATGGTAGAGCTTGTTTCAAACATCCCTGAAATCGAATCGAATAAAATGCTCTTATTGAATGTATCACACTTGGCAAAGGATAAGACATCAGAAGAATATTTAATGTAATTTCCAGACACATGTAAGTAAATTTAATGTTCAATACATACTGGTCTAAACTGACCATCTCTGCGTCCGTCTCGACTAAAAACCGTCGTCAAACGATATCCCGCAGTGCTCTGTCTAAAGCATTTCTGTCTGCCTGCATCAGACCATCAGTGTCTATGTCTTACAAAGCCTTCTCCGCTCCGTTCTGGATCAGACTGAGTGGGAATTCTCTCTGATGATTATTGCTTCAAGAAATCTCTTCCTTATATATCCGAGAATGGACTGTTCCGGAAACTCCCCCGGATATGCAAATCAGATGTGTACGCATTGAGAACTGATTTGCATGAAACCTCATGTTGAAAAACGTCACGGTTCACGCCGGTGAACGGGAAGAGTCGTTCATATTAAATTTGCATAAACTCCCGTTCACGGGAACGCGATGTATTGATTTTTTTCCAACAAATGGTGCAGTTGATATAGCAGTTATCAATTGCACACCTCAACTACGCGGCCAAGTCACGGCTAACGGTACAATTGATGAAGTAGCTATCTATCTCAGCTACGCACGCAAGTTACGGCTAACGATATAGTTCATCAAGTGGCTGTTGATCGCATGTTTCCGTTACACGCGCAAGTTATGACTAACGGTGCAATTCATAAAGTAGCTGTCAATCGCACACCTCAGCTACGCGCGCAAGTTATGGCTAACTCATTAAGTAGCTGTCAATTGCGTTTCCGTCCGCAATGCGGGCACACGGGCATTGATGATATTAAAGGACAGCTGCTGCGTATAAAAGGAATCGTCTTTTATTAGCAGGTACATGCAATCCACGTACGATATATGCAATAACGACAATTCTACTGCATGTAATAACGATGCTGCGCGGGCACATGCAATCTGCATAGATTTGAAATAGCTATCAATCGCGTTCCAGCCCACTACGTGGGTTCAAGGCTAACAGATAAACACTTTTCCCAAAATAAATTGGCTTTTATTAGCATTATTTGCTTTAAGCTCACCCGCTGCGCGGGTGCATGCAATCCTGGTACATTACATGCAATAACTACTAACTTACCAGCTAGATTTTTGCTCTTATGGCTGTATTTTATTTTATAATTCTTCAAAAATTTTAAATGTGATTTTGAGCTTTTGGATTCTTTTTTTTTGTTAATTATATTAAGATTTTCTTTTTTTGTTTATATAAAGTTGTTTGAAAACTGAACTGACATTTTTCTAACATACATATATATAGTGTGTATGTATGTATATATTTACACAAAAAATACCTGTGATAAAGTGGCCACTAGATACTAAGAGATAATTTGAATTTTTAAGTCTACAGAGCATTAAAATGAAAAATGAAATAGGAAGAATATTCAAAAGATTACCTTTTTCTGTTAATGATGTTTGTTTTTTGTATCAATTCCTCTTTAATTAATGAAAAGAACGGTAATTAAACAGTACTAATAATAGAAATAATAAAAATTAGCTCCTAAAATTTTCCTAAAATTTTGAAAAAAAAATCCTTAAATTCCTACCTAAAATTTTTAGAAAATCTGCTATGATCCCTGATATATATATATATATATATGCACACAAACAAACAAAATTGTCTACAAATATAGAATACATGGAGTTATTTTGAATGGTTCATATTCACTATTGTGTATTCACGGTAAAGATAATTAAGTCTAAAATTATATTTTGAAATTGGCGTTAAAATGGCAGGATGCAGTACCTGGAATTTTGATGAATTCAATAGGGAAAACCTGGAAAAAACTCAGGGAATTTCATTTTGGAAACTTGGCATGAACCCTGTAATAAAAATAAACAGAGACCCAACATGTTAATATCTTGACCTGCATTTTAAGAAACCTCAAATAAAAAAAAAGGGGGGGGGGTTAACACTTTACAACATAGTTGAAAACTGTTTATGACTTTGTTCATTCATTCTGTCTGTCTGTCTGTCCATTTGCACAATAACTGTCGTAAAAATGACTTTATCAAACTGAAATTTCAGTATGGTGTTGAGACGATCTGTGGGATATACGGGAATGTAAATTATTAACATCAGCCAATTAGTTTTCTATTGAACCCGGGTTGAACAAATTAAATATATTGAATCCTATGGTACCTCATTTTTCAAGCATTTTTTAAGCGAAGTTAAAATTCACAAATAGCTTTAAAACTTTTAAGAAATATTCAAATTATGGCATAAACTATATAAAAACAATTTCAGAAAAATACTTGGTAGTTTTTTAAATAAAAATTAAAATAATAATCCATGACCTGCCCACATGGAGTGGGTACACAAATCTATTGAAGAACGCCTCAGAGCTTTTTAAATGGTGTTAATTAGTAGCTGAAACACCCAGTTTAATATAAACAACAATAAAAGGCTTAACATTTATGGAAAAGATGTATTTTTCTTATGTAGCTAAATAACATTGTAATACAAACTGTATCCATTAGCTAGTGTAATAATAAAGCATGTAAACTGA
This sequence comes from Amaurobius ferox, assembly GCA_951213105.1. Taxonomy (NCBI): domain Eukaryota; kingdom Metazoa; phylum Arthropoda; class Arachnida; order Araneae; family Amaurobiidae; genus Amaurobius; species Amaurobius ferox. The sequence goes on along the minus strand of OX578155.1, from coordinate 109,255,433 downwards.
TTTACATAAAAACATGTAAACTTTATTATTGCTTATTGTATACTGTTTTTGTAAAGGAGTTAAACATCAAGTGCCTTACCGTGACCTCTGACAAAACCAAGTATGGTGTCCAAGTGCTTGCTGAGCCGGACTCCAAAGCCCTGGGATTGAAGTTCCGCTCCGCTTCCAAAAATATCGCCCAGGCCATAAAGGTGGGTGCTTTGTTGGATTGTTTGATTTTTTATAATGACAAATTACATTTTTTGAATGAAACTGAATTTGGATTTCCAGTTTTGGACATGCATTTTATTGTGCATAGAACAGGTATATTGCTAGTAGCTGAAATCTTCAGGGTGCATACGGGGGCTTGAAAATTGGGAAAGTAATTGAATTTTAGATTGACATATTCAAAGCCTTGAAAGTACTTGAAAATTCCCATTTTCTTGGTTGAATGCTTGAGAAAGGCAGAGTTGAAAGTGTTCTGCAGATTCACAGCATTGTGTTTTTTCTGAAAAGTTCTGCTTTCTCAGGAAATTTCCCTAGCAGTTACGCTGTCACTGAAACTTTCCTAAACAACATTGTTTTTACCCAAAAATTCCCCACTTTGATATTAAACAATAATCTTAGTTTATCATGATTTTACCTCCCAGAAATGCTTACAACTTCATAATGTGAAAGAAATGATGTCCTTGATAAATAATTGCATGGTACTTGAAAGTCTTTGAAAAGTGCTTGAAATTTTTTTTAAGGAACGTGTACTCACCCTGACTTGTCAGTTGCATAAAAATTTCTTAATTATCTTAATTTGAAACCCAAGTGAAAAATGTTATTTTACCAATGGAGTGATCTGTAGCAAAAAACATGTTGTTCTTAAAAGAATGTTAGGGATTTTCTGTATTAAAAAGAAATCCCCGTTCACCCAAACCAAAAGTGAGTTTCAGTGAAATCATATTGAGTTCTCTTTCTCACATTATTACTAAAACTTTAACAAACACTAAAGCAGGTGTGATAGAAATAATGTCAGGGTGGCCTCAGATCTGGGAAAACTTGGAATTATCGGGGAATTTTACACTTCTGGAAATATCAGGGAAAATTATGAATTTCTGTGATTTTTTTTCATTTTCCAACCGAATTATTTTCTTTTAGCTGAATGAACAGTGTTTTTTCATTCCATAATGTCACATTTTTCATCTCGTGTCACAAGACCCATCACTCATCTCCTTTAAATATTATCAACAGGTGATGTGACCTCGATAAACATATTTCGAGGGGGAACGCTTCAGGGAAAAATCATAAAAATATCAGGAATTTCAAAATGAATTTCTTGTGACCACCCTCAATGTTGAAATTACTTAAACATAACACTTTATAAATGCCACCATCTGTGATGTTGATAACACTGCATGTGTGATATATATTTTATTTTCCTATCTTCCAGCAACTGGACAATTCCCAAATTTCTGAGTTCGCTAGCAAGGGCAGCCTCACAGTGTGTGGCTATGAACTGGGCGAGGGAGATATCCGTTTGATGCATAGCTTCAGTGGAGAGAAATCAAAGGAACTCGCTGAAAGATATCAAGCTCATTCCTCTGGTGAAGTAAGTTTTTTTTTCCAATTGCAGTAGAATCACTCTCAGTGAACTTAAAAGTGTCACCCATAATTGGAAATATTTATTACCAATTAGTCTTAAAAATAACGTGTTACTTTGCTGGTACTTGATTCTGAAAATTGTTTCTTTCAGGATTAACACATTCTTTTGTTTGAATGCAGTATCCTTATGAGATCAACTTTAGTACATGTGGTTTTGCAAGTGTTTGATTATGTCTTATTGTTCTTGAAAGATGCATGTTTAGTGTATCCCATCAAGATTTCAGCTGGCATGGAACCTCTTAAAAAGTTTTGAATAATTCCCGCTACTCGGCTGTGCAGAACAAAAAGAATGAAAATTAGGTGACACAGTATAGGAATAATCCAAATTGAATATTACTGTGTAATTGACCTAAATAGGCATCTTTCAAGAACAACATACTTTTTGAATTAAGAGAGGGTGCACTGCAATTTGTTTTTCCAGTATACGAAGAGATTTTACTTTCCCTGCAATACATGTATAGGGAAATGATTGGAATTGTACCAAAAATCGCAACTCAAGTTTTCGACCGATCGACACACGCTTTGGGACCTCTGGAACACGAGAAATCTATTTTTAGTGTGGTGTCTCTGTCTGTACAATGTATGTGTCCACTTTCACTCAAAAACTAATGGACCCAATTTCATAAAATTGGGTAGATAAGTCCCTTGCGGGTGGCCCTGGTGCCGATTAGATTTGGGTACAATTTGGGATAAAAGAACTTGCCCTTTTTTTATTAGATGGCCTGCAAAAATTGCCTATATCCACTCTAATTGAAAACTGATTGACCAAATTTCACAAAATGAGGTAGATTGTGAGTTACCTGGTACTGATTAGATTTTGGTACGATTCAGAAAAAAATAACTTGTCTTTTTTTGTAAAATAGCCCACAAAAATCATCAAAATCTAAAAATAAAAGACTACATATGATCAAATATATCCATTAAATGCTTGTTTTATACTTAATTTTTGACAATGAAAAGAATAAGACCCACCCCATAATGCTAGGACTAGCTGTTCTTGAGATATTTTAGTTTTTTCATGTTTTCACTGCTCCACCTTTGAAAATAAGTTCAGTTACCCAATGAGAACGAAAATGGAATTAAAAGTGCCCATTCAGTGTCATTTAAAATAATAAGTGTGCCATTACACTCAATTTAATGAATTATTCAAGTAATAAAGAGGAATCTGCAAGGAAAGTCATGTGCTGCCCACATCAAATTTTTGTTTTTTTGGTTTCGTCTGTTTAATGTTTTCTAAATTCAGGCTTTTGACCTCTCATTAAAGCGAATTGCCATCATTCATTGCCATGTCTCATGCCAAGAAACAAAAATTTGGTGTCTATGATCAGTCTATGGCCATTCATTTCATCCTAGTGCTTCTCAAGTATTCTTTCATAATATGAATAATGATATTTTATGAATCGCTCAAAATATGAAAGAACAAGGTCTCCTACCTCTAACATGGTTTGTACGTTTGTAAAAATCCTTGAAAAAAAAGTTCATTTTCAAGTGCTTGAAAGTCCTTAAATTTGTTAAAAAGTAAAAATAGGCCTTGAATTTTTTTTAAAAATGACGTGTGTAATTTTTTCCACAATTCAACTCATATTTCCTAGGGTTCTAGCTGCGGATCGCCATTGCTCCAAATCAGGATAAAAAGTTTCATTTGAGGAGTATACAAATGATCTAAACAAAATTGTAATTCAGAAATATTTACAAGAACAAAAACAGATATTGGTACAAAAAAAAAAGTGTGAGATTGATTATTCAGAAATAAAGATATTGAAGAAGAAAAAATGTTTGGAAATAGGTATCCATGCATTGACAAAATCTGCTGATAAATTAGCACTAAAGACTAAAACATAATGGTTTGAAGAAAATTTGTTAGAAATAAGTTCAGTGATACAAGCAGTATAAAGTTGTATGTGTATGTGTGTGGGGGGGGGGATTCTAGAACCACAGCATTGTTATTATTGCTACATCTTAAGTCTGTAAATAGTCCTTGAATAGCGCTTGATTTTTTTTTTTTTTTTCAAGAAGATTGTATGAACCATGTCTAAAGTTTTTAGTGACCAACACTACTTTTTTTATCATTCATTATTGTCTAGGTGCATGTTTATTAAAACAACAGAACACTGCATTACTTATAAAGCAACAGAACATTGCAAAAATTAAAATGAAAAAGTAAGTTGAAATATACTGTAGAACTGAAATAACTGCTTGAAAATTGCGAAAGAACTTGAATTTTAGATTAACATTTTCAAGGCCTTAAATATATATGATATTTTATGAATCCCTCTAAAAATATGAAAGAGCAAGGTTTCCTACCTCTAACATGGTTTGTACGTTTGTAAAAATTCTTGAAAAGTGCTTGGAAAAAAAAGTTCATTTTTAAGTGCTTGAAAGTCCTTAAATTTGTTAAAAAGTAAAAATAGACCTTGAATTTTTTTTTTGAAAAATAATGATGTGTGTAATTTTTTCCGCAATTCAACTCATATTTCCTAGGGTTCTAGCTGTGAATCACCATTGCTCCAAATCAGGATAAAATGTTTCATTTAGAGTATACAAGTGATCAAAACAAAAGTACAATTCAGAAATATTTACAAGAACAAAAGCAGATATTGTTACCAAAAAAAAAGTGTGAGATTGATTATTCAGAAATAAAGATATTGAAGAAGAAAAAATGTTTAGAAATAGATATCCATGCATTGACAAAATCTGCTGATAAATTAGCACTAAAGACATAACGGTTTGAAGAAAATTTGTTAGAAATAAGTTCGATGATACAAGCAGTATAGAGTTGTATGTGTATGTGTGTGTGTGAGGGGGATTCTAGAACCATAGCATTGTTATTATTGCTACACCTTAAGTCTGTAAATAGTCCTTGAATAGTGCTTGATTTTTTTTTTTCAAGAAGATTGTATGAACCATGTCTAAAGTTTTTAGTGACCAACAGTACATTATTTATCATTCATTATTGTCTAGGTGCACGTTTATTAAAACAACAGAACACTACATTTACTTATAAAGCAACAGAACATTGCAAAAATTAAAATGAAAAAGTAAGTTGAAATATACTGTAGAACTGAAATAACTGCTTGAAAATTGTGAAAGTACTTGAATTTTAGATTAACGTTTTCAAGGTCTTGAAAGTACTTGAAAATTCCCATTTTCTTGGTTAAGTCCTTGAAAGTGTTTGAAAAGACAGGGTTGAAAGAGTTCTACACATTCACAACATTGTGTTTTTTCTGAGAAGTTCCGCTTTCTCTGGAAATTTCCCTAGCAGTTACGCTGACACTGAAATTTTCCTAAACAACATTGTTTATTCCCAAAAATTTCCTTAACAGCTTCAGCATTAAACAATATTGTTAGTTTGCTATAATTTTTCCTCTCAATGCATATAGCTTCATAATATGGAAGCAATAATGTCCTTGAAAAATAATTGCATGGTACTTGAAAGTCATTGAAAAGTGCTTAAAAAGGAAAGTGTACTGACCCTGTGTAGCAGCAGCCTATACGAAAACAATTTAATGGGAGGGATGTTATTGCATAACAAATGAGCATCTAGTACAATGCAAATTTGCAAAGTTTGCTCTGAGGTCTCATTTGAAAGGCACAACTTATTTTTTTTTTTACTACCAGAAATGATGTTTTGTAGAGGTATGTTGTCCCAAAAGGAATTATCATTACTAATAAGGAAAACATGTTGTCATACAAATAGAATAACTGCTGGAAGAATGTAAACAAACATTGTGATTCACCATTCTCCTAAACGATATTCATAAACTCTATTTTTGAACCACTCACTTCATTCTCGGGAGTTACTCATGGTATTCTTTTAGCAGAAGCCTTCATTCAAATTGAATGTACGATGCGTACACAAACTTATTGGCATATTTTGGGTTGGACCCCGGACAACGTAGTATTGCAGTAGGCACTCATCCCAGTATATATGAGGTTCACTGTGGAAACATCATTATTCTGATTCTGATCTGACATTGTTTTCCGATATACTGTCTTGTCAATTAGGGTGATGAAGGTTAAAAAGTTCTTGTTCAGATAAGTTAGTCTATGAGTGATGGTTTTTGTCACAAGTAGAAATCTTTTACACACCAGTGATTTTCTATTGTTTTTAAACTTAAGCGAAGATGATCAGTCCTAGTTAAATGATTCAACAATAGTCAGAGTAGGTTTTGTGTTCCGGATATGTGACCTGCACAAGGTGGAAAATGAACGATGCATTAAAGAAGGTAACTAAAGTTTACTTTTTACGATGTTTCCAGAGGGAACCGCTTGTGCAGTTTAACTTACTTAAACCATCTTGTAAATATGTTCAAACTGCATGTACTTATCCAGGGTGGCGATAGAACCGGGAAATCAGGAATTCTCAGGGAAAAATGATTTTCTGGAAATATCAGGGAAAACTCAAGGAATTTTGCTTCAAATCAGGGAAAATTTTGAAATTTTGTTTTGCGAGTAGCCGATCTTCGAATCCCTGTGAAAATATCTGAACGGGAATTTTCCTTTCTCTTTGTCCCTCTACAAAACTGCCTCGTTATGTGGAAGTGTTAAACTTTATTCTGATTGGCTGTTGATCAGATGACATCATAAAGCTTAAAATTCCCACTCACCACATGGCGATTAAACTTGAAAAACTGGCAATTAACGAAATCCTGATTACCAGCCAAACTGTGTGATAGCGTAGGATGGCTATTCTCATTAAACAAATCCACCTGTGGAGTGAGAAAAATCTGTCAACAACCGCTACAATACTGCTATGGCTCTCCCATAGTTTTTCCCTTACGAGGCTATCATAATTTATTGCATTTGCTGCCGAGAACGAGTGCAATCCACATTCCTATCCTACCCCTCCCGTGATCACCAATGTGATTTACGGCATTCCGGGGTGTAGCATCTTTGCAGTGCTCTCTACAATGAGCATGGCAAATAATAATTACGGCTTAAATAGGTTCCTCCATTTTTACATCACTCAAATTTAAAAGGGTTCCTGAAAGCGGATGCACGAATGGAATTAAAATCACTCGCTAAAATAAAAATGGTGCATGAAATTCGTTCCCGCTATTTCGTGCTGGTGAATTTATTTATTGGTTAAATATTCATTATATAGCATATTTTTCACAATGAAAAATTAAAAGAATTAATCATTATGAACGAGTTTCGAGAATACACTGCCATTCAGAGCCGGCTCTAGCGAATTAAATCTGGGCGCCTGCCACGAATAAAGGATATCGACCTTGGGGATGGGGGAATGCTTTTCCGAGCTGAATTCCGATATTGCAATGTTATGTATTATTGTTCTACTTTAACGTACATATGAACGGTCCATAAATGACTATACGGAAATTATGAATGTGCATAGCATTGGCTAAAATAGTGCGTTTGAAGGATACTATTCCGGACATACTTCGTATTAATTTTAAAGCTTGATCTCGAGAATTTCATAATTTTTAAAATCTCGATGTACGACAGTTTTTCGCTAGGAGAAGTTTCAGATTTCCTTTTTCAGATTATACACTGTTTTAAGTTATTAATCTTTCATCGACGATGTATAAAACAACGATGTATGGATTCCTAAAATGTTTGCTTAGTTGTATTTTCAGAAGTGCTAACTGTTAACAATTATTATAAATTCAAAGTTAAATCGGTTCCATTTTCAACTTACCCGCGGGGCCAGAAGTAGTTTACTCCCCTTTTCCTGTTATTCGTAAAATTTGGCTATTGCAATAAGCAAGCATGTTTCTAGCAATATAAAACACCATTTTTAACACTTTACAACAAAGTTGAAAAGTGTTTATGACTTTGTTCATTCTGTCTGTCTGTCTGTCTGTCCGTTAGCACGATAACTGCCGTAAAAATGACTTAATCAAAATGAAATTTTAGTATGTTGTTCAGACGGTCTGTAGGACCTATGGGAATATAAATGAATAATATCACACAATTAGTTTTGGATTGAACCCGGGTTGAAAAAATGAAATACATTGAGCCCTATGGGACCTAATTTTTCAAACATTTTTTAAGCGGATTTAAAATTCACAAATTGCTTCGAAAATTTTAGGTAATAGTCAAATTGTTCCATAAAATATATAAAAAAAAATTCAGCTAAATATATTCAGTAGTTTTTTAAATAAAAATTAAAATAATAATTACACATCTTATATGAAACGATCACGTGACCATGATATGAAACGATCACATGACCCACTTCAAAATGATATATGGCATCCATCTTGTTTCAAATTCGTGATTTTTTAAAGTTCTTTTTAATTCATATTGAGTGTTGTATCCATCCTAAAACTACTTTATTTCTGCTTAAATTCTGTGCATCTACATAGTAAAACAACACAATGACAATATATTTGAGTTTAAATTCTCATTCAAATTTGATTATTTCTACAATTAAGCCTATTTTTCACCTATGTAAAATGTAAACAGCAAAATATGTAGAATGAGTTGTATTAGAATTGCTGTATTTCTTTAACACAAAATAATTCAGTCCATGGAGTCTGCATGGCTGATATGAATGAAATATTAATTGATTTTATAAACAGAAGGACGATTTTTTTCGATGAAGTTTTAAGCATAAAGTTTATGAATTGTAGCTCTATGGTCTTAATTTTTAAATAAAATAAATTATTATAGTATTGTGATGAATGAAATGGAGAAAGTTATGAATGAAATCCTGCTTTTATAGAGAGATCCAGGCGTGTTATTTTTTCTATGACGTCATTTGAATTAATTTCAGTTGTTTTCGATGAAGTTTTTAAATAAAATAAATTATTATAGTATTGTGATGAATGAAATGGAGAAAGTTATGAATGAAATCCTGCTTTTATAGAGAGATCCAGGCGTGTTATTTTTTCTATGACGTCATTTGAATTAATTTCAGTTGTTTTCGATGAAGATTTCAAATATAATAAATTATCGTAGTATTATGATAGATTTAAAAATATTACCGTGGAATGTATTGCATTTTAGAGATATTTAAACCACGCAATTTATATTTCAATGCTGTCATTTGAATGAAGTTCATTTTTTTCGATGAAGGTTTAAGTTTTCAAATATAATAAATCAATGTAGTATTGTGATAAGTTTTAAAATATTACCGAGGAATGTATTGCATTTTCGACTTTTTTAAATAAAATTGCATTGAAGTTGGAAAGTGTTTCATAATCAATGCTTTAAGCATGATTGATCTTTCTTGTTTAAATTTAAAATGTTGAAATATTAAAAAAAAATCAAATTTCTCCAAAAGAGTAAAGAATTTATTTGTTATGAAATAAATATATTGGGGAAATTTTAAAATAAAAGAGTTTATAACATCCGTTAATATAACAAGAAAAAAGGCTAAAATTTCACGATCGCGATGATTGAAAAATTAAAGTAAATGATCAAACAAGAATATAATTTATTAAAATTCGCCAAAAATCATTTGTAAACCCTCTAAATTAAAGAAAAATTAGTGGATGGGCTTCTTAAAAATAAAAGAGGAATAAATAATAATAAATGCTTCATAAGCTTGGAAAAGTAATAAATAAAAAAATGAAGATGAGAAAACTTAAATGAATTTAAAATTGCTTCAAAATGTATTTGAATGCTTCATGATAAATGATTTTTTTTTATGATGTATTGGAAAACAAATATTATAAAACACCTGAAAAGGTCTATAATGAAAATCATTGGCAAGATTAAAAAAAATTACAATGTTAAAAAAAAATAGTGAATATAAATGTTTGAAATATTTAAACAATGGATAAATGAAAAATTTAAATTTGACAAACCTTTAAGAAATTGAAAAAATGGTAATAGTGACAATAACTTATGGAAAAGAATTATTTTTAGAAAGAAAAAAACTTAAAATAAGTTTTGAAAATTTAATAAATGTTAAAAATGAGAAGATAGCAATAACAAGCATGTTAACAATATTACTCTTTAATAAATTAAAATATTTCTGTGAATTTGTCTTTGTTACTGTCAAATAATAATAATAAAATTTGTATTTTGCCAATATCTTAAATGTTTCCCAATTTTTAAAATCCTCCTCCGCCTCAACATCGAAATAATAGATTCTATAAAAGTAGATCCGCTAAGGAGTTTTCTTGCCTACAGATATATAGTGATACCTTGATAAAGTGTTTATTAGTTCAAGACATGGGGAGAAAGATCTATTGTTTGACTTATGTCTACTGTACAATAAATCTATTATAAATAAGTACTAAGTAATAAGAGCAAATTTTTAAATTATTTTAAAACATACTTAAACACAATTTTGCATAACATTAAGCAACTTGAAAATACCATCACATGATGTAATGTAAAAACATGTTGAAATTACTAAATTATTTTTACTCGCTTTGCCTCTTTACGTGAAAAACTCATCCAATGTTTTCTGCTTCAAAGTTGATACTAATTTTTTTTTTTATGCTGCTTATCTTATACAATATATATAAAGGTGCCTTCCCACTCACTGCAACACAACGCACCGCAGAGGATGGTTGAGTTCACGCATGCGCTGTACGATAAAAAAGTGGGGGAAAGTTCTGTTCCGCGGTGAACGCAGGCCGCAACGCTAAATTCGTAATGAAACCGAATTCAACGCGTACCGCACGGTTGACAGCAACGCAACAGCCAATAGCATCATAGATCATGTTTTAACTGCTAAATCAATATTTCGTATAGTAAATTTTTGATTTGATCTTTTTTATATGGATTACTTTAGATATCAGAAGCTTAAACAGATGAATGAACATTAAAAAATATTTGGATTTGTCACCATAGGCGCCGAGTTTTCAAAATCTCAGGGGGGGCACAATCCGATAAAGTTATATAAAAGATTCAGAAAGTCGATAAAGATATAACAACTTACAAGGCCGCCTTGAAGAAAGCAAGCATATGTCAGTCAGGTGACTACAATTGGTTCGTGGTCATTTTATGCCCCTTCTTCAGGCCAAAAGAACAGTATCCACCCTTAGCATCTGCCAAGAACGAACTGCCCAACGAACGGCAGTAGTGGTCGTTAAGAGCTCATACGGTTATTTTGTCCTGAAAAGGGGGGATTATAATGCCTCGAAGCAACTGTAGTCACCTAACTGACATATATATGCTTTCCTCAAGGAAGTTTTGTAAGTTATTGTCTCACAAGCAGCAGTTTTGGAGTGAGATAACCGAGTAGTTAAGTTACGTGGATCGTGGATTGTACTCGGAGAACCCGAGTTCGGTTTTCGGCTTTGCCTAAACTGTTCCCGTGTACGAGCACGTTAAATTTGTGGGTTTGAAAGTCCTTCCGAGCGATTAGATGGCATTGTCTCGGCGGTCTAAACAGATATCTTACACCTTCGGGTAGGTCGGACGGGCTGGGTCGAAAGAAAGATATCAGCAGATTTATTTATTGTACGATAAATAGTTTTAATCTTTTTAGGCCTACTTATATTTGTAAGTAAGAGTTGATTAGGAAAATCCATATAGTTACTATGCATCAATATTAAAATATATAGTAATTACAATGGATTTTACTATATAAGAATTAACTAGTAGCAAAGCTGTTAATTAATAAAAAAAAATCTGAAAGTTAATACACGTTAACGCTTAATATCAACTCTTAACTACCTATCAGGTGATTTTGACACAAATTAAAACAATGAACCCAGCAATAATACAAAAGTATCCAAATACTATTGTCTATATTTAAATATTTTTAAATTAAATATGTAAATAAATTGATCATCACTATAACCACACTTTCAGCTAAATTAAAAAATCTTTAAAACAAAGCAATTTATAAAAAAATATCATAAATAATATTTTTATGCAAAATTTGGATGACATGTTGGTTGACATTTCTTATCACAACTAAAACTAATATTTTTATCAGGGGGGTGGGCTGAGTATACCTAGTGTGTGTGTGTGTGGGGGGGGGGGGGGTGAGGGCTTAGCTCCCTCTGGCCCACAGACTATTCTGTGGTATATAGTATGTCTATTCTGTGGTATATAGTATGTCTATTCTGTGGTATATAGTGTGTCTAATATAGTATTCTGTGCTCTGGCCCTTGCCTGACTACGGTGCTGCTTCAAACGTCCGGTGCTCACTAGGAATTTACCTGCGGGGCTTACAGCTTCAAACGGAATGGATGCCACCTGTAAAGACAGCACTGATATATAGAATCCAGGAGTAATTACAGATGAGATCTCTTTAGGTAGACAAAATAAGTCATCTTTACTTCGTGGTAATCATTTATAGTTATTACTGGAGGGAAACAGATATTTTTTGGAAATGTCAATAACATGGATGTAAATATTCCATTTCTCTTTGAATTATGTGGTCAGTCGAAAAAGTTCTGGTAACCAGGTGTTTTTGTCATTAGCGTAAACATGTTTCCTGGGAGTAAAGATTAGCTTGGTTTGTGTGCGAGATAGTTCAGGGAGCTATGGTAAGGAAGAAGTGAACAAGACTGAGATGTGACATTTACGTTAAAAGGATTTTCTTTCAATATTTTTATGTTTAAAAAACTTCATTTCTTGGTATTTAGTAAAATATGAAGTTAGAAAAAAATCTTGAAATTTCTCAGAGGGGGCTTTGCCCCCTCTGGAAAAGTTCAGCGGGGGCTCGTGCCCCTCTGCCCCCCCGTAGTCGGCGCCTATGTTTGTCACACATTTGTATAAAAAAGCAAATAAATATTTGTTGAAAAATATTCACTCTATTTTAAGATACGAAATTAGTTTAAAAAGCGATATTGTCGATATTGACTGAAATGAAACAAAGAAAGAAAAAAAAAAACGTAAAAAATATTTAAATTAAGAATGCCATTATTAAAATATTATGTCTTAAACAAATTTAAGTTCATTACCATTTTATACTTGATTTCAAAGGTTTTCAAATACGTATCTATATTAAATATCCGAATATGTTCTTTGCTCATTTGTAACATTTAAAATATTTCTCATTAAAGTAAACTTTTAAATTTAAAAATTATTTTATCTACATTTATATATATTGAGTAATTATTATTTAAAATAGATTTAAATGTATATTCCATCTGTAGCTGGTATAAAGTATACTTCAAGATGTTTTTCAAAGTAACTTCGAAATAAATTTTTATAAGCATTCAAACTTAAAAGAGTAAACTTTTCATATTTACATGTAAACTTATTTATTTTATTAAAAATAAATGATTTTCAAATGTATTGTAAATTTCTAATTGATGTGCATTTAAAATAATAAAAAAATTCTTCAAATGTTGGGGCCGAATTATTAAAATAGCTAAAATAATAAGTAACTTCGAAATAAATTTTTATAAGCATTCAAACTTAAAAAATAATTACTGATATGAGGTTATTTTGTATATAGAACTTAAAATAATTTAAAACAAAAAAATTCTGCAGATTGTTAAAGAAAAACTGTATTTGAATATTTTAGCAACAGATGGTAGCACTTGTAAAATTTAAGGTTCGCTTGGATTTGAACCAGAACCCACTCGTTTGCGGAGCTGATTCTCTACCACCCAAGCCAAAACTTCACACCTGAAATGTATTAACAAATTATATCATGCAAAGCATTTAATGCTATTTTAGAATATTATTTTAAAGAGTAAACAGAATATGTTTTTAAGTTGTTTTAGGATTGCAGTAGAGGGATAAAAAAAAGTATGGAGAACATACATTAAAATTTATTTTCTGAATTCTGTCGGATGTTTTTTTAATGATTCAAGAAAGAAAACATAATTGTATTCGTTAAAACGAGGAAATTGCCATAGTGTAGTAAATATTCTAAAACAATTTAAATTAAGATCCTTTGTGTTTTGTGATGGAATGACTTTAGTTAGCTTATTTTAGAAAACTGATGAAATATGTATATATCGCCAAAGCAAACTCACGTACGCTCTTGTTTAAATTCACAGAAGGCGGATTTTCTGAAAGGCTTCAATACTGTATATAAAATTGCTTTGGAAGAGATGGTTTGTAAACATGGCTGCTAAATGAGGAGAAATTTCTGCGCTTGCATCTAATTGGCTACATTTCTTCACCATCGACCGACAGTGTAAAGGGGTTTATTTCGCCGCAAAGACTTGTGTGTACCTGGAGCGTTGCCGTGAACCGTCTGCTGTTGTGTTGGTGTGAGTGGGAAAGCACCTTAACTGTTTTATATTTATCTTTTATATTCATTTATCCATCTATCAGTTTTTAGTTAGTCAAGTTTATGTGTATGGTTGGGAAATTCTTAAGCGAACAGATAATTGAAAAAAATCAGGGAATTTCAGGAAAAATACTCTGGAAATCATTGAAGACTTAGGGAATTTTGTTTTCAAGTTTCTGTAGCCATCCTGTTATCCCAGCAAGCCATTATAATTTGGCAAGATTCTGCATTTTAAATGAAAGCAGACTCAGCATTTTTCAATTGAAAAAGAACTATTGTCCACCTTCCTTTACCATTATGTAACATTTGCTATGTCTAATGAAATAATTTAAGTTTATCTCCAATAGACTACAACTTTTCCTTTTATGGGCCAAGGAGGTTCCAAAGTAAAAACTTAAATTAACTCACTGCTTATAAATTTTACAATAACAACAATGTAGCATATAGCTGTTTCAAGAATATGCTAGATTCTGATTCATCAGTGCTAAACATGGGCACAAAAGTGCTAAACATGGGCTAAATGGACTGATTCATCATGGGCAAAGCACAAAATGGGTTTTGCACAACAAAGTGTTTTTAATCTGTTTTTAGGATGGACGGATATTCTTGCCATCACCTTATCCAGAATTCTGCCAGCATTTCATTAAATTGCACCTCCAAGATAATCTAATATTAATTCCATTCTTCTTGAACTGCTCACCTAGTATACTTATATTTTATGGATTCAGCCAATAAATTTTCAACAGTTTTTCAGCTGAATGTTATTTGTGTGACTTTTTGAAAAATAAAAATTGTTAAAAATAATTTATAAATATTAGTAGCTTTTTGTTTTGTGTGTGTGTTTTGTTTTCAAATACTGACATACTTTGTGGCTCCCTGTCGAGAGATTTTGGCTCCCTAGGGGCAGCCTCTCATTTAAAAAGCACAAGGCTGTGAATAGTTGCTGCAGAGTTTTGGGAGTTGTTAGGTAAGGTAGAAATGAGTGTTTTAAAGTGGACTGTAGATGCAAATGGTACATCTTGGAAGTTCTAGAAAGAATTGAATGGTCTGTTGTTTTATTATTAGTATTCACTATAATATATGTTTTTTTTAATCTTCAATTGCTTTTCAGGTACTGGTGCTTCTGGATGTGACACCTGATCAGGAAATGCTGGACGAGGGCATTGCAAGAGAAGTTATAAACCGTATTCAAAAGTTGAGAAAAAAGGCAAGTTTTCCCTCTTATGCTTTCTCATTTGAAATGACAGATCATCACCTTATTCTTCATTTTAAGTTTAATTGCAGAACTTGGTTGAGTGACATATTTCTGCTATGTAGACTTTTTGCTATATGTAGAATCATTCAAATTTCCTTCAGTCATTACAATTCATTTTTTAGCACTTTACAACATAGTTGAAAAATGTTTGACTTCATTCATTCTGTCTGTCTGTTCGTTCACACGATAACTGCCGTGTAAATGACTTTAGTAAAATGAAATTTGAGTATTTTATTCAGACAGTCTGTGGGAAATATGAGAATGTAAATGAATAGCATCACACAATTAGTTTTGGATTGAACTTGTGTTGAAAAAGTGAAATACACACATGGAACCCTAGGTGTAAGGTTACCTTACACCTTTCTGGTAGGTCGGACGGTCTGGGTCTCAACAACAACATGGAACCCTATGGGACCTGATTTTTCAAACATTTTTTAAGCAAAGTTAAAATTCGCAAATTGCTTTGAAAGTATTGGGAAATATTCAACTTATTCCATAAAATATATGAAAAATTTCAGCAAAATAGCTTTGGTTGTTTTTAAAATAAAAATTAAAATAATAATGACACACATATAATATGAAGAGATCGCGTAACCCACCTCAAGATAAAATAGGGCATCCATATTTTTCCTCACTGTCACAATCATGATTTTTAAAGTTCTTTTAAATTTATATTGAGTGTGGCATCCATCCTGAAACTGCTTTATTTTCGCATGTTTTCTGTGCATCTATTGTCTACGCCAATGCAATAAGAATATTTTTGAGTTTAAATCATCATCTAACTTTGATTATTTCTATGATGAAGACTCATTTTAATGAATGCAGAATGTAAAAAAATGATTGTAAGATGAGTTGTATAAGAATGGCTGATTTTTTTTTCATGCAAGATGATTTAACTCTGGAGTCTGACAAGAAGTGTATGAATGAAATATTCACTGTTTTTATACAGAGTTAAATGATTTATATTTTGAAGATGCCATTTGAATAAAGTTCATTTTCTTCAATGAAGTTTTAAGTTTTCAAGTTGAAATAAATGATTGTAGTTCTGTGATCATTAAAAAATATTACTGCTGAATGTATCGCATTTCAGATGTTTGAATGAATCAATCAATGACATGAATGTGGGTGGCCCAAGAGAGTACAGCACAGCGACTAGAGGTCTATTGTACTATCCCCTGAAATAAAAAAGTTCCTACGAAAAGAGACTAGTAGCCGAAGCAAAAATCAGCAGGCAATTGACAAGAATGTCATGCAACTCCCAGGGTTCGATCACATGTTGACCCAAGTGTTCGAACCTATGGGCGGAGAACACCTCACATTCACAGAGTATGTGTGTGACGGTTTCTTCACTGTAATTGCAGCCCCTACATAGCGAATCCTTAATGACACCCATACTATTTAGGATTATCTTAAGGGTGAAGTGCCCAGTAAGGAGCCCTACAACCCTTCTGATGCCAGTTCTACTGAACTTGAATAATTCCTTTTGATGCATACTAGGGCACTTACAGTTTAGTTCTTTCGCTGCCTTTGGCCCTTAGTATTATGCCAGTTCTCGCACTGAAGCTTTTTGAAGATGTCATAGACAATTTTTCTAGGCAGTTCATTAGGAACACGCAAAGCTGACTCGGGACCAACAAAAGGTGTGCTTGAACCTTTTCTAGCTAACTCATCAGCCATTTCATTACCTGGAATGCCTGAATGTCCAGGCACCCAGTAAAGTATGACTTGATTGTTGCTAGCAATCTTACAAAGTGCAGTATAATACTCCCAGACAAGGGATGGCGTCATAGTAGACTTCCCTAAAGCCATAAGAGCAGCCTGACTATCAGAGTCTAACTATTCAGGCAGACGGCACATGTCCAAAGGCAGTACAGGCTCTGTAGATTCAACAGATAATGGGAGCAAGCACTTCAATTCCCTTCTGAAGAAGAATCAGAATGATGCCATCAATCCCCGGGGTTTTATAGAGTTTGAAGGAATTAATTGCCCAATTAACCCTGTCCAGAGTAACCACCCTCCTAGCAATACCCCACTCACTGCTATCACAGGTAGGGGTGAAACAAGCAGCAGGAATAGTGTTATGTTTATTCATCTCTGAAATCGGAAAATGAACCCTAAACAATTCAGCAAGGGTCTCTTCCCTAGTCCCAGAATAACTATCATTTGGCGACCTAATGGTATTTAGGCTACAGTTCCTGTCTTTAGACATTATCTTTACCAGCTTTGCAGTGGCAGAAATGTCCTTAATGCTATCACAGTAGTTCCTCCAGGAATTCCTCTGGGAGTTTCTTACCGCCTTGTTATAGGAAGTGAGGGCAGTTTTATAAGTCTGCCACTCATCATTCCTTTTGGCTCTGTTGAAGAGCTTTCTACACTTACACGCAGGTAGCTAAGTTCTTTTGACCACCAAGGGACCACCCGTGGGGATTCAACCTTGGTGCTCTTACAATTATTATGATAAGAGAGGATAATGGCTTGTTGTACCTGGTCAACAGCCAAATCCAACTCAGCTGTTGAAGAACACTTACCGGATTGACTTGAAAACTTAGCATGCAGATCTTCTTTGTAGGGAACCCAATTAGTTCTTCTTGGATTCCTACCATCTGTAATTAGTCTTGAGAGACCTTTAACAGAAAAAGTAATTAAGCAATGATCAGACAAAGTTCTATTATCTGAAGCATTCCAATTAATTACTTTATCATATGCAATATTATTGCATATGGTTAAGTCCATGATTTCCCTACGGTTTATTGTAACAAAAGTGGGCTTATTGCCCTTGTTAAGAATAAAAAGATTAGAGCTAAGAATGTGTTCTAAAAGATCATCACCACATCGGTTGAAGTCATTGATGCCCCACTCAGTGTGGTGAGCAGTAGCATCGCAACCAATGATGAGTCTTTTCCCCACACTACAGTGCTCAATAATAGTCACTTTAGTGAGAGTTTCCCTTTCTTCATAAGGAAGATAAGCAGATACGAAGATAAACTCATCCTTATGTTCATTGGGTTTAAAATTCACCCTGACGGCAACATTATCACCGTCCAGGAATTCCACTAAGTGCAGGGCATTAAGCTTGTTGCTAACAGCAACATAGGCTCTAGGTCTGATATAAAGTGTATCATAAAAGACATTATAGCCCTTGATCTCTAGACCCAGAATTTTATTATTTCGGATCCAGGGTTCCTGAATTAGAGCATTGTCAACCATACCATTCGTCATCCTCTTTCCAAGAATAGCAGAGGCTGAACAACTACGGTGCAGGTTAATCTGCACAACATTAATACTGTCCATAAGCAAAGAACAAAGAGAGGACAGCGGAAACTAGGAGGCAATGATCGTCCCAGTATCATGAGAATGGCCAGTGTCAAGCACAACATCATTCTCGAAATCCTGCATACGTCTTTCTAGCTCATCCTCGGGTAGTGGCAAGATAGAATGCAGTGCATTTTCAGAGCTGGAAACAATTTCCAACTCGTCAAGTTTAGGTAAGTCAGTATCAACATTTCTGATACTTACCTGAGAGGAGGTTGCATGATCTTCTGGCTGAACCTCCTTCTCCATCTTTCTTTTGGGCTTTTCGTTTGGGTCCTGAAGTATCTTGAAGGTGCCTCGGTCCAAACCTGTGTATGCACCAAAGTTGGCCTTACATATAGCTTCAGAAGCCTCTGAATCCAACCCGAAGATCCATCTTACAGAGAAGGCTTCCACAAAATTTTGCAGAACTCTGACTTCAACTCTGGATTGAAACTGTTAAGCTGCTTCAGCAAAATGCCCAGCTCTTTGGTGTAGAGATCCTTGGTTTTGAAGGGCACCTTGACTGGTTTAGTTAGATTTTAGATGTTTAAATGACATTGCATTTCAGTTGGAAAGTGTTTCATAATTAATGCTTCATGCATGATTGATCTTTCTTGTTTTAGGCTCATTTAGTCCCTGCTGACCCTATCACTGTTTATGTATCTGTCGAACCTACCACTGATCATCTAAATGCAGTTGTTGGGAAATTCCACAAATTTATTGAAAGCACTCTTAAAGTTCCCCTCCAATTCTTGCCTCATCAGCTGAAGACGAAGCCCATCATTGCAGAAAAAGTTATGGTATGTCCAAACTGAAGTGTTAAAATGAACACAAATTTATTGTAACTTAAATATGTTTTTAAATTGTACTGTTTATTACATTACAAAATGCATGGACTGTACATGAGACAGGCAATTTGGAAGAGAATATTCATGTATCAATCTTCAAAAAGTAGTAATAGTGCTGAAATACTTTTTTTTTTGTAATAAATTGTCTAGATCTTCAATTTATTTAACAAGTGATTTTCACCCCCAAACTTTTTATTGAAAGGACTCTCATCAAGTTATCAAAATTTATTAATGCAATATTTCAATTTTTGTATTTTGCCATTTCTTTTACAAAATATGTGTTCAACTTCAAACCAGATTAAGCATACTCATCATTCCAAACTTAACCTTTTCACCACCCAATTATTTTATACATTTTGAAGTCATTAACACTTTGGCTGCCATAATACATAACAATATTATTGTACTTTTCTTGCACATTTTCTTTATGGGTTTATATGTTAATCTGCTTAATAATACTTTGTCAAGATTTAACATGGGGATCCTGATAGCATATTCAAACATGCACTTCCCACAAATGGCATTCGATGTATGTATCCATTCACTCTTGGCACAATGTGTGTATCCAGTCTAAGTCAAAAACTAATGGACCGGATTTCATAAAATTGGGTAGGTAAGTTACTTGTGGGTGACCCTGGTGCTGATTAGTTTTTGGTACATTTCGGGATAAAAGAAACATTATATATTTTTATATATATATATATATGTATATATATATATATATATATATATATATATATATATATATATATATATATATATTGCGAAATGGCCCACAAAAATGACCTGTATCCACTCTAACTGAAAAACTAATTAAATTTTACAAAATTTGATAGATAAGTCACTTGTGGGTTACCCTGGTGCTGATTAGATTTTGGTATGATTCAGGAAAAAATAACCTGCCATTTTTTGCAAAATGGCTGCAAAAATCATCAAAATGTAAAATAAAAAACTAGTATGCTCAAATATATCCATTAAATGCTTGTTTTATTTGCAATTTTTAACGATGAAAAGAATTAGACCAAACCCATTACACTAGGACCAGCCGTTCTCGAGATATTATAGTTTTTTCACATTTTCGCTATGCCACTTTGAAAATAAGTCCAGTTACCCAATGAGAATGAAAATTGAATTAAACGTGCACATTCGGTGTCATTTTGAATAATTATGGGTGTTATTTCTTTGTGCCATTAAACTCAATATAATGAATTATTGAAGAAATAAAGAGACATGAATATAAGTCTACAGGAAAAGTTATGTGCTACCCACATTAGATTTTATTCTCTGTAAATGGTATTTTCTTCTCTTCTCCAGTTGAAAGGTGCCCAGTTGGAAATGGTCATTTTTAGCAAGACGGCAGAGACACTTTGTGCAGAGCAGAAGAGCCCTACAAAGAAGCTGAAGCTGGTGGAAGAGGATGAGGTGCCATTTAGTCTCTCTCAGGATCCAGTCTGCAGGTAATACTTTACTGGGTTTCTTCCATATGAAAGTTTTCTTAAATATCATGTTAAAGCAACATTATGAGGCACTCAATGGATAGATTAAAACAAAAATTACTTCTGCTGCTTGGATTAGAGACATCCTAAACCCAGAGTGGTGCTTGAAAATCGGGAAAGTACTTACATTTTAGCTGACCATTTTCAAGGCCTTGAAAGTACTTGAAAATTCTCATATGTTTGGTTAAGTCCTTGAAAGTGCTTGAAAAGGGCAACTATGAAAATGTTCCACAGTTTCGTGGTATTGTTTTTCCCAAGAAGTTCTGCTTTCCTTGGAAATTTCCCGAGCGGTTCTACTATTCCCAAAAATTTTCTAAATGGCTTTAACAATAAACAATAACATTTGTCTGCTATTTATTTTTCCTCCCAGAAACGTATACATCTACATGAGATAGAGACTTTAATTTGGTGTACAGGTAGATAGTTTGAAAGGAAGAAGTGTGCAATTTAAGTTTTCCAATATTTTCTTCTTTAGGGGGTTCTGCACACCAAAATATTCAATTTGCTGAATAAATGTGAAACACAAATTAGTCAAAAATTTATATTATTCGGGAGTTGCTTATTGCGACACCTTTGATTTTCAATGGGTATTTGGCTAGTTTTTATCTATTAGTTCAAAGTGTGTACATGTTTTGTAATGGTCATACACGTTGAGTTTTAGAAAGTATTGGGAAGGGGACCTCATTCTTCTTTAATGTCAGGCATAATATACAGGGTGTCCCAAAAAAATTGAAACACACTTTAAGGCCGGATTCATACTGACGCGTTCGTCCGTTGCGTTGGCTATCCGTCAGAGGAGCAACGCAGAGCATCGATTCCCACTAATCCGTCAACGCATGGAGTTCTCGAGCACAAGGGATTTTCCTCTTTTTCCACACTGTATGAGGCGATGGGGGTGCAAATGGTGTGGGAAAGAAGAAATCTTTGTGCGGCTCAACTTGATTGGTTAGGATTTGTTTACTATTTGACAGCAGCTGTTCGATTGATTTTCATATTGTTCTATGATAATATATTCATATTGAGGTCTGGTCAATTAGCGCAGGCCCGATTTGTCCCGTGAGTCGGGTCGGGCTCAGTATTTAAAAAGTCGGGCTGGGCGTATTTAAATTTGAAAAAAATTTAAGTGAATTTTAATAGAGTGCATGAGATTATTGTGTTGAATTTAACTATATGTAAATATAAATGTTTGAAAAACTTTTATCTTAGTTCTTTGTACAAACACATTTGAATAAAAAGCATTTCGACCGTGACTTAATGGTCCTCGGGCCGGGAACGCGTTCTAAATTTGTAAATTTCTTTGGACAAGGACGGCATGTCCCCCAAATTATGCCCCCCTACAAACTTTTTGGAGGGCTTCATATTTCAGTTCCCCTTGTGAATATTTCATGTCTTCTCCAGCTTAAAAAAATTACTTGAAGTATCGGGCTTCCCGTTCGAGTGGTGTCCGCTCCCCCGGGCCGGGTGAAGGATACAATCTCATATTTTCTGGGATATGGCCATATCCCAGTATATATGTAAATCTGTTTCTTCAAATTCTCTATTTAGGGATTTTTCAAATGAAATCCTATTTTGGTAAATTCTTGAATTGAGCTTATTTGTATTTACTGTGTATTTTTGACCACAATTCTCGTTTAATATATTTATGAGATTATTTATTTGTGGAAGTCTCTCTCCGCCAATAATGCAAAAATCTTAATTATTTAGTAATTTCGAAATACACCAATTTACCAACAATTGAGGATTGATATATTAGCATCTATTGCATCTTCAGAATTAATATCTTTCAGTATAAATTTAAATAAACAGCCTTGGGTTTATATGTATATAATTGTAAAAATAAAATCTTTTGAATTTCCATTCATTTTCTTATAAAAGAACTCAGATTTTTAATAGTATGTTGGCTGTGAAAAATCACCTAGTTTATGAGATCTTTACCAGATATGTTACATTTTTAGAAGTAAAGTTGAACAATACTTACCTTAAATATAAATGTTATTTTGCTTTCCAAATTTTATAATTTTTGGCTAATAGGCTTCATGAACCTTATGCACTACTCCGGGGTTTTAGTGCATATGTTAGTAGATTTACCATTTTGCAAATTTGGGGTGCTTCTTAATGACAATTTCGTGCCCATTCTGCTATGCATATTTTTTTTACATTATATTTTGTGTCTTTTGTATATTCATCAGTGTTTGTTAAAGTATTGTTTGGCTACCAAGGTATTACTATTTACAAAATACCTAGACTTTCTTGGTATTTTAAGTTTTACTACTTAGATGGTGACAAGTATTATCCAAACACAAATTTAATCTACTTTTTTAAGCAGTAAATTAATTTCATATCTAATCCAACTTAAGCTAATCCTGTTTTCTGATGTGGAACAATCAAATATTAACATGATTTAGCTTTAACTGACTTCACAATTATATTCTGCAACTGTCAGCAAATATTGAAATAGGCAAATATGATTAATAAACAACTGACTCATAGTTAATGAGAATAGTGCTAAAAAATTATTAAACCAGAGGTCAGCATTTTGTGTGAAGTATAAATATAATCTGACAAGACAAATGCTTATTTCTCTCACATAAACCAATGCTCTTCCTAGCTAATATCTTCAATAAAACAATGCACATTACTACAAATTCTTTTCACTTCTTATCATTATTCGATCTTTGAAATATTAAATTGCTTTAACAGATTAAATTTGGTAAGCTGAAGTTTATGGAAGAAGAAATTGACATTTTAAAAAGATTGCAGTAACTTCTTTCTTATAATATATATTTTTACCTAACATATTCGTCAAAGTAAAAAGAAGGAAATCTGAGTGATAAAAATTGCCAATAAAGCACCATTAAGCTTTCCGATATATTTTAGCAGTAAAATCAGCTTACCTTTATAAATAAAACTATTTTCCCATAATATTGGAACTTTTAACATTTCCACTTGCATTTATAATTTTTCTTTTTTTTCTATTTTTTTAATCAGTTTAGAATGCTTTCAGGCCAACAACTTTATAATACCAGCCAATAGCAAAAATGTTTGATAACCTCACTCAATTTCAAGTAGGATTTTACGGAGTATTTCACATTACTTCATGGAGAATACAATATAGATAAAAGGAATAATCCACATTGTCGTGTATTTTAAAATTATGTTGGTTTGAGAGCAATCAAAACAGGCTTGTTGAAAACCCAGACTAGCCAATATCAATATATATATATATATAGTTTAATTAAATAAATAGTATTTATAAATATAAATGAAATTCACATCATTGATGGTACAGCTCCATCAGGCCATCTTATAGGTTTTCTCAGTAGTTCCTCTTTGTGGCTACTTCGCCAGTTTTGTTTTTCACATCGACATCAAACCATCAAAATAATATGCAAATTATATTTAACAATAAAAAAAATTTAATCCAATTGGACTTCCAGAATTAACATTTAGTTTAAAAAATAAAATGTGCTCATTTTGTTAGAATTTGAGTTGTGATAATTTTTACATTTAAAATTTCAAAGCTGAGTTAAGTAGTTGACATGCTCACAAAAACACATTTTGATTTTATTAATATGATTTTAATAATGCTTTTTCAACTTTCAAACCTGTAATGTTATATTTTTTACATCAATATAATAAAACTAGCTTATAACCATTGAAAATCAATGATGCAAGATGTGCTTGTATAAATTTTTTCAGATATTGTTTTTACTTCCACTCAAACCAGAAAAATACTGAATAATGAAAAAAGAAAATGAAGAAATGAATTATCATTAAAGGAGAAAAATAATTATTTTTTATTAATGCATTAACATTAATTGAATGGAAATGAAAAACAGATGTTTCTTATAATAAATCTAATAGAATATTTCAGTATATTTAGTATTTCCACAAATTTAGTAATTTTTTTTTTTTTAGCAAATTAACCGAAATCCACATTTGAATCTAAACTAAAATCCAATATAACTAACTGCGAATCCAGTTTTGAAAACATATCTGAATTAGAATTCCAAATTTGTTGATCAACTGCCCATTGCTAAAATATTTTCCCTCTATACAGAAAAGTGTTGAACTTATTGGGTCTTACAGCAGTCTGATAAATATTTTTATCATAGAGATATTTCTTCGTTTATGTGTTGTAACCATATTAGTTTCCATATTTTAAATATCTGCAAGCCCTTTTAGTTAGGTGACAGTTTGCTTACAACAATGGTAATATGAATAGCCATTGTTATAAGATAGTTAAAAACGAGTCTAATATTCAGCTCCGCTTCTACAGAGAACATTTTAATAAGAACAGTGAAGCTGAATATTGGACTTGTCTTATTCAATATTTTTCACCAGACAGAACACATATTGGGGCCAGCACACCCCTCCGAAAAACTTTGCATCATAATTACTCATGTACCCTTTTGGAGTAAGAACTAAATACTTACGATATTTTTGTTCCAACATTAAATCCCAATGGATAAATTCAAAACATACTAATTAACAATAAAATCAAATACATAAATTTAATTTGTTTATTTTTCAGAAGTATACAGATAAAATTTTTAGATATAAGAAATAAAATATTTTATAACAGATTATGTTCAACAAATATGAATATTTTTTTAAAACAAAACTAGATCCAGTCAAACTTTCTTTAACTTTTCTAGTCCATACTTGAATTCAGAAAAACCTGTAAAAAATAAAATGTATAGTTTTAAAGAAATATCATTTTCAACTATTTTACAAAATTAAATGAATAGAATATCAACAAAGGCCTGACATAAATCACACATGGGCAACCCATGTCTTCATTTTTTTTTGTTATGAATACTTTTTTTTTTAACTTTAAAATTCTATTTGAAATTTCTGCATTTGGATTAATGTATACCATAAAGCAGTAGATTTTGATCATAAAAGTGAGGCTTTCAATTCTATCGTTAGTCGTACCTGATAAAAAAAAAGTAACCACTGGCTGTCAGCTAGTTATACAAAAATGCAATTTTCTACAACCAAATATGACTTTTATGCAGGAGAAGCAGATTGAAAATAGTGTAGCTATCTTAGCTTATATGAAACATTTTCAAAAAATAATATTTCATGGACAATGAAAATGCTTCTAAAATATTGGAATGATATGAAGCTTTAACTTTAGTGCCAACAAGTTGCTAAATCTTAATCCCCATTAGCATGGCATATTTCACATGTCATGTTTCTATATATATAATGGTCATTAGCCATTCTTCCTTTTATGCAATATTTTCATCATATGTTTACAAACTGATCATTGGGAACACTCAGGGCTGTGCAGTCGGAGTTAGTAAAAATATACCGACTCTGACTCATAAATTAAACTATATAAAAGTAATTTTATCTTGGAATATTAAATTCTTTCATTAGTTAAAATAGTTTTAAAAAATCATTAAATGTTAAATCAATTGTTAAATCAATTAAAAAACTAATGAATTGAAAAATTAAAAATTGTTATCTATAACAGTCACTATTTTAGCAATAACTTTTATAAACAAATAATATGTGAGCACTATTTTATCTAGATATAAGTTGCTATACTACACTACCTAAAAATAAAATGTGACCTATGCAAACTAAATACATGCACCCACTATTCAGTGGAATAGGCTGTGCTAACAAAGAAAATATTAAAATGCAGCTTATGCATATTAAAAATATATGCCTGCTACAGTGTGGCATGTGCTACTATTTGGCATCATAGCCTGCTTATGTCCTAAATAAACACCTTCTGCGTGGGCAATAAATGCACTTGATATGTTGATGCATACTGTGGTGATGTCCCAAGCTAGCAGTAACTTTTTAAGACAAATGGGTTATGTATTACATGTGCAATATATGAATCATATTAAAATTGGTCCTACAATGAATGCAGTTTAAATTCAATTTGATCCTTTTCACGATAGTTATAATTTAATTTGAAACAGGTTATTTTCACAAGATACAATTTAAATCTAAAACCAGTAACTTTTACAGCTGATTTCAAATTGTTTAGCTTGCTTATATAAAACTGGGAATCAGAATAAAATTAGCATTTATTCTAAGAAATTTTAGTTGACCAGATTGATTATTGTAATGAAAATGAAAATTTTAATTTTCAAAACTTTAATTTTAAAAATGCTAAATTTAATTTTTTGATAATATTTCTTTACTCAGTGAGCTGCTTGCATGCACAGGTCAGGTGTTTCCGAATGATCATTGGAAAGTCCTTGAAAATGAAATGACTAACCCACATGTGTGTGTTAGAGACTGATAAACAAATCACGAGGATTCAAATTGCAGATTATGAATTAAAATGACTACAGCAAGATTGTATTTATATATTAGATGTGTTTGTCATTATAAAAACTTACTTAGCATATATTATAAATATGGAACAGTTTACCCCACAAAGTTCTATATACAAGTATTTAACTTTTAACAGCACATCAACATCTAATGTTTACTTAAATTCATCCACTTTACACTTTTTAATCACCAATTAAGGAATTTCTAATTTATAGTATATTAACTAGGAATAGTAAATGTCAAGCACTGAAATTAATGTGACAAAAACATACCTTAACTTCTTCACAATCTTAAGGGATCAGAGCAGAGGATGTGTGCACCAGCTGTAGATTTTTCAGTCCTTCAAGAAATATATCTTTCTAGACACTTTAAATTCCTGTAACAAATTAAATCAGAATTAGTATCACTTTATAACCCTTGGTAAAAAAAAGCACATCAAAACTGCTTGTCCTCAACTATTAGAATGAATATTTTTAAATTATGGTATCTAGCTGTAGATAAATATTCATGGTAATAAATATCAGACTTGAACTTGAATACCACACGAACCTTGAAGAATATTGCTAAATAGATTTCTTCTGTATTCAAACAAGTTAGCAAAATGAAAATATAACAAATCTAATTGTAATGCTGCACATAATAAGCTATAAAATTCTACTAATAACGAGTGAATAATTCAGAAATTTCAGCTCAGTGATTACTCGCCAAAAGTTTTTTCACATACCAGTATTATATAAATATAATAGCTGTGCTTTTAACTCTTTTGGCATTTTTTTCTTGAAAAAAAAAAAAAAAAAAACTAATAATTACAATAAAATTTATAGACAATTATGTAAAAAAATTAACATAAATACATACATAACATATCGGCGATTAAGATGTTGCTTACAGATGTAATGGACAAAATGTTGTTACACAAATATTGATTTACAATTGCAAAATCTGCAAGTCACTATTTTCAAGATCTCTGGGATTTACACATAAAATGCGAGTAATTACAAACTGCCTGTTACACAGAAGTGCATTGGCACTGGATAAAAGAGAACATACATTTCATATTAACAGTGGCGAATCATGGGAGAATGTGGCCCCGGCAATCTTTTCCGAAGAGCCCCCCTCCCCCCCCACACACACATACTCTAAAAGCCAGTTTAGAAAAAAAAAAGTACTTAAAAATAAACACGTTGAATCTCGTTCTATACAAATCCTGCTATGCTTTTTTTTTTCATCTAATAAACATACTTGAAATATTTGCACCCAAAAGTTTGAACAGAAATTAAATTAAGATGAGAATAATAATATTTTATGAAAATATTAAACGATACAAGTGTTTAAATATTATACATTTTTATTTGTTAAACTGTGCGGTAAATATTGATATTACAGCACAATACTAAGAAAAGAGTTAAAACTTTTTATGGTACTTTAAATTGGACATTTTCTGGCTTTTGATGCAACAAAGTATCAATAAGTAAAATCTAACGTTTTAACAAGATAGTTTTCAATGCTAAGAATTGACAAATGATTTGATGACCTCTTTTCAGTCATTACGCTTCTTAAGTTGTTTTTGATTAGTTTTAATTTAGAGAATGACCTTTCCCCACTAGCGTTGGAGATCATCAAACGCAGATAAGTATGAAGTACTATTTCAACATTTGGAAATGCTTGAATTATGTTTTCTCCACATAGATACGAATACAAACACTTTAAATCCACTTTTTGGGATTCATTTTCGAGTTCATCTTTATTTCCTTCTTCACTATTAAAAATCTTTAAGAAAATTTTTTTTTTTCTTAAAGATATTTTACTTTTATTTTTTGTTCAAAATGAGGCTCTCCTCTGAAGCGAGGTCCCTGGCATTCGTCAGTATATAAATTCACCACTGCATCTTAACTATTATTTTGCATGAAACAAACAAATATATTGGTACAGCCTGCATATCATGTTAACCAATATTTCACTTTCGTGTTATGTAGTCTCAATAGTATATATTATCAGAACATTCATAGCCAGGACGAGGACCCTGTGTTGAAGTTGATAAATGATAAATATAAATGCCAAAATAAATTGTACAATAAAAAAAATTACAAAAGTGTATAAGATTCCCAAATTTGCATGCCACATAACAAATATGCTATATGTGAAGTCTGCAACAAAATATGGTTTGGGTTGTTTACTTTATTCACATAAGGATACAGAATATGGAATGCTTAAAAACAATACACATTATACTTAGGACTCAAAAACATACTAAACACATTATACAAATAATTATTTAAATCATTATTTTCGGATTTAATTATAATTTATTGAAAAACTGTTATATCTAAAGGGAATTTCAACAATTTATAAATAGCATCACATACTACACATCCTGACAGATTTCTTAACTATGTGAAAAAGTATGACATCGCAAAACTTGAAATACCGATAAAGTCCGGAAAGGATAGAAATATTTGGTATGGTGAATATTTGGTTTGGTCATGATGAATAACTGAGTGCGATTAAATGCTATGTTTCTATAAAATATTTACAATAAATTTTACTCAAATATCCATTCATTGAGAGCGTACTAGTTTACATTGAACATTAGATGTGGGGAGATTACTTTAATCACATTTTTAAATTGGATCAAGTCGGGTCATTGTACAGTTCCAAATTAGTAAATTAGGCGATCGGTATCGTTGCCTACGTAATATACATTATTATCACGTAGGCAACGTCGGTATACATTAAAATAAAATTTTATGACCACACGTTCAAATGAACAAGTGATCACACAAGTAATTTATCTAATGATCGTCAAACTGGCATAGATTTAAGAGTAAACTTCCCATCTTTCTTGTAAATAAACAAATAATAACTCACCAATCAGAATATTTTTCATATAGTCTGCTGTATATCCGAAATCATTCTTGCATTTGGAAATCCTGTGATCGAAGTGACGGCCATCTTGTTTATCAAGAGAAGCCTTTTCATTGGTGTCTTTTCAGAAGGTAACGCATCACGTGACCAACGCATCCGTTAAACATGAACTTGAACCATGTTCAACGGATGAGCGCACGGTCGTGCGTTCGAGCCTGTGATTGGTTGACGTACAGCTCCCAACGGATGGGCAACATACGAACGGATCAGTCTGAATCCGGCCTAATTCTTTACCTGTTGGAGATAAGTGGGCAATGTAAATTGCAAAAATGTTGAAAGTAAGGTAGGAAGTAAGACTATGTTATTGAAATAGTCCTCCCATTAATTTTCAAAATGTTACACTTTTTAAATTGTTATACGGCCCCCTTAGACAAATTGGGTCAATCAGAAAATTTTTATTTTTAATGTAGCAAGATCATTAAAAAAACCTGCACATCTGTATCTTTAAAATCAACTGAATTATGATAAAGGAAAAAATTTGACTTATGCCACTTTTCTATACTATGTGGAAAGCTGTTTCATCAGTGAAAATAGGGATCATAAACAAATTGTCGATGGAAATTGTTAAATCAAAAATACTTTAATATGTGTCAAAATTTTTTATCACAAATGCATCTAAATAAAGCATTACACAGACAGAGATCATATAAAGCAGTGGTACTCACTACGCGTTTAGGGCACATAATTAAAATATGCATACATTGATAGAAGACCATTGATATAAAGGGACAAATTTCATTACAAATACTAGAAATACAATTCACAAAATGCAATTCACAAAGCATTCTCAAAATGTTTGCCTTTAACTCCAATACATAACAGAGCTCTTCTAAATAATGCTTCTGTAAATACTTCACCACTAATTCTTCACCACTAATATTGTTGCAAGCTTCAATAATCGTTTGCTTAAGGTCAATTGCGTTTAGTGGACAAGTATTATAAACTAGTGTTCGAAGATGACTCTATAAGTAACAAGAAAGATCAATCATGCTTAAAGCATTGATTATAAAACACTTTCCAACTTCAATGCAATTTTATTTAAACATGTCTAAAATGCAATACATTCCTCGTTAATATTTTAAAACTTATCACAATACTACATTAATTTATTATATTTGAAAACTTAAACATTCATCGAAAAAAATGAACTTCGTTCAAATGACGGCATTGAAATATAAATTGCCTGGTTTAAACATCTCTAAAATGCGATACATTCCTTGGTAATAATTTTAGAATTATCATAATACTATGATAATTTATTATATTTGAAAACTTCATCGAAAACAACTGAAATTCATTCAAATGACATCATAGAAAAAATGACATGCCTGGCTCTCTCTATAAAAGCAGCATTTCATTCATAAACAATTTCCCATTCATTTCATTCATCACCATACTATAATAATTTATTTTATTTAAAAATTAAGACCATGGAGCTACAAGTAATTAAACTCTATTCTTAAAACTTCATCGAAAAAAATCATCCTTCTCTTTGTAAAATCAATGAATATTTTATTCATATCAGCTATGCAGACTCCATGAGCTAAATAATTTTGAGTTAAAGAAATACAGCAATTCTAATACAACTCATTCTACATATTTTGCTGTTTACATTTTACATAAGTGAAAAATAGGCTTCGTTGTAGAAATAATCAAATTTGGATGAGCATTTAAACTCAAATATATTGTAATTGCGTTGTTTCAGTATCTAGATGCACAAAATTTAAGCAAAAATAAAGTGGATTTAGGACGGATACAATATTCAATATGAATTAAAAAGAACTTTAAAAGTCATGATTTTGAGACAAGATGGATGCTATATATCATTTTGAAGTGGGTCACGTGATCTTTTCATATCATGGTCACGTGATCACTTCATATAAGAGGTGTAATTTTTATTTATTTTATGGAATAATTTGAATATTACCTAAAATTTTCGAAGCAATTTGTGAATTTTAAATCTGCTTAAAAAATGTTTGAAAAATTAGATCCCATAGGGCTCAATGTATTTCATTTTTTCAATCCGGGTTCAATCCAAAACTATTTGGGTGATATTATACATTTATATTCCCATAGGTCTTACAGACCATCTGAACAACATCCTAAAATTTCATTTTGATTAAGTCATTTTTACAGCAGTTATCGTACTAACAGACAGACAGACAGACAGAATGAACAAAGTCATAAACATTTTTCAACTTGATTGTAAAGTGTCAAAAATTGAGAGAAGTTAAATCAGGGAATCTGGGGGACCATTCTGTGGCTCCTTTCAAACCAACCCACTGTTTATCAAAGTTTTCATTGAACCAGTTTGTCACAATTATAGCCTGGTGTGCAGGTGCACCATCTTGTTGATAATACATGTTTTTTAGAAGCAATAATTTTGTCGTCTCCATAAAATCCATTACAGTACTGTTTAAAATAAGCTGCATGTATTTTTCAGCTGTAATAGTCCCTTCATAAAACATAGGACCAATTAGTTTTTCATTCTAAATTTCGCATCATACAGACACAGACAACTTTCTCTGGTGATGCATTTCACGGACAAAAAATGGTTTCGTATTATCCCAATAATGATCATTGTGAGCATTGATTGCTCGATCTTCCGTAAACAAACATTCATCAGTCCATAGAATGTTCTTAACAAAGTTCGAATTGATGTCTTGTTGGATTAACAACCAGTTGCAGAATGCTACATGCCAGTCAAAATCGAAGTCCATGAATACAAAATGGATGCCAATGGTATTTTACAAGTGTTCTAGCAATTGACATCCTAGGTAGCCCCAAAGTTTCACTTGCTTTTCGAATGCTTGTTCATGGGTTGAAAGAAAAATACGCGATGATGTCAGTTTCTTGGTCCTCTGTGTACAAACGCTTTCTTCCAGATCCAGGTCTTTGATGAAATGAACCAGTAGTTCTTAATCTCCTCATCATCCAATAAAAAAATGTACTTGAAATTTCGGGCAAGTTTGGATATCGCCGTCCAAAATCCCGAGCAGTTTCTGCAGTATTTGTATTACACAGAGCATAAATCATTGTTAATACGAAAAGCTCTTTATTTGTTAAAAATACCATAATGTACAACCAGTTACGTGCTCTTAATCCATCAATTCAGAACTAAACATGCTGACGATTCACTGAATGATTTCTAATCTTTTTTATTTTGATGTAATATTAAAAAAAAGTTTAGTTGTATTGAATAGAAATAATACTGGGAATAAATAAGTAAATTAAAAAATAAATCGTCTGCATTTTATTCTTCAGTTTTTTTTAATTATTTTACTATAAACATTTGAAACGGCTAAATTAGAGTTAAAGGAAAGAAAAAATCGTCTATGAGTTCTATTCTTCATTTTGGAAAATTATGTTACATTTCAAAATAAAATACATACTTGCATTTGTATACTTATTTATTTTAATTGTTTCAAATAAAAAGTGGCATATCTCAATATGAAAAGTACTTAAGAATCCGTGATTGCATCGTGAACCTACTCAGAATTCGCAAAAATGTCTCGTATATATTATCTTCCAGTTTTATCTTTTTGTGATATGTCACAAATTTACATTTTTAATTTGATATAGGGTCTCCAATCACAATGTTCAATTTTCAATTAAATATAACTCGCTCAATTTTAAAGATACAGATATGCGGGTGTTTTTTTTAATGATCTTGTTGCATTAAAAATTTCTGATTGATCAAATTTGTCTAAAAAAAGGGTCGTATAAAAATTTAAAAAGTGTAACTTTTTGAAAATTAATGGGAGGACTATTTCATTAATGTAGTCTTATTTCCTATCTTACTTTCAACATTTTTGTAATTTACATTGCCCACTTATCTCCAACAGGTAAAGAATTAAAGCACGTTTGAATCTTTTTGGGACACCCTGTAGAATAAAGCCTTTTTAACATACACTACTAAAAATCGCACTTCTTCATTTAATGGACACGCTTCTATTCAGGACATATTTACAGTTAATTATAAATTTCGAGTAAAAGTTAGAAAAATTAAAGAAAAAGAACCTCACTCAAAAAGCATAGCTACTTTTTAAAGTTTTTTCGAAAAAAAAATTCAAAATATTAAAATTACTTTTATATGTTTATAATCTGAACCTTATGTCCACCAAAACAGGAAAAATTCTGTACATTTTTATATATTAGGTTTAGGGTAACCACATCCAAAGTATTTGCACATTTCGTAAGTCTCCGTTTTTCCACCACAAAAATCCGAACTATAGATATTATTCACATGAAATTGGGGAAGCAATATCTTGATATTTTGATGAAATGAATTGAAGTTTTGGAGAAATTAGTTTGATAAGTGCATTCACAGGACATAGCATCTTTGTTATTCAATAATACTAAATATTTCACATATTATATACCTTTGTGCTTCCTCATACAATGCCATGCTCTATGCCTGGTTCTCTTGCACTGATGAGGTGGATCGAAACAGTTGTATGTATTGTTGTTCACATCTGTTTTATTGTGCTTCTTGTACACATTGCTCAAGTTTTCCGTATCCTTTGCACAGAGTGTATTTTACTTATTGACATCCAAGTTCCATGGTGGGTTACTGTATGTATTGTGTAAGACAAATTGCAGGGTAGCTACAGAACCTGGAATTCAGGGAATATCAACATTCTTGAAAAATCAATTAAATATCAGGGAATTCCAAAACAAAACCCTGTAAAATCAGGCAATTTTTTAAATTACTGCCCTCTTCTGACTCATGACAACGCACATGTATAGAATACCTTATTTGTGTTTCATGTGTCACCTATAGGACACCTCAATGAAAAGAAAAGAGTTTTAAAATTTCAACGTTTCTAGGTGACCTCTCTCATCTTAATTGTTTGGAAAGCTGTCAAGATATTTCATATAACAGGAAAAGCAGATTAAAAACATACTGTTTCTGCTTATACACAATTTTATTGCAATAATAATATTTAACATATTCAATTCTTGACTGGATTTTATAGAACACTGTTGAGATTATATGACTGAGTGTTATAGCTTATCTACACTGTTAATGCTTGACGGATTAGTATTCTTGTAATAATACTGTCCTTATATAACTCTTGCATAAATACTATGATTTGATTATTATAGTTTTCAATGCTGAAAGTAATTTATTTTAATTATTTATTCTTAAATAATTAAAAATAGATATCATTATAGTTACTTTTTATCACTTTCAATTTTATTAACTTTTTCGTGCTTGATAAACTGATATTCAGTAAAAGTAGAAAGAGATATATATCAGGGAATTTTTGGAAATATTATCTGGATATCAGGGAATTTTTTATCTAAGAACCTGTAGCCACCCTGTGTTGACTTGAATGATTGATAACCCAAAATGTGCCTATACAGCATGGGCACGAGTGTCCATAAACAACCTGTGTAGTAGAATGTGCAGAAACGTAAGGACAAAAAAGGCATTATTTTTACCATGACATGTCATGGTAATCTGACAATGATGACCAATAAAAGTTGAAACTAAACCCATTAAATGTCGAAGTGTATCTTTATGATGAAAATAAGTTATTTAGAATACTTGAATGACAACATATAAAGATTTCATTTGCTAACGATCACTTTAAGTGAATGGACACTATTACTCATTTACCGTAGTCAGTCACTAGCGTTCTAAAGATGTATACATTGACTAGAAATTTCTGCAATGTATATGCGAGAGAGAAAGGAAAGATATATAATGATTTTTCTTTAAAAAAACTTGTATATATCTTTTAATGAAAGTAACTATTTTATTTTCCGGTTCATTAAAAATATCCATCCAAGAAGATCCATTGAGATATATCCTACTCAATTTCTATTTAAAGAATCTATTGAGTTTTGGTTCAATTAAATCGAGAATTATTAAAAATAAGTTGTGAAAAATGTCACTAGATGGCAGCACTACAGCTTTCTTCAGAGAAAGGAGACTCACAAAAGCTGTAGTGCATAGAATTTTCAACACGTAAGGGGAAAATACAGGAATATTTGTTAAAGCTGCATTCCTTTCACCGGCTTCTCCTGAGTGAATGAATGGTATGGAACAATATAAGAAATTTAACTTGAAAAAAAAAAAAAAAAAAAAAATAACAGACATTGCAGAATTACCAGTAGATTGTGTCGCTTTCTGCGAGCGCTTCTCGCCAATGAGAAATAGAAGAGTAGTGAAACATGAAGAGGAACCTCTAAAATTGGCTCAGTTTTGCTAATTTGGCTTCAATTTTCTACATTTAAGGATGTGTTTGTTCTCTTTCTCATCTTTTTTTATAAATTTGGAAGTTTAAATAAACATTTGAACAAATGACTGGATTAAGTGTACGTGTGTGGTGATGGGAAGGGGGGAGGTGTTTATGATATTTTAGGGGTTTCTGGCCGTCGTGAATAAAATGTGTTGTTTAGGACACTCAGTTTGAGGGATCACTTGACCCACCCAGCTGTCTTATTTATTGAAATGGTTTCGCATTTCGTCATTTCTGATATAATGTGGTTCTGTCCTTTGGGAAGGGGGTTATTTCTGATTTGGGGCAGTTCTGTGTTCTGGTTGATCTGCTGGTGATGAATTCCAATATGTTTAGTTAATTCTTTAAACGTCTGGAGTTTCCTATTTTTGGCATACCTGTGATCGATAGGCTATTTTTAGTGATGCTTCAGAAATATGTTGTTTCAGATATTTAGTTTGAGGGGGTCACTTGACCTACCCAGCTGTCTTACTTTTTTAGCTATTTAACATTAAAAAATACTTAAAAATTAAATAAATTTTAAATATTTATTAAAAAACTTTATTAAATTTTCATCATGTTCCTTTTATCTGTGTCGTTTCCCTCGAAATTTTGATCTCGGGCTAGCAACTATATTGCTCAGATACCCCCTGGGTGTAAATTTTACTTGAGGTAGCTCTCAAATTTCTTATCTTGACTTCTAATTTAGCGATTTTGATTTTAATGATGGTTATAGTCTCTGCACTCTCTGTACGTGTCATCTGAATATACATATTTTGTGTCAGGCCTCTGGGTGTTACTTTTAGTTTAACTAGCCCCATACTTTTACATTTTTAGTGAGCATTTTTCCTAATTGAGTGAATTTAGTTTTTCTAGTGGCTATAGTTTCTGCACCATTTGTACATGTCATCTGGTTATGCATCTTTGTTGTGACAACTCTCTGAGTATAACTTTTACTTCAGTTTGCCCCCTCCCAAATTTCCCATTTCACCTCCCAATTAAACGATTTTGCTTATGCTGATGGTTGTATCTCCACCATCCATACATCTCAGTTTGATACACATATTTGATGGATATATTATATACATGCATTTTTTGTGTCAACACTAGGCGTAACTTTTAGTTTAACTAGTCCCCACAATTTTACATATCTTCTCCTAATTGAGCGATTTTGGTTCGGCTTACAGCTATAGTCTCTCCACCATTTGTACATATCACCTGGATATGCAACTTTAACATAGCAAATCCCTGAGCGTAACTCTTACTTTGGTTAACCTCCCCCTCCAATTTTCCATGTTGCCTCCTAATCCATTGATTTTGACTTTACTGGTGACTATAGTCTCTGAACCATCAGTACGTATCACCACAATATGCATATATTTTTAGTCAACTCCCTGGACATAACTTTTATTTTAACTAGCCCCTACAATTTTACTTTAATGTAAATTAGGACTATGTAATGTTTTTCACTAGGAAGGATATGTTCATGTGTCCAGGATTTTTATGAACGAGTGATCAGGTGGGAGATACATTATTTTACTTAATACATCTGTCATATTTATATTTTTAATACACTCGTTGCTGTGTGCAAAATATGCATATGTATATATATATATGCTTTATATATATATATATATATCAGTCCATCTTCTTATCATTTTTGCTATACAGAACATTTTCACTTAATGATTAATCTCTATATATAATACAAGTAAAATAAAAATTCTTCAATTATTATATATATATATATATATATATATATCTGTAATATATTTTACAGTTGTGTAAACAGAAACGTAGAATCAGCATTAATGGAACATGTATGGCCCTTGATAACGTACATGGTTTCAGAAATGCTTTTCATATTCATTTTATTCCTTTTATATTCACTAGATTCCATTTATTCAATTTCCAAACTTCTTGCATAGCTCATCGTGCTACACTAGGCTACTGATTTGCAATTTTTTTACCTTTACCTTCAGTTTACAAGCAATTTTCTTTGGCATTTCTCGGGTATATATATTACAAGTAATCATAAAAATCTTCAATTATATATATATATATATATATGAATTTAAGCAGAAAAAGATGGGAGTGAACATATGAATTACATAAAAATGGCAAGGGTTGTTGTTGTTGAAACCCAGACCGTCCGACCTACCAGAAAGGTGTAAGGTAACAGTTTGGACGGTCGGGAAGTGCCACCCAATTTAGACTGGAACCCAGTGGGGGAGGCATCCACAGGGACCGTACCCTCCTTCCCCTACCACCAACCTCTCGGAAGGACTTTCGGACCCACATGTTTAACGTGATCGTACTCCGCATGAACACGGCGGCAGTTTTGGCAGTGGCTGAAATCGAACCCGGGCCTACCGAGTGCAACTCCAGAGTGCTAACCAATGGGCTACCGCGCCCCAAAATGGCAAGGGTGGATTGCGACACCCCTTTCCCGCTTAAAGCAGCTTTTACAACCCGTATAACGCTCACGGCACCAACATAATTCCATGGTCAGTCTCCCGAATGTGCGAAAACAGAAACACCAGAACAGACTCAGAACCAAAGAAGTAAACAAATTTTGAAAGAAAAACTTCCGTCAGTTTAACCCAATGGAATATCTCCTTATAAGAGTAAAGTTGCTCATGCGCAGAGATATATCAGGATAACAGTTTCGCAGTTATGAATATTAAACCTCACTTATCATTATTTAGCTTACAACTTTTCTTTAAAAAAAGAATTGTAATAATGCTGTATAAAATTGATTGGATAATTTCTTTTTATAGCTTCCTCTGCAAATTTTTTAGATTTATAAATGCAGTCTTTCCTAAAAGTATTGTAATTTTGGTTTCTTCTAAAGTGACCAATTTTTATATTTCTGAAGACATACTTTGTAAGGTTTGAATTCCAGTCGATTATATGATTTATCTTGATTCTGTATGATTCTCTTTTGTCGTGTAACTCTGTATATATTCCATATTTCTGGTGTTTTTTGATTGATAAATCCAAGAATTTCACCGATCCGTCTTCACTCTCTGGATTTTCAATTAGGTCTAATTCGCTTGGGTAGAATGAAAAATCAAAGCATGGGGTGTTTTCATAGCCCCCAATTAACACATCATCGATGTAACGGAAGTAAGGCATTTCCGATAGGATATGGATGCCTCTTTCGTATTTAGATAGATAGATATCTGCTAGTATTGACAAACAACTCCCTCCCATAGGTATGCCCTTGATTTGCTTGTAAAAATTTCTTCCGTCATGAAGTATGTTTTCCTTTAATACCAATTCCACCAAGTCCATGTATCTTCTATAGGTTATAAATTTTTCTAAGTCGTATTCTTCATGTAAATCTTTCAGAAAGGGGTGTCGCAATCCACCCTTGCCATTTTTATGTAATTCATATGGTCACTCCCGTCTTTTTCTGCTTAATTTCATGTATTCTACTAGGGAACTTGAGCAGCATTTGCGCCTCCTCCTTTGTAGTGCATCGTTCTTTAAATTTCAGGCTTCTATAGGAAATATCCTATCTTTGTTTCACTTTATTGTAATAGTATATATATATATATATATATATTACTAACACATATATAGGCATAAATACATAGATGAGCACCCCCCCCCCCCCTCTACATGTTTCTCATGAGCCGCCACTGGAAATGGGGTCCTTATTTGGGAAAGATAAAATGTCACCATCCACTTTTGTGTCTTTATTTTATTTCTTTTCTTTAGATTTGTCAACATTGTCCTGTGTGGCTCATCGAAAGAAGCAAGTCACGGTACAGTCCTGTTGGAAAATCCTCGTGGAGAACATTGTCTGTCTATGGAGTGCTTGTATCGAATGGTAAGCGTCTCTTTTTGTTTGGGTTTCAAGGGAGAAAATAATCTTACAATAAATACATTTGTGTACTACCTGACAGAGCTATACTAGCTAATTTTGAAAATACAGAAAATGAAAACACTTACGTATTACTGTATATGTAATCATAAATTGTCACAATTGAAACCTATAATGCTCCAATGATTATTTGTATATGTATCGGAGTTGGGCAAAATATGAGTACAATGAAAATGTATTTACAAAATATATAGGTTTTAGGGCATAAAATACAAAATACTTTTTAAATTAAAAAAAATCAAAATACAATCTAAAATACATTTTAAAAAAATAAGTATTGCTGTGTATTGGACTAGAATGAATTTTCAATGCAAAACAACATTGCCATATATTTTATTGGAAATACACAAATCTTTTATGTTTGTTCAATATTAACATTAGCATTTTTAAAAGGATTAGAATGTATTAAAAAGGTACAACTAAACTCTTTGAAATTTTAAATCTCCATAGGAATAAAGCAAACACAAATAAAGAAAATAAATGAATCTATGGGAGAACACATTTCATAAAAAAAAATAATTCAATAACAAAAACAAAAAAAGAAGGTGGCAAATGGTTTGTTCACTTCATTTTTAATAAAGCTACTAAGAATTTTAATTCTCTTTTGCATGCATATTTCATACAGTCATGTGAATTTTCAGAAAGACGGAAGTGACATCTGCAAAACCAAAAATGGAGATACTTGGTTAACCCCTGCACCCTCTCTTTAATGTTGAATCAGTCATCATCTAAGCT
The DNA here is from genome assembly GCA_951213105.1 of Amaurobius ferox. NCBI lineage: Eukaryota > Metazoa > Arthropoda > Arachnida > Araneae > Amaurobiidae > Amaurobius > Amaurobius ferox. Next base: position 109,214,699 of record OX578155.1, on the reverse strand, counting down.
CTATCTGTAGACAGTCCTTAGAAATAGATGTTTCAAGAAAATTTTTGAATCAGGAGTGAAAAAAACAAACTGAAGTGAAACAAAATAAAAACAGAAGTGGAAATTTTGACATCCTCCTGAATTTAATGTTGAATTCATCGTCCCAACTCTATCTACAGCCAATCTTAAGAGATAAAGTTTCAAGAAAAGATATTGAACTGAAAGTGGAAAAGAAACTAGAAGTGGAAAATTCTTAGTGAATGTATTTCAAATACATTCTTTCCCCTCCAGAATTTGATTTTGAATCCATATCAGTTATCATCTAAGCTCTGCCAATTTTGAAATATAGACATTTCAAGTAAAATAAAAAATTTTGAGCAGGAAATGAAAAAAGAACCAGAAATGGAAATCCGTAGTGAACCCCCACCCCCCTCCAGTATACAATAACTCTAAATCAGTCATCATCTGAACTTTATCCATAGCAGATAGCAGATGCCGAGAAATACATATTTCAAGAAATATTTTTCTGAAAATAATATTGCAATTTTTTTTAACATTAAAAATTATTACATTATATCGTGTAACCGCAATTGAATGAAAGTCAAGAGACTTGCTAAAATATTCATTAAATTGAGATACTACTGCCTAAAACTAAAATCTTACCTTTCGATGCTTTTTAGAATTGGATCCATTTATAACCATACATTTTGGTTTGCATTATTAGCATTTCCTCTCAATAATTTTTCAATTATCATCAATAGATATCGCTATAAAACATTTTGAATCCAATACTGCGCACTCTATGTATCGTAATCCATTCATTTCCTTGATATATTTTCATCACAAACAGAAGCATCTTGCATCTTTTCTCACGTCTTTGTAATAACTAGCTACACTTTAATTTACTACAGAAAAAAAAATAAAAGAAAATTGAATGCACAGCAGAACTGGGATGGCCTCTGTTTCTGTTTTCACAAAGAATGCAATTTTAAGCTCTCTTTTTGCCCCTTTCCTTTCCACACATAGACACAAAAGAGCCATCTACCAAACAACACCATTATGTGAACGTGACGCTTATAATAGAAGTTATATTTTTCGAGACCATAAACATCCCAATAATTAGATTAGACATGTTTTTCTTTTGCAAATTGTTCACTTGCGGTTTAAACATCATCTGAAGAAAATATATTTTGAATATTTTGAAAATACAAAATATAAATGTATTTTGAAAATGTATTTCAAATACATGTCTTTTCGATACTGCTGATATGTATCTTATTTTACTATTGTAAACACTGTAAGATTGCAACATTTTTGTATGGCGGTATATTACTCTGCTACTTATACATTTTAATATCTTTACGTAAGGTTAGTAAGTCACTCCATGGTGGATACAGAACCTGGAAATCAGAAAATATCAGTATTCTGGAAAAATTGGAGAAATATCAGGGAATTCATTGAAAAAACAAGTGAAATGAGGGAAATTTGAATTTTTAAGGTGATTACAGCTTTCTTCCAACTCACCAACTATACACATGTGTAGCATTCCTTATTTGAATTTTATGTGACGGAAGACAGCCTATTGGACACCTCAGTAGAAGGAAGAGTTTTAAAATTTCATTTCTCAGTGATTTCTCTCATCTCAATTGTTTTGGAAATTGTCAAGATATTTCTCATGACAGGGAAAGCAAATTAAAAAAAATACTGTTTCTGCTTATACACAATTTTCTTGCAATAAGTGGTATTTAACTATATGAACTTTTGACTGGATTTTTACAAAACACTGCAGAGTTTTATAGCTTATCTAGAATTTTGATGTTTAAAAGTATAATATTCTTGTAATAATACTGTTTTTATTTAAATCTTGCATAAGTATTATACTGTAAGATTAGAATCTAAATTAATTTATTTACAATCATATGTACACACATAAAGCCTGATAAAGGGCACAGTTATATACAAGATACATATTATTTTCGTAATGACGGCTTACACGGCCCAAACAATTTCAGAATTTTACCACTTGTAAAGCTTAATGATTGTTTTTCTGAAGTCCAAATTACGAAATGTCCTTACTGACGAAGATGCCATTTCAGAATCTTTCAGGTGAACATTTTTGCGAGGTCAGATGATACATTGAGCATACAGTTTGAGCATTTGAATGTGAACTATTTTCGGTGGTATTTTTCCTTAGACATCAGTGATCTCGTAACACACAGCCCTAACTTGTCACACAATGTGAAAAGGTCCTTTAAAGTTCGGAGTAAGTTTATGGTCTTGAGCTTGCGGCCAGTCGTAAAGTACTAGATCACTGCTATTGAATGTCTTATCTAGTTGTCTTTGGTCTATCCTGATACTGATTCTGTCCCTTATGCTGTTTCTCGGTGGGATTTTGGTAAAACTATTGCATAATTTTTGTCTTGTTGTTTTGTATACTTTTGATGCAACAAAATATCACTATCTAATTTGAATGTTGTGCGAATTGGACGATAATGGTTGGTGTTGATTGGCGATTTGCGTCCTGTTATGATCTGCGAACAAAACTAGTCTTTCTGTTGTTCATGGATAAATTAATTGGAGGTAAGACTGATAGTCAAGCATAGCTGTGACTTAGGATCAGGTTATCGAGAGAGATGGTCAGCTAAAGTGTTCTTTATTCCAGGGCGGTGCTGTACGTCAAAATCATACTGTGAGAGATCAACAGATAGTCGTGTAAATTTTCGGTTTAAGCAACCTTTGGAAACAACATAAACTGTTGTGTAGCTATCAGCTATCAAGACAAATTTGTGACCTAGAAGAAACATGCTAAATTTAACTGTTACAGCCCAGTCAACTTCAGTGCATTCAAGTTTGAGTGAGTGATATCGAGTGTCTGGAGCACTTAAGGTACCACTAGTGTATTCAATGATGTGATGTTTTTCATTATTTTCTTGCAAAAGGCATGCACCAATTCCGGAATAACTTGCATTGGTTTCAACAAATGTTTATAGTCCAAGAGTGAAAAATGGCAATGCAGGTGGAGTAGTGACTAATTGACGAAGCTTTTCGAACTCGGACTGCTGTTTTTAGAGTTCAGAACAATTGTTTTATTCTCAGAATCTGATGTCGAAGCTTAATGTTGTCTATTTAGAAGTTCAGATAACAGCTTGCGAAATCCTTGATGTATTTACGTGAGGTATTGGTGAAACCTAAGAAACTTCATGTAAAGAACTGTAACGGTTTACTGCAGACGTACGGTTAGGGTCTGGAAGTATTTCATTGAGTTTCATTTTGTATCCATCCCAATAAAGGAATTTGTGAAGCAACAAAGATACATTTTGAACAAGAAAGTTTAAAGCTATGATGTGTGAATAGAAAGAGAAGATGTTAATATTCGAAGTGTGTTGAAGACCCAGACCGTCCGACTCGTCCAGAGGACTTAGAGTAACTAGTTGGACGGCCGGATATTCGAAGTGTGTGACAAAATTGTCATGCCCTAAACTTAAATCATCAAAATGGGAGCAAGTCCTCTATTTATTGCTTTCGATAGAGTGGCAGGACTGTTAGAAAGTCCAAATGGTATTCTAAGGAGTTCATAATGTCCAATAAGCAAACAGATCATTTCCACAAAATCTGCTGTGTTATAATGAGTACGGATTCTTGTTTTGATTTTAGCTTAAATTGTGGGGGGGTCAATTATTCGAATGTAAAAGAGTATTTTCTTTCGTACTTCAGTTTTAGAGGGATGTGAATTTATTAGGTTATTAAAAAATATGGCTGGGTCAAGACATTTTCTTTCTGTGGAAGAATATACTTACATGGTAATAAAACCGGACAGTAATGAAAGTAGTGCAGAAGTAATGAAAGTACAAGATTCGTAGAACTTTGGTATTTGTGATGAGCGCATAGACAATTTTTATGAATGCAAAGATTGCAATGTTGGTCTCTGTGTGTATCCATGTATTAATAAGTGAAAATAACAATATTATTTTCTTGTAAAACAATGTGCATAACCTCTATTAACTATATAAAGTTTTGAGTACAATAATTCATATATTTTTCCTGCGAAACAGATAACTCTTTTAACCAAGTAATCATTTTTAATCATTTAAAAGTTTAATTTTTCTATAACAGATAATTTGTGTGAAATGTATACATCAAATGGAAAATAAATATTTCATTTATTTCTAAAAAATGTGTTAAAAGGTGAATTTTTAAGTGAATTTTTCTCAGGAGTTAGTGCAAAAAATGTGTTGTCCTTGTTCAGAAGTGAAACTCTCCATCCTTTGGGCCACGGTGCTTCCTGCAACAAATCACCTGACATACATATAAGGCCAAAAAAATTTTTCAGATTGTATAAGGCATTCTCTGAAATTAATTCCTTGCGACTCCTTGAGTCCTTCTTGCTGATTTGGCGAAGTTCAGAAAATAAATTGTTGGAATCCTACTATGTATAAACTCTAATTGCATTCTAAATCATATTGTAATTTTAAAATTTGCCATGCCTCTATAAAATAGATTAAATGGAATAGCAGCCTCTTTACAAACTTAAAATAAAATCACCTACTTTACAAAAAATATCATCAACTAGGTTAATCAAATGCCAGAAGATGAAGGTTGAAATAAGAGCAAAACATATAATATGTTTCCATGCTACTTTTTTGTGTTGTAATTATCTATTAAATGAAATTAGGAAAAATGAAATAAGTAAACAGGTTACTGAAGTAGTAGAAAATATTAATTACCACAGAATTGTTTTATCACACCTAAATTATCCATAAAACATACTCCAAAATACCACAATTTTGCTTATACAGTGCAACTTGGATAATTTGAAGCTGAAGGGACCACTAAAAGAATTCGAATTATCCAAAACTTCGATTTAAAAAAGTTACATCTTTTAACTTTAGTTTCAGGTCCACTGAATGCTTGAAAAGGTTATTCTGTCAATAAGTAAATATTTATTGAGAAATATCATGGTATTAAGGACTTAAGCACTATATGTATGTAAGCAAAATAAGATTTACATAAGCTACATACATGTACATATTACATTCAATAGAGAAAATTATAGTTTTAGAAAAAATTGTGCAATGTCTGACTGTTTTGTAGAGTTCAGTCGTTTAAGGTTAGCAAAATCATCAAGCATGTTTAGTAAACAGAAAACAGCTTCACTAACGTTTGTTTGTCCTTCAATGTACCGACAAAATTCACCTAGATTAAAAAGCGCCGCCGACAATATAGGGATTGGCGTCTCTTCTTCCTCCTGTATATCATCCTCGATATCGTACTCTGCTGCACTCATCTTATTTAACACTGCAGATAAAATGTCTTGATCTGACAGTTCTCCACAAACTTCCACGTTTTCGTCCAAATTGACGTATTCTTTGAATGTCACGCCTATATTGTGTTACCCCATGCGTCTGGTGGGGACAGTTATGCGCAGTGCAATTGTCAATAAACAAGATAATTTTTCTGTTCTTTTGTCTATACGTTTTTCAAGTTTCAGCAGACACACTGATAGTAGGAAGCTCAAATGACATCTGAAGCCGGTTGAACCAACATCCTCTGTAGGTTAAACGGTCGAACAGGTAGCAGGAAGGGGAGTTTCAGCTGTCACATGTCGAACAGGTGGGGTCTATTCCGGCGATGATTTCTTAACGATGAAAGGCCGAAAAGTTGTTATTTTTCGAAAGTTTTTATGAAAAACTTTGAATTATCCACAATTTTTTAATATTGATTATTTTTATGAACAAAATATATATTCTATTTTTATGTAGAAAATCATTTCCTTTCTTCTGTTTGCAGGTTAAAGTTGTGTTTGATGTACAAGGCAAAAATCCCAAGCTGTTTTTAGATTGTGATCGACGAAAGGAACTGTCTAGTTTAACGAAAGAGGATATCCTGAATCTACATTCAAAGACTTTATATGCATATTTAGATTGAGTGATTTTTTATGTATATATATATAACCACTCTAAATAAATTAAATTTAAGTTATTTTATTTTTATATTTCAGTCCCTTACATTAATGGATGGCTCTTTGAGTAACTCCTGAAATGATGTTTTTGCATCCAATCCAGTTCTAAAAATTTGTTTTTATAAAGAGCTTGAAACAAATATGGGAAGCTGAAAAAAACATGTAATAAAAAATAATTGAAATATCAGTGAGTGATAAAAATCAAATTTTGAATGTGCAGGAATTTGCACAAAGCAGTTTTAGAAGAACACAGCCCCCTTTGTGAAGACATCAAACAAAACTCTGCCAGCCCTTGTAATGACCTCAGCTGAAAGTGTTAGCTAAATGTCACCCCCCCCCCCCCCCCCGAAAAAGAAAGATAAAATAGACAATAATAATAGTAATCCCTTCCTTCAGGAAGCTCAAAGTAAAAGAGAGACTAAAAATAGTACTTCTTTTCTACAAAATAGAAAGAACCCAGAGGGGGCGATTGTTGAACCAGTATGAGTATGTCCCCCCCCCCCCCAGATAAATATTTGAACCGCTTTTATTTTTCTTCCATTTTGACTTTTGTTCAATTATTTTATGTGGTATGTATTTGAGGTAGAAAGTTCTGAAAATTTAAACTCTGTAAGCAATATTGCTCTAAAATGAGTCTATAAAAAGGCACCCATTGCAGGAACAGTTCCTTATGTCAAATCAGTCAAAGCACAATGTGGGGGAGGGAAGGAAAAAAAGTTCTGTCTACTAGATTAGTGATCTAATCTTCGCCGGCTTTGGTGGGATGTGGAAGAACTTATTTCCTTTATTTATGAGTTGCCTCTGGCAACCAGACTGGTTACTCTTTGTAAAAGCATTAAACTTACAACAGCAGTTTCTGTTGACTCCCATGCAATTCCTGTATGATGCATGCAATAACAATAATTCTATTCCATCTAAATAATTATCCTTCAATAATTCTATTCTATTAAGTAGAGCATGAGCATGCGACGTCACACGGACCTTACGCTTCCAAAACAAAATACTTGTTTGCTTAGCAGTGTCGAAAGCCCAGGCTGTCCGACGCATCCGAAGACATGGAGCAGCAAGATAGGTGATTAGCAGTGTGGGAATATTCGTTATTTCTGTAGTATAAACAGCTACTTTAGAAACTGACAATCATTTAACCTCTCATTTTAGTATGGTATATCTCAATTTATCTTCTTGGATGGATATTTTTAATTAGGTTTGAAAATGAGATATTCACTTTCATTAAAATATATACATGAGTTTTTCTTTTAAGAAAAATCATTATGAACCTTTCCCTTCTCGCTTACATATACATTGCAGAATTCGCTAGTACATCTTTATGCATCTTTAAAATGCTAGTGAGTGACTATGGTAAAAATGAGTCGTAGTGTGCATTCACTTACAAGCACTTAAAGAGCACTTTAGCAAGTGAAATCTTTCAATATATGTTGTTATTCAAGTATTCTAAATAACTTATTTTCATCACACAGATAAATTTCAACATTTAAAGAGTTTAGTTTCAACTTTTACAACCCATCGTCATTCCCAACGGCCATACCATGCTGAAAATACCGGTTCTCGTCCGATCACCGAAGTCAAGCAGCATCGGGCGCGGTTAGTACTTGGGAGGGTGACCACCTGGGAACACCGCGTGCAGTTGGCACATTATTTTCGGTCTGGGTCTCAACAACCCATCGTCATTCGTTTCCCATGACACATTATGGTAAAAATAATGCCCTTTTGTCCTTATTTTTCTGTGCATTCTACAACTCAGGTTGTTTATGGACGCTCGTGCCCATGCTCGGCACATTCAATCTGCATAGTGGGTTTGCAAAAATAGATTGCCTTTTGCTAATGAATTCATACAATGTATGTGTATGCAATAACAGAGTGTCTACTAGTCACAGTAGTGATAACAAAAGTCGCAAAGTCAGTGCTAAAGTAAAAAAAAAAGAAATTCATGTTTGTAGTGAACTGAATGTTTGATTTTATAGAGATGGGATTAGAATTTGTACTTGTCCCTGTTTCTTTCATCCATCCATTTGAAATGATGACGTCACTCATTGGCTGGCAGCTGAGTAACACTGAACTGTGGCTGTATCTGGCCAGGAGAGGAGGTAGTTCGAATTTATGGTAATTTGTAAATAAACAGTTTATGTCTCCACTTGTTGATGACAACATTGCTGAAATAGAAAAAAAGATGAAGAGCTGAAAAAGTTTAAAAGACCTTTATTGACCATGCTTTGACATAAGTAATTTTTAATGTTTTTGTACATGCATTTTACACATTGTGATTTTATAAATATAATATTCGACAACTGATTCTTAACTAAAGTCAATTTTTTTATTCCCTGATTGGTAAAATTCTGTGAACTCATTTTACTTTCCCTGCAATACATGGTGATGTATATGGAAATTATTGAAATCATGCCAAAAATCACAACTCGAGTTTTCGATAGATCTACATGTTTTGGGACTTCTAAAATACAAATAAAACTATTTTTAGTGTGACGTCTGTGTGTGTCTGTCTGTGCAATGTATGTAGCCACTCTAACTCAGAAATTAATGGACCCAATTTCATAAATTTGGATAGGTAAGTCACTTGTAGGTAATCCTGGTGCTGATTAGATTTTAGTACAATTCGAGATAAAAGAGCCTGCCTTTTCTTGCAAAATGGCCTGCAAAAATTGACTGTATTCACTTTAGCTGAAAAACTAATAGACTAAATTTCACAAAATTTGGTAAATAAACCACTTGTATCTTAACCTGGTGCTGATTAGATTTTGCTACGTTTTGGAAAAAATAACCTTCCTTTTTTTGCAGAATGGCATACAAAAATCATCAAATCTAAAATTAAAAGACTATGTAAGCTCAAATATATCCATTAAATACTTATATGTAATTTTTTAAAAAGAAAAAAATAAGACCAACCCCATTATTCTTGGGCTGGCCATTCTCAAGATACTTTAGTTTTTTTTAATTTTTGCTACTTTTGAAAATAAGTCTCATTACCCAATGAAAACGAAAAATGAATTAAAAGTGCCAGTTCAGTGTCATTTAAAATGATGGATGTTATTTTGTGCCATTAAACTCAATGTAATGAATTATTGAAGAAATAAAGAGAATGTGAAGTGAAAGTCATGTGCTGCCCACGTCAGATTTTTTTATGTGTGATTTTCAACGAATTTCACTTATATTGTAAAACCATAGTTGGGATTCTCTCTGGAAACTGGAAATTTAAAAGTGGACTAAATCGTCAGGTAAGATCATTTTTAACACATTATAACATAAGTGTTTATGACTTCATTCTGTCTGTCCATTTGCACCATAACTGCCATAAAAATGACTCTATCGAAATGAAATTGTAGTATGTTGTCTGTGGGACCTATGGTGATATAAATGAATAATATCACCCAATTAGTTTTGGATTGAAACCGGGTTGAAAAAATGAAATACATTGAATCCTATGGGACCTCATTTTTCAAACATTTTTTAAGCGAATTTAAAATTCACAAATTGCTTCAAAAGTTTTAGAAAATATCAAGTGATCCCATAAAAAATATGAAAAAAAAAAAAAATTCAGCAAAATATATCCGGTAGTTTTTAAAATAAAAATTAAAATAATAATGACACCCATATTATATGAAGTATCTCGTGGCCCACTTCAAAAGTTCTTTTTAATTTATATTGAGTGTTGTGTGCATCCTAAAACTGCTCTGTAATCTGTAATATAGTTGATATGAATGAAACATTCATTGATCTTACATGGAGACGCAGACGATTTTATAGCAGACTTTTTCGCTGAAGTTTTAAGCATAGAGTTAAATTACTTTTACGTCCATGGTTTCATCACTACAAATTCTTTCGGGTTGCATTCCTTTAGATATAAAAATCAAGAGTGCGGCAAGTTATTATAGATTGTATCACTGGAAGAGGGAAATTGAACTAGCACATAAAATGATCAAGTACGAAGATGTGGAAATACCATACGTAACAAACGTAGCACCTTGCAATGAAAAAGTAATCAAGTGGGATGGAGAGGAAGGCAATTGTAAAATAGCTCATAAAGTTGGGAGTGCTTTTGTAGTCTACAAAGAGAAGGAAATTAAGCATATGGAATTCCATCGTGTTGATAACAACACTACAGTATTTAATGCAGAAATGTACACAATAGGTAAAGCAATTGAAGCAACCAAGGTAAATCAATTCGACGAGATTGATATATACACAGATTGGAGGTCAGTATTAGTGGCACAAAGTTCAACAACGATAGGCAATAAAGATATCTATTGCTTGAAAGAGGAAATTCTGAACTATAAGGGAAAAATTAACCTGCAATGGGTGAAAGCACATGTAGGAGTAGAAGGAAATGAAAAAGCAGATGAACTTGCAAAGAAAGTGTTAACAATAGAAACTATTGAAAACGTATTCTTGTTATCCTAACAGCAAGTTAAAACTATGTTGCATAAAGAAAGAAAGCATGAAGGAATGGCAGAAAAAATGGGATGAAAACATAAAAGGACGGCACCTATATTCTCAAATACCAAAAGTGTCAACTAAATAAATAATGGCGGACTTCTACCTAAACCAAGTTCTAACGAACCATGGAGCAATAAGAACTTATCGAGCAAAGTTTTACGGAAAAGATGCAATCTGTCATTGCCAATAAACCCTAAAAACAATTGAACATTGCATCTATGAATGCGGATTATGGAATGAAATTAGAAGACAATACTTTCCTATCAACTATAAAGAAGTTTCACTTATTAATCTGTGTAGAAAGATCATGACACAGAATGGCGTAAAGTTAATAATGAGTAAACTTTTACAGATGGAAATGAATTAAAAATTTGTTGTAAACAATATTTAATCTTGTAGAATTTTGACTTTGCTTTTTGTATGTAAATTGATTTGTATAAATACTTTTTATATAAATGAACGAAATTAAGAATAGAATGTAATACACAAGTGTTGTTATTAAGTGTAAAATTATACAAAATGTATATATATGTTATATGCTGTAAATGGGTGCAATTTTGTAAAATATGTAAATAAAACTTGAAAAACGTCTCTTTTATTGTAACTTCAAAGTTTACATATCATCAGTTCTTTTATTCTGTATTTTAAAGTGTATGTATTGCAGTTATACCTCAAATTGTTAAACTACACTGGTTATTGGTGTAGACAATGTAGAGTTTGCATATGTTGTGAGGTTGTGTTATGATTTATTGTGTTATAATTTACTTATGCATAACTAAGTTAGTTGTGTTGTTCTTCCCTCTTGGGATGAGTCTCAACCGAACGGGTCTAGTGGTTGCTTGTTTGTTGTCTTGGCCTGGACCTTTTGTTGTTCCGCGTTGTGGTTCTGACTTGGAGGCATGGGTCGTGTTTTGGTGGCTGGGGCTGTGTGCTCGATTGGGAAGTGTGTTGAGTGGCCCAGGTTTGTTGTCGTGACGACTCGTCGTCTCCTGGATACCTTAGGGTGGGTCGGGTTATTTCTTTTGATTACCTCCATGGTTTTAAGTTTTTAAATAAAATAAATTATTGTAGTATTGTGATGAATGAATGAAATATTTACAGCTTTTACATAGAGATTCAGGCGGTTTATGTTTCAGTGACGTCATTTGAATAAAGTTCATGTCTTTCGATGAAGTTTTAAGTTTTCAAATGTAATAAATTATTGTAGTATTGTGATAATTTAAAAAATATTAACACTGAATGTATCGCATTTAAGAAATGTTTAAACCAGGCAACTTATACTTACAGTGATGTCATTCGAATAAAGTTAATTTTTTTCGATGACATTTTAAGTTTTCAAATATAATATATTAATGTAGTATTGTGATAATTTTAAAAATATTGCTGAATGTATCACATTTTAGAGATGTTTAAATAAAATTGCATTTCAGTTGGATAGTGTTTCACAATTCATGATTGATCTTTCTTGTTTTATTTTTATTATTCAAGATTCAGTAGAAATCAGGGAATTTGCAGCATGTAAATAAACATTAAAAATAACCAAACCAGGGTGCAGGAGTAACTTATGCAGAACTGATTGGGCTGAAATATTTACTGTTAAAGCCTCATAAGTTTTCATTTGAATAATTTCACTGGCATCTATTATCTTTTTCCATCCTATGTTTTCACATCAGATTAACTAACATATTTTCATATTTTAGTTAATTATTGAGTTTAATTTTTTTCATTATTTCTATATAAATAGCGCTATTGCACAATTCAATTTGCATTCTTGTGAATTGCTGAGTTCACAAATATAATTTTCTATCTATTTCCATCCTCTAATTATTTTGTGAATTGGATTGACTAAACTAGCAGCTTATTTTCATAATTTGGTTAATTATTCAAGAAGTATTTTGTATAATTTGCCAAATGAAAGGTTCTCTTTGAGATTATTCTTTAGTTACATAACATTCTCTTGCTATGCCATAAATCTAAAGTAATGTGTTTGATATTAAAGTGGTACATTTATTTTTATTGTGTTGAAATTATTCTAAAGTATAATTTTTAATTGATAATGCATTACACAATAAATAAAATAGTAATATAAATTAATAAACATCTTTTATATTTTAAGCATTAACTTTTGCACAGAGAAGTAAATTAGGCTTTGGTAACCACAGTTTGGAAAAAACTTCTCATTTTTCTTCTTAACAACATTTCCCAGTTAGTATATGTTGAAATATAGAAATTAATTTTCACTCATTTATACATTTACTAAACATATTTTTTATTTTATACTTTTTTCAGATATGCATATAATGCATTCAAAACTCCAGATTCGGATCCAATTAACATTTAAATCTCATAATTGGTGTATTCTATTTAAAATGAAACTTATTTCAGTTATATGAATAATTACTCTAAAATGATTCCATGCAAAAAATGGAAGCCTTCATTTTGACTGATACAAATGCTTTTGAGCATAAATTGCTCACCACAGAAAATCAAAATATTTTTCTAAATTTTAAGCAAAAATTTTTTTTTTTTCTTATTTTATAAAGATTTTCTAAGATTTTTTACTTTTATTTTTCGTTCAAAATGAGTCCCTTCTCTGAATGCCCCCGGCATTCACAGATAACTAATATAATGGGCCGGCTCAAAGACAAGTAGGTTTGGGGCGCCCCCAATTGAGTGAGTGAACACGACGTGTTGGCCAATCTTTACTTTTAAAAGTGAGCTTACAGCTCTTTCTCGCCCATTCCTATAGACCAGTGGTTCTTAACCTTTTTAGTGATGGGCACCCCCTTGAATTTAAAAATAAGTTCTCGCACCCTGTTGAAAAAAGTGTTTCTATTTCTTTATTTAGGAAATTACATCTATTGCAAGGTAATTTATTTATTGAAAAATAAATACATATACATACAAACATCTCAATTTTTAATGGCTACATTGTTTATTCATAATAATACTTTTGAAGCGAGGCTCCTTTTTTGAAAGAGCCATGCGTAAGTCATCACTTGCGTTTTAGCGATTCCTGGCTTTTGTTCTTATGTGCAAAAGTGGTGAGAATGCCATTTCACACAGGTAGGTGGTGGCACCCCTGGAAATGCTTTCTCACCCAGATTAAGAACCCCTGCTATAGACCCTCCATCAGGAATAAGCATCCGAACATTCTATCTCAATATTTATGTACAATTTTTTGCAATTAATTTTACTATTTTAGGTACGAGTAGTCCTCGATTATGTATACGAACTATTTATGTACGATTTTGACACTGAAAATGTTTCGGGTAAATCCTTTCAACAAGCAAAGTGTCTGTCCTCTCCCGTCAATCCATTGACTGGATGCCAGTCTTCAGATCGAAACGTCAGGTTATACAGAACGAGTCGACTTAGACCGGGGCAGATATTCCTTTGGGACCCCCTTTCATCTTTACACATTTTTTTTTTTTCAAATGGCCAGGCACTTTGACTTTCGCCTTTACTGCAGCGTCCAGAGTGTGAACCATTTCGCCGTCCATTGACGTTGCGCACCAGAGGGGGGCGGATCACATTGCGCCCACAACACAAACATCCATGCCTTACGTGGGGCTCGAACCCACAACGTGGCGGTCGAGCGATTGCTACGGAAACGCTTGTCTTGACCACTCGACAACCACGTCGGCATCTTTACACATATATGAAATGAGACAATATATTTTTTCAAAAACATGATTGCATTCTACAAAAAGGTACACAAAGGGAAGTTCTTGCCTATTTTAATAGAAATTACAACTTTTACACCCTAGCCAAGAAGCCGACATGCTAAATGTGTGTGGTATTCCCCCATATATCGCAAGAAGAAAGATCGATCATGCATAAAACATTATGAAACACTTTCTAACTCAAATGCAATATTTTAAACAACTCTAAAATGCGATGCATTCAGCAGTGATATTTTTTAACGATCATAGAACTACAATGACTTGGAAACTTAAAACTTCATCGAAAAGCATGAACTTTATTCCAATGACGTCATCGAAATATAAATCGCCTGGCTCCAGTGAACATTTCATTCATACAGTTTTATTCCAGACCCTAGAGTTAAATAAGTGCGCTTGAAAAAAAATTCAGCTATTCTTATACAACTCATCTTACAATCACTTCTTTTACATTCTGCATCCGTTAAATGAGGCTTCGTTGTAGAAGTCATCAAGTTGGAGTATCCTTTTAAACTCAGAAATAGAGTCATTGCGTCAGCGCAGAACCGAGATGCACGCAAAAATAAAACGGTTTTAGGACGGATGCAGCACTCGATATAAATTTAAAAGAACTTTAATAATCACGATTTTGACTCTGGGGGAAAAGGTCGATGTCCTATTTTACTTTGAAGTGGGTCACGTGATCCCCCAGATATATGGGTGTCGTCAATATTTTCATTTTTATTTTAAAAACTACCGAACCTATTTTGCTGAAATTGTTTTTATATATTGTATGGGATCACTTGAATATTTCCTAAAATTTTCGAAGCCATTTTCGGATTTTAACTTTGCTTAAAAAATGTTTGAAAAATGCGTGCCCTTAGGGTGCACGCATCCCTGAACACGAATCGGACGTTTTTGAGATGGTGTGTGTCAGTGAATCTGTGAAGACGATAACTGACGAACAAATGGATCCATTCGAACAAAATTGGGTACAAAAATTGTAATCCATGAATACTTGAAGCCTATTGTTTTTATACGCAATCGAATGTTCAGAACTCCCCTAAATTTTCGAGTGACATTTTGAAAAAATCATCAAAACATTTAATAAAGTTACGTAAATAGTCATTTTTTATGTAATTTTTCATTAGAAAACGATTAACATAAATTTTAGAACTCTAGAATTAACCGTTCTCGAGATATTGCACATTTTTCAAAAAAATTATCAAAAAATCATATAAAATAAAAAAAAAATTACCTATTGCGAAATATGTTCACTTTACGTAAGTGATATGTGATAAATTGGGTGACACTATTGTCGTGAATTTAGCTAATTCCATTCATGTGAAAAGATACTTTAGGTAATAATATTTAGACGGTAATATTCATTTATCTACCGCAAAAATAACGTATTTCGTCGTCCCTAACGCTTGGCGGGTTTTTTTTTCGGAATGTCTCCAACTTGGCGATTTTTTAAATGTTGCCAAATTAATGAAAATATCGCCAAATTAATAAAAATGACGCCGAATCAATGAAAATGACGACTAGATGATGAAAGCTCAATATCTTGGAAAGAACATAGGGTAGACTATGCGGGAATTGGGCGATTATAAAAAAGTCGCTCACTTCCCGACAAACCGAATTTTGGGGATCATTCCTCATTTATCTCTGATTTTCTTTTTCTATGTCCTTCTCATCCATACAAAAAGAAAATAAAAAAAAAATCGTTGCCTAGAAGAAGAACCGCAAACAGTGTCGCATCATCTTCGGGCAAAAAGGATGACGACTCGGGGCTATCGTGATTCCTCTTCTCTTCTTCCTTGGGCCTGGCCCTAGATAAGGGGTGTCCGCTCTGACGTCATTGTAAGCGCTGGCGTTTTGAATCCTCTCAGTTCCCCTCTTGTCTTTGTGTGGGAGTTTGAATACGACATAGTGACACTGACCGTTGTTTATATTTTACAATGTGCGGATTTTATTATGAGTTTTACTATGCTACGAGTAAATTAAGATTATAAATCAGATATTTATTAAAGTTTAAAGATTTAGTTTTACATAGCAATGTAGTTTTAAAATGATTATGAAGGCCAGGCTTTTCAATATATCAAATTGATGTTCAACTGATCAATTGATGTGCTTACTTGGATATAATAGAAAACTGAATGCTGTGGAGGGTAAGCTAATTAAAGAATTTCTTCTTTATTGTAGTTTTTACGAATTATATTAATGAGTATTAGGCTAAACTGGTTATTACTAAGATATATTAATGGATATATTATATGCTATTACACATTAATATTCATATTTATATTGAAATTGTCAATTAAATACTGTAAAATTTGCCGTAGATTTAATGTTTTTGTAAATTTATATATATAAATACTTATTCTTAAATAAGAAAATGACATTTATATCAATATTGTCAGTTAAATATTGTAAAATTTGCAGTAGATTTAATGTTTTTGCAAATTTATATCTATAAATATCTATTCTTATATGAGAAAAAAAAGCGAAGGGGTCAATACATAAAAATTAGTTTCTTGATACGGATAAATAAGATGAACGTTATCTACTTATTATTCATAGTTCTAATATAAATTACTGTATTTGAATATAAAAAATCAGGGATCATACATTTAATTTTTTTTTTCTGATTTATAACATTTTATTTTGTTTCATTTATTCCTCAAATAAATATTGTAAAATTTGTCGTAAATTAAATGTTTTGCAAATTTATATCTATAAATTCTTATTCTTATATAAAAAAAAAGTAAAGGAGTCAATATGCTTATATTAAAATTAGTTTCTTTATATAGATATAAACGAAGAAAATTATATACTTATTGTTCATAGTTCTAATGTGAATAACTGTATAAAATCAGGGATCGTACATTTATACATTTTTTTTTCTGATTTATGGCATTTTATTTTGTTTTATTTATTCTTAAGTTTTATACTAATTATTTTATGTATATATCTTATCTTTCGCATAATGAAATATAGTTGCAAAAGTTGTACAGAGCAATTTTACTGATATACAAACTGCTACCTGTTTTAATTGCTATGAGTGACATTTAATTTACTTTCAATTCATATATTCTAATAAAGTTTAAGGTGTTTATAACTGAATTTAGAGAGTTTTTATTTTAAATGAGAGTTTATATTCAACACTCAGGATTTCAGGAGTAAAGTACTCATATGTTGAATTTCTGAAATTATGTTCGCGATTTGTTTTTAAAAACGATAAATTGACTATTTATATGTCTATATTTCACAAAAAATGACCATCAGTATTTTATTGGCATCATACACATAAATTACAGAAGCTTAGGGTTATACAAATATAGCTATTTTTTTATAGATGTAATCAAAAATTAACTGCATAAGATAAAACGTAAGAATAAATTTAATTTTTTTTTTTACAAAATTATAGCATAAAAATTTATAATTTCTCCTCCTGGTTGTTCCTGAGATTGTAACATTTATTGAATCTGTAACTTAAAACTGTGGGATTTTTCCATAGCGTATAAAGAAAGTGAGAAAATATACAGTTTTGGCATGCATTGGTAGTTAATGTTTATAGTACTTGCCAAGTACTTACCATTCAAGACAAACAACTATATAGTCAATAAAAAAATTTTTACACTTAAAACAAATTTATCGAGTCTATTATTTTTTCTAAATTTTAAAAATATAAAAGAATTTTTGTTTGAATATTTTATATATTATTTAAGTTGATTTATTTAAGGAATTCCTTTCTCAGTAATAGTGTTACATATTTGATGATAAACTGGAACTTATGACATTCTTAATAATAACTCCCCGAGTTGCAGAAAAATTATGTTAAATATACGTTTTTATTTATTTTTTAATTTTTAGATACAATTTTCCTTGCGATGCACACTTTAATAATTATTTTTCGACATTGAATTGCATTTCGAACATTTTCATGCATTTACAAACATTGAATTGCATTTCGTTTCAGTGAGGATTTTTCTAAAATTTCAATATTACTTTACATTTTACATTTATAGTCAATTTCAGATTAATTGCTTTCTCTTTGACAGCGATTATTCTACATACAAAATTTTGTATTGAACATTCAAAGACATAATTTTTACATCGGGTGGAACAATGCAAAAAATAAAAATGCCTGTTATTTGCTATATATATATAAGTTTAATTTGTAAAGTTATATATTATATGTGCAGTTTAAATCTTATGCTATTCTACTATTACATGTTTGATATTATTTTAATGGCTCTTTAGAAATGTATATATTTTATAATGGTTTCTGTTTTTCATATTCTCTTTATATACAAGTTTTTTCGTTTACTTTGTATACAAGTAACTTGTTATAAATATTTTTTGTTTAATTTTGTGAAAGCAAAATTTATATTGATTATACCTGCATTTTCAAGCATTTTTTTAAAGTCTAAAAGACATTGAATTGCATTTTATTTGCTAGAATGTTTTTAAACTCGATATAACCTTTCCATTTTACATTTATAGTTAATTTTTGTTCAATTGTTCTCTCTCTGTCAGTGATTATTCTATACACAAGTCAATTTTTAACATACTGTGTATATTCTTTTCATGCGCCATATAGCTTTTCTACGGCTGTATTGCATTTTCTTGTGTGATAATTAGTGTTTAAAACAGGATTCTTAAAATTTTATTTAAGTATTATATACTTTCTCTGCATTAATGCGCTAGATTTATTCTTAAATTATGTTATACATATATCTTTAAATATAATGTCTACAAAATCCTTTACGAGAAACGTCATTTCGCTAGGATGGCTGGGAGAAAAGTCCATCGTTTATCCAAACGCCCAAAACTGAAGGGCCAGGCCCAGTAAGCGAAGGGGAAAAGAGAGAATCCCGAGGGTCCCGGACGACTCCACTTCCGGAGATGTCCCAGCTTTACAAAAGGTGCGTGGTAAACAGTATAATAATATATATATTGAACACACTGTGAAATGATTGTTAATTATATAAAATTGTATGTTTCAGTATTAGTATGTCGTACATTCTAAAAGATAGGCCATTTTTATAAGATCGCAACAGCCAATTTAAAATGTTTCTTACTCAGATATTGCAGCTCATATTGCTTTAAATGGATGCAGCCTAGTTTCTGAAGGAGAATCAAATCTTTAATTTGGATTCACATTTGGGCTAATCGTTCGAGAGGCCCATTTGCGTGAAGAATTCGATTTTGGAACTGTATGTTCGCTATATCTATATACACAATCCTCATATCATTCTATCTCTTCGATAGTTTCTCAACACGGGTCATAGCATTTCCGTAATTTACCCATAAGGAAACGAGAGAGATTATTTATAGGATAAAGTGAAAGTAAAACTTCCTCTTTTTGAATCCTGTCATAAATAAACGTCTAAAGAAGATATTCCTTTGGAAGTATCGTTCGCCACATCTCGAGACCATTCTGTAAGCCATCTTCAGTTTTTGTCATGATTTCGATGGTCGCCTTGTAATGAGATCCTTTAGTAGACGAAAGTAGGGAAATAAAATCAATATTATAAATCTAAAATATTATGACTTCGGAGAAATAGAAAAAATAAACTGAATACGGCACCTGTTTGGATTGTTTAACAGCTTTTGTCTTAACACTTTACAACACAGTTGAAAAGCGTTTATGACTTGGTTCGTTCTGTCCGCTCGCACGATCACTGCCGTAAAAATGACTTTAGCAAATACGTTTTAGTATGTTGTTGAGACTGTCTGGGGGACCCATGGGAATGCCAATGAATAATATAACCCAATTACTTTTGGATGGAACCCTATGGGACCTCATTTTTTAAGATTCCCAGTTGCTTCGAAAATTTTAGGAAATATTCAAAGTATCCTATAAAATATATAAAATTTTCTTTTAGCAAAATAGGTTCGGTAATTTTTTTAAATAAAAATTAAAATAATACAAAGAGATCACGTGAACCACTTCAAAATAAAATAGGGCATCCATTTTTTTTTTCGATTTTCGTGATTTTTCGTTTGCATTTATATTATTTAATGCGTGCATCTCCATTTCCGCGACAACACTGTTTTTGAGTTTAAATGATCCTCCAACGTTGATTATTTCTACAACGAAGTCTCATTTTAATGGATGCAGAATGTAAATGAATGAATGATTCTTGGGACATGAGCAGCATTTTGGACGGATGCAGAATGTAAACAAGTGATTGTAAGATGAATTGTATAAGAATGGCTGAATTTTTTTCACGCTCTATTTAGCTCTGGAGTCTGGAATAAAAGTATATGAATGAAATATTCACATAGAGAGCCAGACGATTTTATAACATTGCCTTTTTTGATGAAGTTTCTAAGTTAAATAAATTATTATACTGTGATCGTTTTAAAAATATCACCGCTAAATATATCGCATTTTAGAGATGTTTAAAAAATTGCATGAGTTGGAAAGTGTTTCATAATCAGTGCTTTAGCATGACTGATCTTTCTTTTTCCCCCCATTGCTTCTTCTTATACATTCAACTGTTTGTACGTAATTGTTACTTTCCTTATATACAATAATGTATAAGGAAAGTATTGTGACGGGGTCGAAAATTCGAATTCGAGTTTTCGACGGGAGAGCACGTTTCAAGCATCCCCGATCACGAATCTAATATTTTTGAAGTGATGTCTGTGTGTGTGAAAGTATGTGTGTGTGTCAGTGAATCTGTGGAGACGATAACTGACGAACGAATGGACCGATTCGAATGAAATTTGGTACAAAAATTACAATCCATAAACACTGGAAGCCTATTGTTTTTATACGCAATCGAATGTTCAGAACCTCGCCCCTAAATTTTCGAGTGTAATTTTGAAAAAATCGTCAAAAAATTAAAACCACTCATAAAGTTACGCAAATAGACATTTCGTATGTAATTTTTCATTAGAAAACGATTAACATAAATTTTAGAACTCTAACATGAACTGTTGTCGAGATATTGCACATCTTTCAAAAAAATTATCAAAAAATCATATAAAAGAAAAAGAATATTTTCTATTGAGAAACATGTTCACTTTTCATATGTAATACCATGCGACAAATTGGTGACATCATTCTCGTGGATCTAGCTCGTTGCATTTATGAAAAAAGATACTTTGAGTAATACTTTTGTATTTGAACGCCGTCATTTATCTGCTGTAAGAATAACTTATTTCTCCGTCCATAACGCTTGACGAGGTTTTGGTGGGATGTCGCCAACTTAGTGCCTTTTTCAATATTGCTAAATTAACGAAAAACTCGCCAAGTGGATAAAAATGACGCTAAATCAATGAAAATGACGACTTATTAACGAAAATTCAATATCTTGGAAAGATATTGAATTTTCTCGAACAAATACTTTATTTTTTTTCCTTTGGAAAAAAAAGGGGTTCAAAATATTGAAATTATTTTATGTATTCATAAGTTGAACCCTATTTCTGAGAAAACCAGGAAAGTTATTTTTATTTTTGTCAATTAGGTTCGGAGATATAAGGGTCCAAAATGTTGCGTAACACTCCCGAATCCAAAAAATTTTATAGTTCTGTCGTAAATTATTGCATTTTATAAATTCATCCAAAATAAAGTTTAATTTTCTTTATGTTTTGAATTTCAGACACCAGATGGCAATACTGTAGGTTTTAGGATTGCGTCATCTCTGTTCATTTTAAGTCGGTAGGAGGCTTCTGCCGTCGTGGAAATGTTGTGGGTCTCATCGCATCGCCGTCTTAGTGAAAAATAATCTCTATTTATAGGTATGTCCAAAGACTTAGTTCTAACTTATAAATGTGTTTATATAACTGTGTGTTTATGTAAACGTATTATGTAACTCAGGCTGTAAAAGTATCCATTTCTGTAGGTTTGATTTGGTTCAAAATCTATTCTTGTTTACAAAAATGGCATTTAGCCCACTATTACACGCGAATGATGAGATGCTTTGTACTAGTAGCTAGCTGTTGTTGAGACCCAGACCGTCCGACCTACCAGAAAGGTGTAAGGTAACTGAAGTAGTAGATAGCTGTGTTTGTGTTATCTCTTTCCTGGGTTTGACTGCACAACTTAAACCAGTTCATCTCTTGCAGGTTTTGTCACAACGGAAACAATTGGAACCCATTCATTGAAACAGATCTTCATTATCTTAACTGAACTGACTAGGTGATTGAGTGAAAATAAAAATTTTAGATTATGACAATATTCACCATTTGTCTTCCTTAGGAATTGTATTGCCCTCTAAAAAAGAATTGGCATCTTATTTGGCGAAGTTTGAAAACTAGAACGTTTTTCAAAAAATCTATGATCAAAAAGTATCATTTGAAGATACTTACAAATTGTTAGCAACTTCGCGTACGTCCGGATGCAGTACCGCTGTATGTGAATCGACATTTTCTGGTCTTACCCGAATAGATAGTTGTTGTTGAGACCCAGACCGTCCGACCTACCAGAAAGGTGTAAGGTAACTGTTTGGACGGTCGGGAAGTGCCACTTATTTTGGACCGGAACCCAGTGGGGGAGGCATCCACAGGGACTGTACCCTCCTTCCCCTACCGCCAACCTCTCGGAAGGACTTACGGACCCACGTGTTTAACGTGATCGTACTCCGCATGTACAACGCTTATCAACCAGCGATTAGCTAACTTAGTTTTCCGTGCTTTTGAAAAAAATTGCACCAATAATATCGATTTACAAACATTTTTGCGGAAATTTAATGACATGAAAAGTAGACGATTACAATTGTTTTGATTTATGTATACATACATACCCGCGCTACGTATGTATTGTAACAAAATGTTTACTAAAATGTGTAAAAATGAAATGTATGTATGTTTCATGTTTTATTAGTAAGATGTACTAGATAACACGAAATATTGAACTAAATAAGAATAACCAAATAAAATACTAAAAATATAGGATGCCCCTCCTGAAACAGAGGGTGCCCCCTTGAATATAAATTGGGGCTGCTTCAGCCGTCGTCATTCTTCTTGCAAAAAATGCATATTGCTGTTTTTGGCCGAAAGTTATTTCGGACCCGGATGAGATTCGAGGATCTTCCGGGTTGGGGTTTTACATTTGAAAATGCCTTCTGGTCCGATCACTGGTATTGTCGACCCAAAGTCGTTCATAGGTAACGACTCATTTCGAATGTGTAGCAGTATTCGATTTGTCTTGTTAAAAAAGTCGCGCATGTTTAATTGCGTGTTTCTCTTTTTTTTGGAACGCTTTACCTTAGAGTTTGCGTTTGAATGAGCTTTAAAAACAGCTAGTATTTATTAAAATGTTGATATAGAATGAAGGGTTGTTTGAAGCCGTCTCTAAAAAGGCTTCAATCAACCCTTTGTAACATGGGGGATTGGATATAAAATTGACTTTTGTAAGGCATTCCCCCCCCCCCCCCCCCCCAAAAAAAAAAAATGTTTTATTGACATTCCCATTCTTGCATCTTGTACGAAATCCATCCACTCAGTTTGTAGAAAGAAGAAAAATATATATACTCCGAAAATGGCCCCAAACTGAAGCGAGTGTTAAACGATGTCCCAGCAAATATCCCGAATGTTTAACAGTACAGGGTCAGATAATCTTAGATCCGGAAAAATAAGATTATCTTGCAAACATTCTAATATTAATATACAGAAATTAATTTCAATATTTTAAACCCTCTTCTTTCGAAACAGTTTTTGTCCGAGCGATGGATTCCTTTTAACGAGTGTCGCTCGAAATATTTTCTGACTGATGAAAGATGGACGTGAGTATGATGGCAACCTATCCCAATGGGAATCGTTTGTTTTGACGAAGCTCTTGGTGTTCGAACCATCGCAGAAAACTTTCTGCTTTGAAAATGCTTCCATCTCGAATGCTATACTCCAGCAATATAATTGGGTTTCGTGTTTTCGAGATCGAGTGGATCTTTCGACAGCAAGGAAGTTCCTCCTGGTTTAATTCAAGTTTTCATGTTACCTGAAAGGCATCCCATTCAAAACGGCGGTTAAACTTTTATTTTCTATTGACCGGAATCGCCGTCGACTTTTAGGAGGAGTTGTTGATTTTAAGATGCGACCATGACCTCCCTTCGAAGACCGGCATCAAGAATGGGCGAGTGTCAATCTAGTCTGTTTTTAGTTTCGACAAAACGGTTTCTCGTATTTTTATTGCGTTATTGTTAGAACAGAATGTATATTATGAAAAAAAAAGTCATTCCTTTTTATTTTGAATTTCAGTTCCAAATCTTCTGCAATCGCGGGATAGGCCTCTAGCTGAATCGACGTTTGGACTTCCAAAGCCAGATGACGTTGATTATTCTTTATTGGAAAGGTATGCTTCGCACTTTATTTCATTTCACCTTTACAATATGTGAATGAGGTGGGGAACCTCATAAGCGCTTCGACACCTGGCAGGACTGGGCCCGATTTCCCAAATGGGGCCCAGTCTAGATTCGGGCCCAAATTATTGGACTGGTCTGAGTCATTGCTTGAAACATTTAGGCTTGAAACTGAAGAGCGCGTTCATTATGTAAAATGCTATGTAAAGATAAATGCTTCAGAAACCTTAATTTGGGGGCACGGTTCTCCATTTGAAATGTTTTTCGGACTACTCGCATGGGCACGTGACGTCACACTGCGAATTTTGCCGTTCCTTTTTCAAAACAGAACACTAGCATGCTTAGCAGTATGGAAAAATGTCATCATTTCTGCGTTAAAGACGGCTACTAGAAATGTGCAATCCCATTTTAGTAGGATATATCTAAATTGACCTTCTTGCATGGACATTTTTAATGGAGCGAAAAGTAAAAAAATCTGATGTGGGCAACACATGACTTTCCTTATATAATGCAATGAATTGACTACTTCTACAGTAAAAAAATAGGTTTTTCTTATAGTAGATACTTATATTCTTTCCAAGATATTGAATTTTCGACAATGAGTCGGCATTTTCATTGATTTAGCGTCATTTTAATCCATTGGGCGAGATTTTCGTTAATTTGACAACATTTCAAAAAATCGCCAAGTGGGCGACATTCCGCCCAATTCGTCGCCAAAATCTCGCCTAACTTTACTGACGGAGAAATAAGTTATTCTTATAGCAGATAAATGACTATTGGCGTTCAAATACAAAAGTATTACTCAAATTATCTTTTTTCATGAATGGAACGAGCTAAATCCACGAGAATGATGTCACCCAATGTATCGCATGGTATTACATATGAAAAGTGAACGTGTTTCTCAATCGGAAATATATTTTTTTTATTTTATATGACTTTTTGATAATCTTTTTGAAAAATGTGCAATATCTCGAGAACGGTTCATGTTAGCGTTCTAAAATGTATGTCAATCGTTTTCTAATGAAAAATTACATAAGAAATGTCTATTTGCGTAACTTTGAGCGGTTTTGATTTTTTGACTATTCAAAATTTCACTCGAAAATTTAGGGGTGTTCTGAACATTCGATTGCCTTTAAAAACAATAGGCTTCCAGTGTTTACGGATTGTGGTTTTTGTACCGAATTTCGTTCGAACCGGTCCGTTCGTTCGTCAGTTATCATCTCCACAGACTCATTGACACACACACACACACACATACTTTAACACACACACACACACACACACAGACATCACTTCAAAAATGTTTGATTCGTGATCAGGGATGCTTGAAATGTGATCTCCCGTCGAAAACTCGAATTCGAATGTTCGACCCCGTCACAATACTTTCCTTATACATTATGTATATAAGGAAAGTAATATTCACTTTCAATAAAATATGTACACGAGTTTTTATAAAAAAAAAATCGTACCTTTCCCTTCTCACTCGTATATACACTGTAGAATTTGTTAGTCAATATATACATCTTGAGAACGACGCTAGTGAGTGACTACGGTCAAAATGAGTGCACTTAAAGTGTACTTTAGCGAATGAAATCTTTAAGCATATATTGTTTCTCAAGTATTCTGAATCGCTTCTTTCATCCCAAAGGCAAATTTCGACGTTGTTTCCATTTTTATCGGCCATCCTCGTCCGTTTGCCGCTATGGTAAACCTAATGCCCCACGTTTCTGTTTATTGGCCCATGCTCGATTTCCAAGTAGTCTAAATACATTGGAAAAGCCATTTTCCAGATATAATATAAGCGATATTTATCTCGTTCCAAATGTACACTAACCGAACATCTGCCATTTTGTGTTTCGACTCATTTTTTTCAAACTATAGTACTTGAATGGCTTTTTAAGCAGCTTACAAAGATCCCTAAAAATGTCTGTTATGAGTATTGTCTCAGTTCATTGTCTCGATGAATACATAATTTCTTTTCTTTAAACAGTTTTTTCTCATGACCTGACTTTTTTAACACTTTGCAACATAGTTGAAAAGTGTTTGACTTTGTGCATTCTGTCTGTCTGTCCGTTAGCACGATTGCCGTAAAAATGACTTTATTAAAATGAAATTTTAGTATGTTGTTCAGACAGTCTGTGAGACCTATGGGAATATAAATGAATAATATCACCTAATTAGTTTTGGATTGAACCCGGGTTGAAAAAATGAAATACATTCAACCCTATGGGACCTCATTTTTCAAGCATTTTTTAAGCGAATTTAAAATTCACAAATTCCTTCGAAAGTTTTATGAAATATTCAAATTATCCCATAAAATATATAAAAAAAAATTTCAGCAAAATATATTCAGCAGTTTTTTAAATAAGAATTAAAATAATAATGACACCCTTCATATGGAGAGATCACGTGACCCATTCCAAAATAAAATAAGGCATCCATCTTGTATCAAAATCGTGATTTTTAAAGTTCTTTTTAATTCATATTGAGTGTTGTATCCGTTCTAAAACCGTTTTATTTCTGCTTAAATTCTGTGCATCCATGTTCTGAAAGAACGCAATTACAATATATTTGAGTTTAAATGATCATCCAGCTTTGATTATTTCTACAACGAAGCCTAATTTTTACTTATGGAAAATGTAAACACTAAATTATGTAGAATATATAAGAATTGCTCTTTACACAATCTTCTTTAACGCAAAATTATTGAGCTCATGGAGTGTGCAATATAACTGATATGACTGAAGCATTTATTGATTTTATACAAAGAAGTCAATTTTTTCGATAAAGTTTTAAGCATAGAGTTAAATTACTTGTACCTCCATGGTTTTAAGTTTTTAATTGAAATAAATTATTATAGTATTGTGATGAATGAAAGGAATTTAAAAAATGTATGAATGAAATGCTGCTATATAGAGGCGATTTATCTTTCGATGACGTCATTTGAATAAAGTTCATTTGTTTTCGATGAAGTTTTCAAATATAATAAATTATTGCAGTATCATGATAATTTAAAAAATATTACCGAGAAATGTATTGCATTTTAGAGATGTTTAAACCAGGCAGTGCCGTCATTTGAATGAAGTTCATTTTTTTCGATGAAGTTTTAACTTTTCAAATATAATAAATTAATGTAGTATTGTGATCATTTTTAAAATATTACCGAGGAATGTACCGCATTTTAGAAATGTTTGCATTGCAATTGGAAAGTGTTTCATAATCAATGCTTTCTTGTTTTTTACTGAATCGATTTATTGCTTTAATTCATTAGCTCGCGATCCATCGCTCTCGAGAAAAGATTTTTTCATTCCACTCCGAGCACCTTTCACATATATCTAATACTACATACGCCCTTTAAACATTCGAAAACTTTCTCAATGCAAATGAGACGAATGTCAAACTTCTGTGACTCGAATTTGTTTCGTGACTCGTCTCAATATGAACTTAAACTGAACCGTTTGCAAGTTGAACTCCAAATAACATTGAACTCGGATGTTCTTAGAAAGAAGCTAATGTCATGATGGATTTCTTATAAGAGTTCCCGTGGTGTTGTAACTTTCGAGAATGGATTCATTTTTTCATGTCCTAGTCATGGTTAATTACTTTCCTTATATACATAATGTATAAGAAAAGTATTGTGACGGGGTCGAAAATTCGAGTTTTCGACGGGAGAGCACGTTTCAAGCATCCCTGATCACGAATCAAACATTTTTGAAGTGATGTCTGTGTGTGTGTGTCAGTGAGTCTGGAGACGATAACTGACGAACGAATGAAGCGATTCGAACGAAATTTGGTACAAAAATTACAATCCATAAACACTGGAAGCCTATTGTTTTTATACGCAATCGAATGTTCAGAACCCCCCCTAAAATTTTCGAATGAAATTTTGAAAAAATCGTCAAAAAATCAAAACCGCTCATAAAGTTACGTAAATAGACATTTCTTATGTAATTTTTCATTAGAAAACGAATGGCATAAATTTCAGAACGCTAACATGAACCGTTCTCGAGATATTGCACATTTTTCAAAAAAATTATCAAAAAGTTATAAAAAATAAAAATATTTCCTATTGAGAAACATGTACACTTTTCATATGTAATACCATGCGATAAATTCGGTGACATCATTGTCGTGGATCTAGCTCGTTCCATTCATGAAAAAAGATACTTTGAGTAATACTTTTGTATTTGAACGCCAATAGTTATTTATCTGCTGTAAGAATAACTTATTTCTCCGTCCATAACGCTTGGCGAGATTTTGGCGCCGAATTGGGCGGAATGTCGCCAACTTAGCGACATTTTTAATTGTTGCCAAATTAACAAAAATCTCGCCAAATTGTTAAAAATGACGCTAAATCAATGAAAATGACGACTAATTGAAGAAAATTCAATATCATGGAAAGAATATAAGTACCTACTATAAGAATAACGTTATTTTAGCTGTAAAAGTAGTAAATTCATTGCATTATATAAGGAAAGTCATGTGTTGCCCACATCAGATTTTTTAGTTTTGTGATTATCTTTGAATGTTTAAACAAAAGCGTAAACATTGAGATTTCAATTCCGCTGAGCATTGGACCTTGCCTGTCCATTGCAGTGGGAAGCCGTTGCTTGTGGAACTTTAAAGGGTTGTTGAAATTCCGGGCAGACGAAAAATCCTTGCTTTAAATCCTTTTCTAATTATGTACAAAATCCTATCCATGGGACTCCCATTTTTGAATAGGCTTTCAAAGTTTCATAGTAGCTTACCCTTTGTGTTTTCTCGCGCGGGTAAATTTTTTCTCCAAATTTGAGATGTTAGCGGCCAAAATGAATGTGTCCCCTGAAATCGAAAACCCAACACATATTTCAGGAGTCGCAAAATGGGGAAATGCGTTTAAATCTATTTAAATAAAATTGAAAATCTGTCTATTTATGGTCTCATCATCACGAGAGAATGGGATGAAAATTTCTGTGTAGACCCACTTAAAATGGAGTCCATACTTCGAGTTTCTAAGACCTATCATTTATAATTAAGTTCTTAAACAATGATATTACTAAGAACTTTCCATTGAGATAGCATTATGCCGACGATAATCAGCAAAATTATTTGTGAAAAAATGATAGCAACGGAAAGCCAATGAGTTAATCTTTTTTGATTTAAATAAATTGGATTGGATTTTATCCATTTCGGCCTTTGGCTTTAGGGATGACGGGGATCATTGATATTTCCACACTCTGACGTCATCTATTTTATTTGGGTGAAAACTTTTTCAAATCCATATAGTGTATGTAGTACGGCTGTAAAATTTTGGCACATCATATTTTCTGTCAACGAGCGGGACCAGGATGTTCTATTCTTTAGTGAAGATAATTTTGTAATATAAATTTTTAATGTTTTTAGGAGCATCGATTTGAATCCAATGATTTGAACAACCATGTCATTTAAAATACTGTGATTGTGAACTTTCAGTTTCTTTTTTGGTATATACCGTACGAGAAACGGGTATATAAAAATAGTTTTCGGGAATTAATAGGAAATTCACCTAACAGTGAGGCGTAGTTCCGTTGGACTCGAACTTTATACCCGTTTTGTTGGTACTATTTATGAATAGAAACCAAAAATAATTTGAATGTTTTATTATTTTGAATCGAAAAACAAAGTTTGCTTCCGTTCGCTCGAACATGTTAGAAATAAAACGCGTGAAATGAAACTGCGAAACAGTTGTGTCCCAAAGATTTTGCAGGACATTTATTTTTTCGACGAATCATATGGTTTTTGAAAGTGCAAGAAGATTGAAAATGTTCCGTTTCTAATGTTTGTAAGTTTCAGCGAGCCTCAAAGATATGGAGTTGGATTCGAAATAATAGCGGTTCTAATTTTGATATTTAAAAAAAAGAAATTGTCATTTCGATTGGTTATTCGTTTGAAATATTTTATTTTTCGAATGATTGTTTGAATTATTTTGAAACATGGGATTGATTTGTTTGTAGGGCTTCCAGAATCCACATCCACTGGAATGGAGTTGAAGGCCCAGACCTCTCGGGAGGGCGTAAGGTTTACAGCAGGAATCCTGTGCAAGTTGCAGATTTTTAGATAAGTGTTTTATTTTTAATATGTTCTTAAGCATCCTAATAAAGGAATTTAACACTCTGTTCATTCCAAAGTTGCATAATCTTAAGGTATTCTTCTGAAATTGGGATCTGAAAGCGTGTTCGTTCTTCTTAAATTCTTCTCTAGGGGCAGAGAAGACTCTGATTGTTCCCATCCCCTTTTTCGAATTGAAATTGGGTTCAAATGTAGATATCTTGACCCGAAAACCATTCCAGTTGAAGATGAGGACTCGAAACTTTCCCGATGATGCTTCTCACGCGGAAAGGGTCATCTTTTCGCTCAGCATCTGAAAGAGAGACAACTTCTTAAGACATTTTAGCACATTTAATGAGAAGTAGAATTTTCGAAGAATCTCATTTCAAGTATTGATTCAACAAGACGTGTTAATAAATATGCATATACAGTTACAAAGGAAATGTTGACGAATACGATTTAATACAAAAGGTCTTTTTCAGTCTGAGATTGGATCTGACATTTTCCACTTTTAGCGAGGAATTTCTATCTAACCCGATCTATTATCCTTGCAAATTTCAAAATTTATTTTTTTTTGGTTAACAGGATGTTTACACTTACATCTCGAAAAAGTGTTAGTTTGTCGAAATGAGGGATAAAGTTTCCCCTTCCCCCTCCTTGCGTCGATTTTTGCCCTTCCGCCCTGTCTGGGGCTAAATAAACAATATATATTTGCATAGACTCAATTTTTTTTATAATTATTTTACAAAGAAACTGTTTCTCAAGCAACTATCGATGAAACGAAGGTCTATTATGCAGCTTTTTTACGCGAATCTCTGTTTATTTCGTTTAATTGGGAAAATATTTTCCACTTTTGCAATCTGCTAAAATATTTGGAATCATTTCGTCTTTTATACAGGAAAACTATTTTTCCAACATTATTAATGTTGGAAATTAATGTTGTTATATATTAGGTGGACTATTTTTGAGTAAACTGCCTTTGTACGCGAGCTTCACATTTTCGCACACCCGTACTTCGTGTGGACGCATATTCAGGCTGCTCCCAAGTTTGTGATAATGCATTTTGGAAGAAAGCTTCATAAAAGTGGAGATCTACATTCTAGTGGAGTTCGCCATTCCTGAATGGGCTGCTTTTTTTTGTTGTAGTCGAGTGATTTAAATCGGTATTTTTTTTTATATATATTCTCATGTATAAAACGCTTTCAAGCCCTTTTTAAAATAGTAATTTTCAGCCTTACGTGCTTTTATAATGATTATATTTAAGTTATTAAAATCAATAGTTTTACTTCTACATTTATTCTACACTTCTTAACTAGTTTTGAATTTCAATATTTTAAACAGAGTGTGCTTGTACTTTATATAATATATATAAAATGTGCTTGTATTTTATACAATTTGAATGATGCAACAAGTTTGCTCCTATTCATCACGTTGGCAGCTGTGCTTTTAGTTTAAAGTTATACTAACCTTTAACAATTATCCATGAAATGAAATATGTGTTAACCCATTTTTAAGCAATGTAAGAACTTAAACATACATGATTTTTTTTCCTTTTTAACTGTTTTTTTACTTTTCGCGTTTCATAAATTTAATTACTTAAAAATTGGATCCTGTAGAACAAACACTTTAATGTGAAAAAAAAAATCAAATAACGATATGCTCCAAAAATGTGTTATTAGTTGCGCTTTATTTAATTGTAGGGTAAGAAAAGTTATTGAAAAAGCAAATTAAAGTTTTTAATGTGAGGTACTACACAAGATTGGAAGTCCCGGTCGTCCAAATTATTGCTCTAAGTCCTCTGGACGAGCCGGACGGCCTGGGGCTTTCACAAGATTGGAAGTACGGAAGGACTGCCCCCTTTTCTCAGTTATTTTGTTCCAATTGGATTATTATTCGGAATCCGCTTTATTCGATAATTGGTTTATTCGATAATTTGGGTTGAAATGTAGGAAATTTCAACCCAATTAGATACAAGCCTTGCTCGTGTTGTTGTTCTGAGTTATATCCGTTGATGAAGAAGTGTTGAATGGACGAAGACATCCATCCATCATATTTCTTCCTTAGCAGCAGTTTGAGTAATTTTTTGTATGAATTTTTATCGGCTCTTTTATAAACGAAATTACAATCATAATTTCATACACATATTAAGCGTATGCAATTTAACAAAAAACTGTTGTATACATAAAATATATTTCTATATACATAGATCTATGATTAAATAATGTTATATTTTTAAATGAGTCAGCTTTTGTATTTTTTCCCCCATAAGTCCTACAAATATTCTAAAATATTTCCCAGCAAAGAGCACCCATCCATTGCAAATTAAATCACCCCAATTTTACGTCATCAGTGGACAGACGAGCCCTTATATGTAATATGGAATCGCGAATACAAAATTGGAATATAGAAAGTTGGATACGTCGAAATTAAAATGATTAAAGCTAAGTTACAAACAGTCACGATAACTATAAATGAAGAGGTTCCACTTATTTTTTGCTCATTTTCTAAAAGCCTTCATTTTTCTAATAACTTGTCATTCCATTGAAAAATGTGTAATCATCTCCTTAATACCCGTTTTGTACCCAATTGTACGCATCCCAGTTTTACCATCGCTAAAAAAGTCACTTGTGCATTGAAGTCTGTTTCCGAGATGTGGGTAGCCTTTTGGCTTTGGTGTCACAATGTGGATGGCGTTTCTATTATGTGGAAGCACAGCTACCAAACACGAATTTCAATCTAACGAATCGGTTCTTTACTGTTTCGGGACGTCCTACTTGTGTGCTACGTTTTCTGATTCCAGCCCATTTCGTCTAAAAAAGCCTCTTTCATGGCTTATTTTAATGTTTGTTCTTCGAATTTTGTTTTGAATCTGGGCTACGAAGCCGATTTCATTTATAAAATCTGTTCTAATTTCATTTATTCTTCATTTAGGCCGATTCCACTCTTTATTCGTACTGATAAATGGAAGTCCTCCTGAGAGTGTCCCGAAAATAATGAAAAGTTTTATATTGGTAGTACTGTTTGAATTATTTTATCTGAACATTAACCAGAACATTGGAAATGCGCTATTTTGGATGACGTCCATCAACTAGTATATAAAATTGGGAGGGCGACCCTATACTTGTGGTACTTTGTGACTTTTCGATGGATTGGTACGTTTTAAGCATCCCTGAACACGAATCAAACGTTTCTGAAGGGGTGCATATCTTTCGAACGAGTAAGGTCACGGATTGTGACAATGAAACCTATTTTCTAGTCATTTTTTGAAATAATCGGGACATTCACTCATGTTAATAATTATTTTATACTTATCATTAGAAAACGAATAACGCCCACTTTAAAACTATACCATGGACAGTTCAATTTATAAATAAAAAAAATGAAGCAGGTCTTGTTAAATTTGGATTGTTCCATTGACAGGAGAAACTAATAGTTTTGTAGTATTTTAAAGCCAACTAACATAAACTATTCTTTTTTGGCTAATGTAATATGGTATGCTTTCATTTATTAGTATACTGAAATTTGAAAAGCATATTTGGAACTCATAGCATCGATTTTGTAAAATAGAATGTTAGTATCTAATTCTGAAATTCGTTTAATGTATGGACAGAGATAGTGAATTCCAAAAACATTGTGGGTTGAATCTGTGAAAGAAGTTGTCCACCTTGAGTCATTCCACGTGAAATGAGGGTTGCTCGACCTTTTTATTATTTTTTTTTTATATTCCTACCACTAGTACCATTTTTAGTTTATTTTTATTAGAATTATTTAGTTTACTTTAATTTTTGATCCGAGCCTATTTTCACTTTCTGGAGTTCACGGTATCTATCCAAGACAGCTGAAGGCATTTTGAGCTTTCAGAATAGGTATTTAAGTTGCATTCAGTTTTTAGTTTAACCAGCTCAAAATGGACTTAAATTCAGCAAACGTGAACGGCAAAATCTTCATTTTCGGGAGCCTCAACAAACTAGAGGAAGCCCTTTCTACCCTATATTAACATTAAGCTTGTCAAAAATTGCATATTTCAAAGCCAAATGGGACCTGGTAAAAATTTGAAAATTTTTTTGTTAACGACTCTATTGGTACCTTATGATAGTGGTATGAATTTCAGTGTGGTAAAAAAGCACTCTCAAGATAAACAAAAAGTTATGCATTTAGACTATTATATTTATAGGGGAATGTAGTTTTCTATTATCATTAAAAACAATTAGTTATATTATATTTTGAAATTTTATATATTGAACGTACCTTACTGGTCATAATGTCTTAAAAAGAAAACAAACTTCATATCTGATGTTCTCTAGCTTTTAATTGGATGTACTCTTTCTATTTAATAATCCAATTTATTTGACCTACATCATTATAAATTGTATTTTTTACTAGTTGTATACCCGTCCTTTGTGCAAAATATACAAACTTAGAATTTACAATTATGTGCATAAACTCAAAACATTTTATTAAATATTTATTTTAATTCTCATAAAAAGAAGTATAAGAATCTCTGTTCTCTCCATACAAAATTATCTTCATAGACAGATCTGACGAATAAAACATCCTGGTCCCGTTTGTAAATAAATTTACAAAAAATGTAAAATAGGATCAATATATGCCAAAATGAAATCGGAACAACATATGCTAAAGGGATGTTTAGAAGCAATTTTATTCTGTATCAACAATTGGCTAAACTTAATATAGGAGTTTGAAAAATATTTTCCAAACTTCAGATATCAATAATCCCCATAAACTTTTAAACATAATATATTGAATAAAATAAAATTTGAAGCCAGTTGAATTACAATTAAAATGGTGCAGGTATGTCTTCTAATACTATTTTAACGCTTTCATTTTGGTATATATTGATGCAATTTGATATTTTTTGTACGTTTGTTTACAAACGGGACCAGGTTTTTTTCCCTTCAGATCTGTCTATGAAGATAATTTTGTATAGCGAGAACAGAGATTCTTTTTATGAAAATTAAATATTTTAATAGAATGTCATTTTAGAATAAATACTATAGGATTTTGCACATAATTTTAAGTTTCTTTGAATGTTTTGTACAAACAGGTATACTACGAATAATACAATTTATAATAATGTAGGTCAAATAAATTGGATTATTAAATAGAAAGAGTACATCCAATATAATTTGATTAAAGGCTAGAAAACATGAGAAATGAAGTTTTTCTTTGTAAGATATGTTCAATATATAAAATTACAAAATATAATATAACTAATGTAGTTTTTTTATTACCATTAAAAACCAATAGAGTAGTTAACACAAAAAATTTCAAATTTTTATCAGGTCCCCTTTTCAAGATATTTGGCAAGTTTAGTATTAAAAAAGGGGTTTTGAAAATGTTACCCCCAATGAGCTGTCTGCCTCTAGTTTATGAGAAACAAGTATTAGCTTTTGGTATTTAGACTTTCTGGCACCTGAAAATGGCGAATTTTGCCATTCATATTACTTAAATACCTAGTTTTAGGGGGAATGATTGTTCAGTTATCTTGGATAGTCATTTCCGCGAAAACTCGAATTTTGAGTAGCTGCGCTCATTCTCAACGTTATTTTCTTATATTAAGTGTCCTAATCAGATTTTGAATACAATTTCTTTCATTTTTACAGGATTGTTGGCAAGTACAGTTTAGAGGATGAACGGCTTTTTATGATCTAGAAATATGTAACAATTTTGAAGTATAAATAAAGGTTTGATCTTCTAGTTTTATGTTGCAGAACTCAATTATTTTCGATGGGCTGCCCAGTAAACGTACCGTTATTACGAAGTTCGTGATAATGGTACGTTTACTGGGCAGCCCATCGATTTAAATAAAGAGGGCCCGGGAAAATTCCCCAAGTCCAGACGCATGCGTATCGAAGTCGAACTTTTTGCGCATGTGCGTGGACTTGGAATTTTTTTTCCTTGTCCACCTTACCCTTTCCATCACATCTCACTTCGGATTGGATACAATTTACTAAATGATACAGAGGTCGTATCTTAAGGGCTTTGAATTTATCCAGGGGAAAAAAAAAATTGAATGAAACATAAAAAACACTTGTAAATTTCAAAGGTTTTTAATTTCACACAAAATTGACATGATTGATACATATTTTTGAACTTGGCGAGATTGCACAAAGACGTCTTCATCTAGAAATTGAGGAGATATACGGAACAGTTGAAAAGGATTTCCAGAGCGATGACATGGCTGAAATGAAACGATAAACTTGAACATTTTTTCAACATTCAGAAATGTTTTAAATAAAAATCCAACACTCACAGTAAGAACTTTAAAATCCACGATAACAAAATTTTTTAGGCAATACGAACCGGCAACATTTAGTTCTTTAAAAACAAAGAAAATATTTTATAAACGAATGATTGAACTTCGGAAGATGCTTTTCAATTCTACAGAATTTTTTGACAAAATGCTTTATAAACTCAAACAGGTTCAGTTTCTTAAATACATCAGTTTTAAAAAAGCTCATTCACAATCTTCCTAAAGCGTACATTGATTCCATGTCAATCCAACACAGCCTCCAACTCTACCGACACCGATTTCTTTAAAACTTGACTATTTTGTTTGTCCATTCATATTTTTTTTATTTATAAAAACTTGAAGTTTGGAAAAATATGGTAATTCTTGACATATTCACACGTCTATACCTAATTAACGGATTGCGCTGGAATAAAGCTTATTTTGTAGCTTAAGGTATAGAAAATGCCTTGAAATGCAAATGATATTTCAAGGTCATTCGACTTGACCTTCGGCCTTGAACTGCGAAAAAAGTGTATATTTAATTTTTTTTTTTCAAAAAAAGTATATTTTGTTAATATGCCAATTGTCTCCATTATACAAAAATTTCAAGTTGGGAAAACCATGGCTCATAGTGAAAAAAAATTCTAAATAAAAATATGTTATATGAGCAAATTATTCGAAAAATGCTGAAAACCACATAAAAAACATTATTGAATAAATGATTCTTAAATAAACATCATTATAATTAACTAAAAGTTATAATCATTTACTAATGTGCATTCATAACCATTTCTATTTTATATGTGACTAGATGTTGGGAATAGACAGAGTCTGAAATAACTAAAATAAAAGTTTTGTGAAACTGAAAGCAAATGCAAAAAAAATTCAAATATTAGCAATTTTACCAGTTGAGTAGTTAGTATAGGGGGTAGTATAAGAGTTGGAGTACTCGAGTTCTATTAGAATGGTTTGAGCACTAACTAAATTACTGTATAGCAAAAGGCCCTTCATCTTGCCAGCAAGTGTAAAAGGGGGGCAGAGTGAGAAAGGGGTGCTGCATATAATTACAATTACTTGGAAATTTTTTCTGCTAGAGACAACTTTCAGCACATACAAAAATATGATTTTTATCTTTCCCCCATTTATTCCCTTTTTATTCTTTATTTTTTATTTAATATTTTTAAACCGCTACATTTATAAACATTTGAAATAATGATCTCAAATGGGATGTGACTTGTGTGGATTTTATGAACTGTACAGTAAAAGGTTATAAAAATTGGGATTTCCAGAATGCTAGTGCAGACTGTTCTGACGCTAGTAGTAGTAGTTTATTATAAATTTACGGCGATTTTAATGTGCACTATTGAAAATATCTTTAAATTCATCATTGAAAAACAAATTAAATAAAATAATTTGGTATTTTAGAAATTAATTTTAGTTATTTTATAAAATCGATAAAATAGGTGACAAACCTATAAATTAAACGTAGAACCCCTTTTCCTTAAGAACGTGTGTTGAATATGCTAGGACCAAAGATTGTACGATATGTGAAGGGGCAAATTCCTTCTGGACGTGCCGACATCCAAAGTCTGGTTTTGCCATCGGCGCCATTATATAGTTTTAAGAGACTGTGGTTAGGCTGCCTGCATGTGCGGTCGCGGAGAGAGTTACAGTAGGAAACCTGCAAGTAGGCTTCCGTCAAATTAGTCGGACGTTTCTCTTCCGGTGGAAAGTAGCGTTATATTCCGTTCAGATCGATATGGTGACTGCAATATACAAGTATAAGAAATTTGTATATATTTTTAAATTCAAACCCTTTTTTATAGATATGTTGTGTAATATATGTTTGACTGTAGCTGTACTATAAGAATAAATACTTTAAAAAGTCATTGGACATATTATTCCAGCTCACATGTAATAATGAAAATAATTTCAATAAAATCAAAGCCCCCAATTCCCTTCTTTTATATGTATATAGGAGGAAAAAAATTCCATTTTTCAAGATCTGTTTTAATGTTATATATGCATTAGTGAGATCTAAAAATAGTATATTTTTAAATATTTTCTTTCTTGATAAAGAAAAGTTATAAAATAATTATGTTTTATCTATAACAGGATTTTTTTTAATGATAAATTTAAAACATTACACAAAAGGAATAGCAGGGGAAAAAAAATTAAAATTCTTTAAACGTAAATTATAAGAACAAATTTAAAAATGAAAAACTGGTTTATAATTAAATATTTTTTAATATATTATAGTATATAATATTAAAAATTATTAAAAAAAATAGCTGTTTGTAATTGAATGGTTGAATATTATGAAATGGAAGCGACATTTTGCTGAAAGATAAGTTAAGCATAAATTTAGTGCTATTAAATCATATTCCTTCACTAGAAGTACTTGCGTAAATATTTTATATTTTTTCTTAACAATTTTACCAGCGTTTTTCTGAGAAGGGGTAAAATGTCACTTGTACCTTTCTCTTATTATTTTTCTTCAAAATAAAGCACACACATGCAGGCCCGTGGAAAGCGAGGAGGGAAGGAGCCTCTCCGGGCCCCCGTCCCCTCATATGTGTACCTAATTTTTCTTGTCCGGGCCGGATTCCCCAGCATACCAGGGGGGGGGGGGGAGCTCCAGCTTAGGTCTATTAATTAGAAAATTTTATGATCAAATACTTCTTGTCAAGTTCCTTAAAGAGTTTGGAAAAATTATTATATTTTATTTTCAGAAAAATAGAAGAGGAAAAAAGGAATTCTTCAAGCTCTATTTAATGCTATATATACATCTGTACGAGATAGAAACCGTAAAATTCGACTTTTTATCGGTAATTTCTTTTTAAATATATTTGAAGAATTCCAATTTAAATAACACTGTCGTCTAACGGTAATAAACGAAATATAATTTTCTACCTTCCGCCGTAAGACAACAACCATCCGGTTAATTTGACGGTGGCCCGCTGGCAGGTAGCTCAATGCGACGGCAGCCAAATTACATCGTTTCCGCAACCGCACTTGCAGGTAGCCTAACCACTTCCGTATTAAGATCACTGGTACATTTCACCCATCCCAAACATATCTCTTTATACCCAGTCATCCAATAGAAACGCAAGACCTTTACTTGACTAAACAATTTATGACCCCAGAAGATGGACGCCACGTTTGAGGGATATGAAAATTCTAAAAAAAAATTAAAGATTTTATTCGACTTTTTATTCTTTAATCTACTACATTGGGGTTCGATATCACTGAAATACATTATTTTATATAAAGGCCATCACCAACCTGGTATCAAACTCTTTTGGCAGATTTTATGTGCGCCTACCGTACCAAAAAATAGTGAGGCTTCTGTTTGGGTCGAACCATCCTGTAAATAAATTATATTTTGAAAGTAAAATTGAGTCCATTGAAACATCGCAGGAAAAAGTACGTACCTTCCAAATCTTAAAATTCAGCAAAATAAAAAATCATATGCACATTAGGAAATGTTTAAAACTTTTAGTTAAAGATGATAATGTTTATTTATTAAGAATTGTGTAATCAGTTATGCTTTTGTATGGGTTTTCAGCATTTATTAAATAGCTGAATTATTTGCATTATTTACTAACCTTTATAAATCTTAAAATTGAGCATATATATATATATATATATAATTATATACACATTAGTAAATGTTTATAAGTTTTAGTTAAGTATAATTATGTTTATTTAAGAATTATTTAAACAATTATGCTTTTATGTGGTTTCCAGCATTTTTTGAATAGCTGATCATATAGCCTATATTTAATTAGAATTTTTTCCCCTATGAGCCCAATTTAAAATTTTTATATAATAGAGATAATATTTAAAAAAAAAATAAAGGTACACTTTATTCGCAGTCAAAGGTCAAATCGAGTGACCTTGAAATGAAAATATCATTTACAGGGTCATGATACGTTTATTCTCGCATTGCAATCATTTATATTCCAAAACGCTTACCTACTTTTCAATCGTTCCAAATTAGATATTTTCTTTTAAACGATTTAAAATTTGAAAACGTTTTCATCCCGAAAAGAGCTTATTTGAAGAAGTTTCACTTTTTCATCGATCGAAAGAAGGATTTGTTCAAAAATGAAAATGACAAGCATCCTATGGCAGCTATCATTTTTTCTCAAATAGGCTTATTGGCGTATGTTCATCCTATCCACAAATTTTAAAATAAACAACACTCACGCGCGCAGGAATCTTAATGGCAACCACGCCCCTTTGAAAGCATTGCAGTTGCCACCATATTACGGTTCCTGATGATTCCTACAACCATTCCACAATAATGGATCCTTTTCATTTATCTCGCTTTAAAGCATCCTCTAAGGAAGGGTACCACTTTACTCTGGATAGACCTTCCAAAAGTTATTAAGGACAGTTTTTGGGGAACAGTCTCAAAAATAACTCTACAGGTTAAAATGGGAATTTCTATTTTCGCACGCTACAATTGTGTATTTAAAAATTGAATGAACACTTTGTGAACCGACTACTCAAAATATATTTATTAGATCCCAAAGTATTTTGAGAAGATTTAGAGTTCGGGTCCCAACTTGGCCGGAAATTTCATCGCCGTCCCCTATTCAGACTAGAAAATAAAATGTGAAAAGAAAATCTGAACAACACGCACCTTTTCAGATCGCAGAGAGAGACCCCAAACCAGACACCGGGACCTGAAACAGCAGGAGAAGATCTCATTCGTTCTATCTTACATAATAAGAAAGATTCAACCAAATTTGAATACTTTTATCTTATTTATCTTTTAAGTCATCCGATACTTGTTTCTCGCAGCATCCAAAAAAATAATTCTATACTTTGATGAAAGTTGTTGCATTCTAATCATTTTTCTTTAAAATGAATACTTAGCAATTTAATTTTATTGGCATTCTTCTTAGCAAAGAAGATCGCAAATAATACTTGTACTATTCGAAGAACCCCTCAACAGAGGCAGAGCCGGTCAGCCTCGATGTTGATGACCGCCGCATATACGGGCGTGCAGCAACGCTGGCCTGCGTTCCGACCCCATTTTCTTATTTTGCTCCCAAATTATAACCATTCGTATAAACGATACATACATTCCGAGTTTCGCTTCATTTCTTATGGGTGCATATATATACACAATATTTGCCTGAAAATAACTTGGAAACAAGCCGTCAAGAAAACATTTCGATCGGGCTACGTTTTAGAATTTTTTTATAACATCTGTTCCTTCAAGTACATTTCTTTCCATGGAAACATTATTCCCATTTGCAGAATTTTTCGCAGGAATATCTTCTCTTTTAACTCAGAAATCAAAAGGACATTTATGGAAGTCGGAGACAATTTCTCGAAAAAGGGTGACCTAAAATGACGACCCATATCATACGTTCAACCTGTATCAGACTAGGTTTTCTGCAGTGCAATCAATGCAAATACGAATTGAAATAAAATGAAATAAGAAAATTGGCTCGTTTCAAGAATTTTGGGGGAAAAAACCTTATTCATTGTTTCGTAATTAGTAATTTAAAGACTTAATATGTGTGTTTCGCAATAATTTCAATTTTAAAAATCACTTTTTTCACTCTTTATCATTGTAAACTTCAAAAATCGTTTGTTTATATTTCGATTGTTTCATTTTAAAAACGGGAAAATTGCGAAAAATTTATAATTGTTTTTCATAGTTTAAATTAAAAAAAAGTTTTGGTTATAATTTAAATTTGAAAACCTTTGTTTACTTTCCCTAATTTAAGTTTTAAAAATTCTTTGCTTATTTTTCTATTATTTAAATACAAAAAAATGTTTTCTTTTCTTCAACTTAAATTTAAAAGCTTCTTTAATAAAATTTCTAAACTTTCAAATATCTTAAAAAAAAAAATATGTTTATTCTTAATTATTTTAATTTCTAAACTTTCAAATATCTTAAAAAAAAAAATGTTTATTCTTAGTTATTTAAATTTCTAAAAGCTTACTTTGAGTAACAGAAACTTAAATCGTATTTTGACACAGTGGTGAATGGTCAACCAACGCATTACATGCAATAAAATCACACATTTGGGTGTACACCAGATATTTACTTTCCCTGATTTACTTCCCTAATGTATAGGGAAAGTATTGGAAAGTGCGGAAAATCGCAACTCAAGTTTTCGACGGATCTACACATTTTTTAGACTGCTAGAATACGAAAAAACTATTTTGAGCGTGACGTCAGCATATATGTGTCTGTCTGTACAATGTATGCATCAACTCCAACTCAATAAAAAATGGTGCCATTCCACAACATTTGCAAAAAAACGTTCAACGTTTCGAGCTAGAGTTCTAAAGTGGGTGCCATATGTTTTCTAATGATAAACTACGTATAAAATGATTATTTATTTAAAAATCCTGACTTTTTTTAAAAAAAATTCCTTCAAAAATTGAGAAATGTATCAATCGGTTTTAAAATATAAACTGTTAGTGGGAATTTCTTGAACCACCTCGTTCCTCGGAAAAACACTTCGATAGCCATTTCTATTGATTCTAATGATTGTGTGCTCGTGACGGCGTTTGGATTAAACTTGGCGTCCACCCAGAGATTTTTCTCAGGCCCTTTAAAATGAAGGGCTATAATTGGGATCATTTGGAACAGATTTTTCAGAAAAATAAAATATCTTGTAAAATTTGTAAAAGTAAAAAAAAAAATTACAGGCTGCTTCAAAAAAGATGAGAAAGTGAAATAGAGTCAGGTATCCGCTACTTTTCATCCGCAATACGAGGGTCAAACTGAAATTTTTGAGACAGGAACAGATGATATGCGCTAGAAAAAAAAATATGGGTCGGATATTTAAATTTGAACTCTTATATCCGCAGACGATAATGTGTGGCAACAATTATAATTTAGCTA
This sequence comes from Amaurobius ferox, assembly GCA_951213105.1. Lineage (NCBI taxonomy): Eukaryota > Metazoa > Arthropoda > Arachnida > Araneae > Amaurobiidae > Amaurobius > Amaurobius ferox. The sequence goes on along the minus strand of OX578155.1, from coordinate 109,171,117 downwards.
TCGTAGAATAAATTTTGAAAGAAAAGGAAATGGAGTTGACGCGAGAGCTTTATCGAGCTATGATTTTAAAGTGGGGCTAAACCAAGAATAATGTCTTCAACGTCTACAATTAGCATATGGAAATGATACTCCATCTCGTGCCATTGTATTCAGATGGTTTACAGAGTTTAGAAGAGGTCGAAATTCTCTCCTGGATGAAGAACACACAGGAAGACCTTAGTCAGCTGTAGTCCCAGGAAATGTGTCGGCCATTCGAAAAATGTTAATCAATGAAAATCGCTGTACCTACCAAATGATACAGAAGAAACTTAACATTAACGCAGCTATACCTAAATTATTAACGAAGGAACTTAACATTGGATCCGCAGCTATACATAAAATTATTCATGAAGAACTGCATATGACAAAATTAGTTTGTCGTTGGGTTCCCCATAATTTAACAGAAAGCGGAACGTGACAGACAGTAAAGAAACCCTAAAATGACTTAATGATGGTGAACATCGCATCATTTCTAAAATCATAACGGGTGATGAAACGTACATACATTTTTTGACATTCCAACACGTCAAGAATGTAAAGTATAGGTATTTGAAGATGATCCCAAACCAACCATGGTGAAAAGACAACGAGCCATGAAAAAAGTAATGCATGCTGTGTTCTTCAGAAGTACAGATCTGGTCAAAGTTATAAAGCTAGAGGACAGAAGACAGTTACAGCTAACTGGTACACCACTAGGTGTCTTCCAGAAATTTTTCAGGGAGTGAATGCTAGAGGACTTATGCTTCACCATGACAATGCATCTTCTCATTCAGCAAGAATGACAGTCGAATTTCTTGAACAACAACAAAAAACACCAAAGTGATAGAACATCCACCCTATTCTCCTGATCTTGCAATGTTGCTCTTGTTGTTGAGCCCCAGACCGTCCGACCTACCAGAATGATCTTGCTAGGTGTGACTTTTGGCTATTTTTTAATCTACAAAATATTTTTCGTGGGCGTCGTTTTCATTCCGAAGATGAGATGGATGAGGCTATAAAGTATAAATTTCATCGATTTCAAGAAATGGATCGCTTGAAGCATTTAATCTCTGTAAAATCCGCCTCTAAAAGTGCATTGATGTTGGAGGGGAGTACTTTGAACATTCCTAAGAGTTGGTAAGTTTCAAACATTTCAGTGTGACCCTCGTATTCCGAAGACGTCCAACGAACGCCATAAGGGTTTGTCGGCTGTTTCCTCCCCGCTCTTGTGATCGCGTAATCCTGAAAGAATCCAGTTCCCGTTGTCTGGATGCTGAACACGATCGTTCCTTTTAATGGTTCTGTCGCACCTCACCTCGACCCAACCGAGTTATTTAGTTTGAAATTCGTGTTCGAGGCGAAAGCAGGTGGTCGTTATACCTTTCGCCCTTAACCCAAAATGCTGAACAATATTCACTGTCGTTCCGTCACCATGTCTCCACCATTCAGCCAGGTGTTGAATAGAACTACGGCTATCACCCAGATTCCAGATGTCTGTATTGACTCCCTCTTTGATACAATAACTCAAGGCCTCCTCAATGGCTATGAGTTCCGCCCGAAAAACTGAACAGCAGTTGGGGTTTCTCCTACATGTCCTAATGCCATTCCCCTGCTTGATGTAGACCCCGCTACCGGAGATGGCGCCATCACCCCTACTTCCATCAGTATAAATCTGCAACGCGCCACCGGGAACACAGTTTCCAAAGCGAGCTGTTTAAGATAATCTGGATGCTGCTTGCCTCTTTATCAGTGTATGAGCAGATTTCAGTCCTGAAAAAGACCCGATCACGAAACGACGCAGTAACCTTCATACAGCAGGCCAGAGAGGCATGTTCAACTTTGCTTTGCAGCCAACCCTCACTTTCAACGCGGCTAAGCGGACTTTTTCTTGGTGTTATTACACAGAGCAATTTTTATTGCCGAACTTCGGCAATTCCGCCCGTCAATCATACTTTAGGCCCCTCCTCTTTAACAGTCCCCTCCTCTCTAATGTCGCCAATTTCTTTTCAGAAAGCTTTCTTTGGTATGTTTTTCGTATAATTTGAATATTTTATATTCCAAAGGTGTCTGTAATGTGGTAACAGTTCTATTATTATTTTTCCATCTCCAGACTTTAGCAATTCCTCCTGGCAATAATAACTTTAGGCCCGCCTTTCTATAACGCCCGTCCTGTCTAATACCACCGAGTACTCCTGTCTAATACCAAGAAGATTTAGTGAGGATGTTTTCGTATAATTTGGATCTTTTATATGTCACAAGTGTCTGTAATTTGGTAAAATATCTATTATTATTTTTACGTCTCCAGACTTTAGCAATTCCGCCCGGTAATGATACTGTAAGCCCTTCCTTTCTGACAGGCCCTCTCTGTTTAATGCCGCCGATTTCAGAAAGTATTCTTTACGCATTCTTCTTTTCTGCAAGTGTTTTTTCGTATAATTTGGGTATTTTATATCCCACAGGTGTCTGTAATTTGGTAGAAGTTCTATTATTTTTCCATCTCAAGTTTCTAACGTAATTGAGCTGCTTCGATGTGTTTGCATTACAGTCACCATCGCCATCTTGAATGCAAATGAGGTGAGGAAAGGTGGAGCGGAGAGACGTCCAATTTTATGGTCCTCTGATTGGCTCGCCGCTCAGAAATTGAGCCATTTTTATTGCCGAGTACGAACGAATCGCGGCAATTAGGCGGCAAGATTTCTTCCCATTGAAATGTATGGTGTTGCTGGAAGGAATTGCTCCGTGTAATAATAGCACCATAAGAAGACGATTGTTGCTCCAGCCACGCACATAACTAGAGGTTCGGTGCTGATCTCCACAACTGATGAGCTTTGCAAAATATTTAGCCAGGAGAAACCTACTCCGAAGTCTGAGGGGTTGGAGGTCAGCTTCATACAGTACGATGTCTCTCGGACAGATATTGCGGGGAACAGTTATAGCACTGGCAGCAGAAAGCTGAACCCTTTCCAGTTTATCTAGGTTGCTGACAGAGAATTGTCTAATAAAATAAACGGATTGATAATAGGACACCTAGTTTTTTAAGCCTTACATACTTCCCATCTTTCTGTGGAATTTGACAATTTCCTGTTTATTTTTAGCAGAAAACTCCTCTTCCTATATTTTTCGCGATTTTCAGTCGCATTGGATCGACGGAAGTAGGGAGATTTTAATAGGACTTTTTCGTTTGGGGATTTAAATTACACAAATTAAACAAGAAAGATCAATCACGCAGAAAGCATAGGTTGTGAAACACTTTCCAACTCCCAATACAATTTCATTTAAACATCTCTAAAATGCGATACATTCCCCGGTAATATTTAAAAAATTATCACAATACTACATTAATTCATTATATTTGAAAACTTAAAAGTTCATCGAAAAAAAATGAACTTCGTTCAAATGACGTCAATTAAATATAAATCGCCTGGCTCCTCGGTAATGTTTTTAATATTATCATAATACTACAACAATTTATTGTATTTTAAAACTTCATCAAAAACAACTGAAATTTATTCAAATGACGCCATCGAAATATAAAACGCCTGGCTCTCTCTATAAAAGCAGCATTTCATTCATAAACATTTTCCGATTCATTTCATTCATCACAATACTATAATAATTTATTTTATTTAAAAACTTTATTTTATTTAAAAGACCATGGAGGTACAAGTAATTGAACTCTATGCTTAAAACTTCATCGAAAAAAATCGTCCTTCTCTCTGTAAAATTAATGAATATTTTATTCATATCAGCTATGCAGACTCCATGAGCTAAATAATTTTGCGCTAAAGAAATACAGCAAGTCTTATACAACTCATTCTACATATTTTGCTGTTTACATTTTACATAAGTGAAAAATGGGCTTCGTTGTAGAAATAATCAAATTTGGATGATCATTTAAACTCAAATATATTGTAATTGCGTTGTTTCAGTATGTAGATGCACAGAATTTAGGCAAAAATAAAGCGGTTTTAGGAGGGATACAACACTCAATATGAATTAAAAAGAACTTTAAAAATCATGATTTTGAGACAAGATGGATGCCATATTTCATTTTGAAGTGGGTCACGTGATCTCTTCATATAATGGTCACGTGATCGCTTCATATAAGAGATGTAATTATTATTTTAATTTTTATTTAAAAATCTACTGAATATATTTTGCTGAAATTTTTTTTATATATTTTATGGGATAATTTGAATATTACCTAAAATTTTTGAAGCAATTTGTGAATTTTAAATCCACTTAAAAGATGTTTGAAAAATTAGGTCCCATAAGGTTCAATGTATTTCATTTTTTCAACCCGGGTTCAATCCAAAACTAATTGGGTGATATTGTTCATTTATATTCCCATAGGTCCCACAGACCGTCTGAACAAAATCAAAATAAAATTTTTGTATGAAGTCATTTTTACGGCAGTTATTGTGCTAATGGACAGACAGACAGAATGAACAAAGTCATAAATAAACACTTTTCAACTTTGTTGTAAAGTGTTAAAAATAAATTAGAAAAGGAAATTTTTTGAGGAATAGAGGTTTTTAGAAAAAATAAGGATTGCTTTTAAATAGGGATTTCTTTTCATTATGAACGAAGGGTTTTGAATAAATAAATATATATATATATATATATATATATATTTTAAATAGCGATATTATTAATAAGGAATTTTTTTAAATATAGATTTCTATAAATAAGGATGTTCTTCGCGACAATAAGGATTTCCGTGAAAGATATCCCCTACTCAAGATTTAGTTTTAATACGTTTTTAAAAACGTATTAAAACTAAATTTCGATAAGTTTTCGATACCTTTTTTTAAAGAAATAAATTTTTTCTTAAAGAAATAAATGAATACCTTTTTATGGATATCTTTCTTCATAGGATTAAAAAATATAGATTTAGTGGTTTTGGAGCATTTAGAGGCTAAAATTATTTGAATGAACTGTTTCTAGACATCCCCCAGGAGGGATATGATATTCCTAAAAAATGCTACCACACGTTAATGTGACTTTAAAAGCACGAAATCTACATCCAAACTGTCAATCTTCAGAAATTTTACAGGATTTGGAAACCCCTCCCCTCTAAGTGCTTGCGTTGACTTACGCCCGGATTAAATGATCCTCTCCCCTCTTCCATCAGAGGGTGGGGGTGGAGGATGGATGGAGCGCTGGAGAGATTTTAAAAACCGATTTTCTCGGCCATCGAGCAGTGAAACAAAGCAGACGAATATGTTAATCGTCTGCCGTTAGCTCTAAAAAGGGTCGGAATGAGGGTGAGAGGAAGAGATGATGAAAGATACCCCAAAAATCTTCATTTGCATTTTAATGCAAATTTTCACCTATGTCCTCTTTAGCGAACGGAATTTTTCATAGAGGAATATTCTGGAAAAATATTAGAAATAACATTTTTTTTCTGGTAGAGTTTTGTTTTCGTATTCATATTATTCCCGGGAAAGGCTTTTTGTCCCCCCTACACTCCAAATTCTTTACTGTTAGCCTTGGAGGGGGGGGGGGGCACTTTCGCCCGTTGTGTGCGTGCATTTCCGTGCACGATGCGTGCGAGCCCAAATGTAAATTAAGGATTGTGGGAAAAAGTATCTCCTCCTCACGCACGCCGCTCTTAAATGAATATTTCAGCCCGCTTTCTCTATAGGAGAAAACTTTTAAGGATCGTGGGGGAAGGAAAGTTTGAAGATACCCCCAGTTCTTCGGATGTTCGCTCCGCCCTCTATTATTGCTACACCCCTTACGTAATGTGAGGCGCAATTTTTATCTCTTCACTCGGCTCAAAACAAACAGGGCTTTTTCTCGAATAACCAAACTTGAGAACTCAAAGTGTTCGGCAGGAGGGGGGGGGGGAACTATGCTCCCAAAACTTTGTCTGTAAAAATATGTGTGTGTGTGTGAAGGGGGGGGGGGAGATGACTGGCTAAAGGAGGGCGGAGCTAACAGCGCACAAAAGCGATTATAAGTGGTCGGTGGAAGGATCATCTCCAGGTAAGAAGATTCTGATGAAGAGGATGGAAGGGAAAAAAGTAAAAGAAGTGATAAACAGAGCCGTGTGCCGTTGGCTTATTTTTGCAGGCGCTTCCATGTGGTAAACAAGATTAAGACAGGAAAACGGCTTTCGGTTAAGTGAGTTCTTAAGCGGAGGAGTTGAGTTGTGCTCAGCTGTCTGTTAAATACTCATTGAGCGTCTTTTGGGACCGAGGCGTACGGTCGAGATCCGTCGTCGCGAGTGGGGACACGCTTGGCGCCCGTGGATGGAGTTGTCGAAGTAAGTCATCGTTGCTTGAATACACTATCACCTTTAAAATCATTTTCCCACCTTCTAAACCATTCACTTCCTGTTGGATAGACACACTCACAGATGAATTTAAATAAACACATTAACGCGGAACACATCGCCCGAAAGAGTCCTTTTGTCGCGAAGGCACGACTGAAACCTGTTATGGAAAAATGTGTTTAATAATTTTGAGCCCCATTTTCGTTAGGGTCCAACACATTATTTTTAGACCACGTCACTGAAAAACCTCGACAGCTCCCAAAATGAAAGCATACTAATTTAAAAAACATTGAATGGACAGTATTCAAGTCATTTCATTTTCAGTTGGATTTTAAAGGGAGCTCCCTGAAATTTAGGTTGAAAGGATATAACGTAATAGGAATGGTGGACGCATAAAAGACACACATACACACACGTATGAAACAAACACAAATGCATCTATTGCTGAATTTTGTGTACACATATACACACGTATGAAACAAACAAAAATGCATTTATTGTTGAATTTTGTGTACACATACACACACGTATGAAACAAACAAAAATGCATTTATTGCTGAATTTTGTGTATATGTGACTTATTTATGTGACTTCCCCTCCCGGAGACATTTTATGTTAAGCTAGTTGTTATTTATGGAACACATCATTTAAATATATTTATATAGAACACATTGAAAATTAGCCCACCTTAAAATGTCATTCGCCTCCTCGGCCAAAAAGCCTTGAAAGAAACACTGTACCCAATGACGTCACTCAAGAAAAATACCTCGAACCGGTTTTCCAATATTATGTATGGTGGGAAAAAATCCGATCCTCTTATTATGGAAATTTCCACCTCCCCACCCTTTCCTTTCGAAATTCCTGACATTCCACTAGAATTCAATGAGGAGTGAATTTCGGAGGCGGAGAGGATTCAGTTTTTCCTGAGTGGCACATTCTTCAAACAATGTCTTCTACTTGAAATATCTAGACACATTGTTTTCCACACGCTTGTTAAAAATGTTCTCTTTATTCTCCTCTTCTACGAAAGATTCCGCAACGGAACAAGAGAGTTTCTGCCTTCGTACCGATTTGGAAGGAGAATTTAAGAAAGTGAGTCGTTTTTTAACGAGAGGGGAGCTCGCTTAGAGAGAGAAGTCGCAATAAGGGTAGAAAAAAAAAAGGATTCGTTATAACCGGTATTCGCCATCACTCATAAAACGTTTAGCTACGATATTAACCATAAGAATGACTTGTTTGCCTGCTTATTATGAAGTAAAATATATTAAATTGAGGTTGAAATGGCTGTTGCAAAACACAACCCGCTTTCTTTCGAAAATTGAATTTAAAATGGACTAGCAAAGGCCGTCCAAATACATCGCCACCCTGTATGGGACTCCACATACTATATCATCCCCTAACATAACGCGATGAGTGGACACAATACAATGAATTACCTTAAGTTTTCAATGGTCACACACACCACAGGCTCTCACTCTCGCTCATAGAATCGAACGTCAAGCTTTCCCCTCTAACCGTTTGCATTGCTGAAAATAATCCATCGGAAGCTATCTCCATGCTTCCTATTCTCAAGTTTTAAACTTTGCTATTCAGCTGAATCCTTTTTCCTTCCTATGTCCAACCTATATAAAAATGTCCATCCTATATGAAAAGTCTTGGGACCACGAAACAACCTAATGAAAACAACATGGATGAACCCAAAATATAAAAATAAGGCCAAACTTGTCGAGCTCCAGATTCGTGGACTCATTTGAAGAAAAGACATGGCATGCGTTGAACATGCTCTAATGAGTATACATACATTCGGCTCATTAACCAATCCATTGAGTCATAGATTTCGAAAGAATCTATGACCGCATCGGTCACGTCAACAAACTGATTTCTTTAAACGGGTTGCCTGTATCAGAACTTCTAAACCATCGTCTATTTTGTTATTGAATCACGGTTTACTTTTGCAACTTAAATATGAACCATCATGCCACGTTTTTACGTTACACTTTACTAGTTAAAATGGAAATAAAAATATGGGCTCAGACAACCCGAATGTTTTAGTGTTTGCCTGTACGGGCAAGACACTCTTTAACTTGATTTTTTCACAAATAGCATATATTAAAAAAAAGTGCAAATCTAACTACTTGAGAAATAAGTTACATTTAAAAAGAAGTGTCCATCGGGGCTGCCATTTGGGGGCCCCTTTGAATATTTTGAAGGGAGGCGTGTGCTTTTCGGTCATCAGACCCAGCTGGCTATTCACATAACACTAAACCTAGAGTATTAACCAATAGTATTACATTTAAATTGGGAGTAGCGTGAATGCTTGGAAATAGTCCAGGCTGACCACTTCGGACGCTAAATCCATTTCGATGGCTTCAGACCCGGATGCACAGCAGCTGTAGCAACCATGGCAGGGTCGGCTCTCTTTAAGCGCAGTCAGGGCCCCACCTCTACCTCTCAACCTATATGAAATGTCCAAGAATAGTTTTTCAAAAACATATTTCAATTCTACAGAAATGCATATTCTCATTTGTTTTAATGAAATTTAAATGTTTGGCAAGTCAGATTGGCTTTCTCATAGACACATACTACTGTCTGATCATTTTCTTTCACCCTTTTGTTACGACTTAAAATAGAAGTGGAAAAATAAAATACTTTAGAGCAGCCGTTCCCAAACTTTTTCAGTCGCAGCCCCCTTCTTGGATGCTTCGGTCATTCAAATGTCTGCTACTGGGTCAATCTGTCCATGTATAGGTTATCTATTTTTGCCTTTCCAGTTTCAATAAGCTTTGTGTTTTATAGAGTACGGTCCCTTTTGCCCTCAGGTTTCCAAAACAAAACACTCGTTCGCTTGACATTCTGGACATTTTCATTCTTTCTGCATTAGAAACGGTTACTTTAGAAGTGCACAATCGTTTAACTTCTCATTTGAGTAGGATATAGTATTTTAATGTAGCTTTTTGGATGGATATTTTTAATGGACCGGAAAATAAAATAGTCACCTTCAATAAAATATATACATGAGTTTTATTTTTTAAGAAAAACTTCGTTATGTACATTTCTCTTTTTAGCAGAATTTTTTAGTCAATGTATACATTTTCAGAACGTTAGCGAGTGACTCCATTAAAAATGTGTTCATTCCCTTCAAACCACTTAAAGAACACTTTGGCAAATGAACTGTTTAAACAAGTATTTGAAATAACTTATTTTCAGCCCATTTCGAAGTTGCCATCCTCCAGGACCCGTTATGATAAAAAGAATGCCCTTAAGTTTCTCCTCATTCTACTACGCAGGTTAAATGCTCGCTATATGTGCTGCTTATGTGCGCTCGCTATTGATATCTCTACTGTAGCGGAAGGTCCACCCAGCCAAGTCTATTCTTTTCTATCGTCTCAAGAAACAAAAGTAATCGCTCATTATAGGGTAGGGTGTCCCCAATAAAGGTGCCATTTCAAATTCATATCTATTCATCGCTGAATCAAAAGAACCAAATGAGTTTAGATTTGATATTTTCTATTAGGAGCCGAGATCCTCAGCCCTGACGATGCAAGGATGCGGCTTCGCTTGAAGATGGTGAGCCTTTCCTTTGCCTTCAGCCTCTTCTGGATTCGTGTGTGCACTGCCTCCGAAGACAATGGTGAGTGCACTCACAAACTTTTTCAGAACTCTTTTCTAGTGCAGCGTGCACTTGAAAAGCGTGTTACCCGGGCAGACATTTTGTCGGGATATTTATTCTCTCATCACTGTTTTTGTAAATTCAGCTCTGTTCTGCGACAGGGACGACATTTTACTGAGGAAGACCTCTGTAACCTGTATATACAAGGAAATTCAAAAAGAGGGACCAAACGTGACGAGGTGATAATACACACCAAACAAAGCATTTTGTTGCCATAGTTGATCAGGTCGGAAATCAAACGTATTCATGGTGAAGCCGATGACGTGAGGCGAAAACACGAGAATGACTTCTTCACTTGAAGTGATTCTTAATTAACAATAATGTGACAGTGATGGCTCAAAAGAGCGACCGCCAGCTTGGATGCACGTCTAGCGGTGGCGAGGGAAGGATGGGCGAACTCTCTCGAACAGGTCGGGCATGTCGCGCACTTCGGCAGTTCCTCTTCAGATTCGTGGGGAGACGAGCCTTTTGAAACACTTCCCACAAAAAGAAGTCAATACACGACATATCGGGCCATCATGGGGGCCAAGCTATGCCACCACCTCGCCCAATCCAGCGTCTTTTTAACGCTTTTAATTTTTATCTCCAACCCCGTAAACGAGGACGAAAAATAATGGGTTTGGTGTGTTTTTCCACCTCGTCCATTTCAGCCCATCTGTTTTGAATCACCCTGTATGTTTATGTTGTATTTCTGAAGTTTTCAGATTATTAAGATTTCATTGCAGCATTTTTAGATTTCTCGCTTTTTTAATATAAATGAAAGCGAAATGGAGTGAGAGACTGATAATAAGATTCATTTGACTCAATATATTCATAGGAATATCTCTAGACATTGAAAACTCATTTTTCCAAATCAAGAATTGAAAAGTGAATTTCTCTGATATATTCAAGAATTTCACTGATACATTTTCCATTCTCAGAATTGTATTTGCTATGAATAATATCTATCATGCATACTAATTGCCAAGCGTGTCCGTCTGTCACGCTTTTTTCAGCCACTTCCCAAATAGATAGAGACTTACAATTTGGGACATGGGTCGATCGTTTCATACCCCCCCCCCCCCCCCCACCTGGAAAAATCGAATTTTTCGAAAATGTTCCGTAGAGGGTGTGCTTGCTCTACACCAAAATGTTCGAAAAGTGAAATGATAGAGAAGTATACTTTCCGCTGAGATAGCGACTTCAAACTTGGGATATAGGTAAATCGTTCGAAAGGAAGAAAGTGTGCACTTTCAGATTTCCAATTCTTAGTACTTTCGGGTGTGTCGCACACCAAAATGTTCGATTTGCAAAAGAAATTAGAAACGACTCCTTTAAAATTTGATTGAGGAATCAAATATTAAAGGAGTCATATATGTGCTAATCATTTGATAAAAAACCTAATACGAATAGAGTTTTTTTTTTATAAATGTTTATTTAAGAGGGTGCTCCCTATAAAAACGTTCGAAAGGTGAAATGATAACATTGTATGCTTCAGTATGAGATAGAGACTTCAAATTGGTCCCACAATAAGTAACGATAAGTTCGAAAGGAAGAAAGTGAGCCATTTCAGTTTTCCAATATCTTCTTCTTTAGGGGGTTCCGCACACCAATGTTCGACGTTATTGTGGGACCGTTGATTTTCAATGGGTATTCATTCGGCTAGTCAAATCGAATTTCCTAAAGTTAGGATAATTCAATGTGCTAATGTAAACTCACGTCATTCAGTTCAAACATTTCGTAACATCGCTGTTTCGAATTTATAGATTATCAAATAAAAAAATGAATCCATTACATTAAAAAAACCTTATTCAAACTAGTAAATCATATTTTTATCCATTATATTTGATATAGTTAAAAAGTTTAAGGTAACTCAACGTTGTTAAATGCATCTTATCGTGGTAAAAGCACTATAGGAATTCTATTCAATTCCCCATACTTTTTATTAACATACTGCTACTTATGGTTAATACTTCTGTTATTACGCATATCGTCAAACATGCATCATCTAACAGAGCATATTGCCAGAAGATAGATGCAATGTGTCAGGGGCAGGCCTACATTCGATTGTCTAAAATATTCGATGGTCTTGTCGATTCATTATTCATTAATGTTTTTTTAAAATTTTTTACAGGGTTAATAATAATCGTCATTTTTATGTATTTAAATATGTATTTAAATAGCACTAGATGTATTTTGAATGCAGTTCATCGGGTAGTTATTCCTTCTTATACTGGAATAGATTTTCGCTTTACAAATTTTAAGATTGGTAACATGGACGCTTTATGATTGGCAGCACCTTCTTTGCACATCTATTTAAGTTCGTATTTGTGGTTGATCATCTACATTCTAGTTTCATTCATTTCAGTTTTTCAATTTTCTCGATATATTTCAATTTATAGCACATTGGAGTGTCTAATAGTCTTTTGTTCAAGGATATTAAATAGGCTATTTGAAGCTGATATATTGTAGTCACACCCTGACGATTTTACAATTACATCATCTTCAATCCTTTGTTCGTCACTCCATTTTTTAAAATATATTTGCCTTAAATTATAAAGGTTGTTTCTTGGTTTTTCATATTGATGACTAATACTTTATTTTTTAGATTTTGCTGATTAGAAATTGAATTCTTTTGTTTGGTGTGGATGCTTTACTATCTCTCATATATATATAAAGTAATTCTAAGTACGAAAGCAAACTCAATGTAAGTGAAGGCCAACGACCCTACCGTGCTGAAAACACCGGTTCTCGTTAGATCACCGAAGTCAAGCAGCATCGGGCGTGATTAGTACTTGGGTGGGTGACCACCTGGGAACACCGCGTGCTATTGGCACAACTCGGGCGCGGTAGCCCGGTGGTTTGCGCGCTGGATTTGCATGCTGCCACAACTGCCGTCGTGCTCATGCGGAGTACGATCACGTTAAACATGTGGGTCCGTAAGTCCTTCCGAGTGGTTGGTGGTAGGGGAAGGAGGGTGCGGTCCCTGTGGATGCTTCCCCCACTGGGTTCCGGTCTAAATTGGGGGTGGCACTTCCCGGCCGTCCAAACTGTTACCTTACACCTTTCTGGTAGGACGGACTGTCTGGGTCTCAACAACAACAACAACACTGTAAGTGAAGACATTGTGAAAAACGCAAAGAAACCAATTTTAAGACCCATTTTAATTTTAAGTTTTTCAATTTTAAGATTATATATAATTGAAGAATTTTAATTTACTTGTATTATTTATACCAGAGATGGATCATTTATTGAAATAGTTCTCTAAAGCAAAAATGAAAATAAGATGGTCTGAAGTGAATATGTTATATCAATAATGACTATATGACAAGCTTGTGAAGAGAACATTATAAATAAAACATTTATAAATAAAGCAGGTGCTAAAATTGATATAAAATATCCCTTTTTCCCTGTTCTATATATATAAGTTAAGGAATTGAAAAGGAATTACATATGGTAAAGATTGGTGAATATTCCCTTAATTGCACCCTTAGATTAAATTTGCTTATGTTATAAATCGTATACGTAATACAGGTACTTAAGGTACTAATCCCTTTGTTCCCTGCATAAACATACATAGTGTAATTGCATGAATAGTGTATAAGATGAAAAGTAGCAAAACAGAAAAATTCTTTGCGCGTGGAGCAAGGGTCCCAAAATTTTTTTTGAAAATGAATAAATTGAAAAAAGTGCAAAACATTTCCGAAACCATGTACGCTATTTAGGGCCATACCTTATTCAATAATGCTGATTCTACGTTTCTCTGTGCATTACTGTAAATTGTATTACAGAAATTATGCACATGGCGCGTCGTGAAAGAACTTAGAAAATGGATCAGCTATAAATATAAAAATAAGCAAATAAAATAAGCTAATATACCAACGTATTGCTTTGTATTTATATGAGAATACAATGTAATGATTAAAATGAAAACTAATAAGAATAATAATAAAATAACATAAATTGAGTTATCCTAGATAGACCTAGTGTGCAACTATTGGAAGTGAAACATGGAGATGATAAATTTTTTAAAATGTTTTTGATTATTCAGCAAGAAAGATCAATCATGTTTAAAGCATTGATTATGAAACACTTTCCAACTTCAATGCAACATCTCATTCATAATTATTTAAACATCTCTAAAATGCAATACATTCCTCGGTAATATTTTAAAACTTATCACAATACTACATTAATTCATTAGATTTGAAAACTTAAACCTTCATCGAAAAAAATGAACTTCATTCAAATGACGGCATTGAAATATAAATTACCTGGTTTAAACATCTCTAAAATGCTACAAATTCTTCGGTAATATTTTTAAAATTATCAGAATACTACGATAATTTATTATATTTGAAAACTTTATCGAAAACAACTGAAATAAATTCAAATGACGTCATAGAAAAAATAACACGCCTGGCTCTCTCTATAAAAGCAGCATTTCCTTCATCAACATTTTCCCATTCATTTCATTCATCACAATACTATAATAATTTATTTAATTTAAAAATTAAGACCATGGAGCTACAAGTAATTAAACTCTATGCTTAAAACGTCATAAAAAAATCGTCCTTCTCTCTGTAAAATCAATGAATATTTCTTTCATATCAGCTATGCAGACTCTATGCGCTAAATAATTTTGCGTTAAAGAAATACAGCAAGTCTTATACAACTCATTCTACATATTTTGCTGTTTACATTTTACATAAGTGAAAAATGGGCTTCGTTGTAGAAATAATCAAATTTGGATGATCATTTAAACTCAAATATATTGTAATTGCGTTGTTTCAGTATGTTTTTTTATTTCCCATGGCAGAGAATTAGACATACATTACACATTATACAGAACTCATATAACGTGAAAAGTCAATATCTCATCATTTGGCGTCTAGCGTTCCAATACTTCTCCACCAACGCAGCGCCGGGCACCTTCCGACGTGGATCCTGTCCATTTCTTCATTTAACTCACAAAGTGGACAATTCGGGCTGGAAAAAATACCAACACGATAAAGATGGCTCGCCAAGCAATCGTGACCAATTTCGAGCCTAAAATGGGCCACTGCTTTTTCCCGTGGTTTGTCTGCTATATTCTTTTCCAAGATATTCCTCCAGCACTTATTAGACACGCATCATAAGTTCTCCTCTCCATTTTTGTTTCAAAAATTTGCGAATATGTAGTTTCACAGAATGGAAGGAATAATTTGTAGATATCTTTTGAACTATTTGTTTCAGTATGTAGATGCACAGAATTTAAGCAAAAAGAAAGTGGTTTTAGGACGGATACAACACTTAATATGAATTAAAAAGAACTTTAAAAATCACGATTTTGAGACAAGATGGATGCCATATTTCATTTTGAAGTGGGTCACGTGATCTTTTCATATCATGATCACGTAATCGCTTCATATAAGAGGTGTAATTAATATTTTAATTTTTATTTAAAAAACTACTGAATATATTTCGATGAATTTTTTTTTATATATTTTATGGGACAATTTGAATATTATCTAAAATTTTCGAAGTAATTTGTGAATTTTAAATCTGCTTAAAAAATATTTGAAAAATTAGGTCCCATAGGGTTCAATGTATTTCATTTTTTCAACCTGGGTTTAATCCAAAACTAATTGGTTGATATTATTCATTTATATTTCCATAGATCCTACAGACCGTCTGAACAACATACTAAAATTTCATTTTGATTACGTCATTTTTACCGCAGTTATCGTGCTAACGGACAGACAGACAGACAGATAGAATGAACAAAGTCATAAACATTTTTCAACTTTGTTGTAAAGTGTTAAAAATGTTTGAGATTGACCTGTCAATATGTTGCTGTAATTGGAGCATGGTTTTGAATTTAAATTTAAATTGTGTTTTAATAAAAAAAAATATGGTTTGGCGGATATATATTTTGGATAGTAGTGTTTATGAATTTAATAAGATGTTCTTAGTAGTAACATGGTGAACTTAACATTTTTATTCTTAATAACATATTATTAATAATCAGTTATTTACTTATTTTGATAGATTGGATTAATAATGTTGAGGTTTATTTACTTTGAAGTTATATGATTCAGTTTTGTTGTATATTTTAATTTTTAATGTTTTTTCATTTTGAATGTTTAAACTAACGTCTAGGTAATTGATCCAGTGTGATGTATGTACGTTTTCAATGAGTTGTAGGAGGAGGATAAAAATGAATGTTTAACATTGTGGCATCATTAGTAATTTCAATAATAATTAGATGGTCAATGAATCTGTACAGGATACGACTGTTGAAAGGGAATTTCGTAAAAATGTAGATAAAGGTTGACCAGTATAGTGGATGAAATTCCTTCCTGTGGAATTCCCTTATTTAATTTGTATCTGCAATTACCCTGAGAGAGATACTGGTTGAATAGAATGAATTTTAACAATGTTTTGAATTTTGGAATAGAGATGTTCTTTATCATATATACATATATATATATATATATATATATGAGATACCAATTATAGATTAGAGATAAATTGGAATTCATATAACTATAACTTAAAATATAAGATAACAACGTATAGGGATTAATTAAGCAAGGGGAGAATCAAAAGCATATCCAGTCATTAAGCTAATATACAAGCTATAATCTACAAAAATCAATGGTAAGATTTCAGAACTGAAAAACAGAAAATGACCAAGCATTAAAGCCAAACACGTGAAAAAGCACTAGGCTTAAAAAAGAATTCATTTTGCAGAGATTCATCTTCAGGGTCTAGTATCTACTAAAAATGACCAAAACAAGCATGTTTCTGATGACTGAGATAGAGATAATATCTATAAACTCCGTCTACTGGGCCTACAAGTTTAAAGACTGAAAAATAAAATAGGAATCAAAGATATTTTACCTGAGAAACATGTCTTCTATTAAAGCAATAAAGAACGAGACTACTGTTGCCATTCGCAGAAGATAAA
Source organism: Amaurobius ferox (assembly GCA_951213105.1). Classification (NCBI taxonomy): domain Eukaryota; kingdom Metazoa; phylum Arthropoda; class Arachnida; order Araneae; family Amaurobiidae; genus Amaurobius; species Amaurobius ferox. Next base: position 109,154,218 of record OX578155.1, on the reverse strand, counting down.
AGTGGAGATCAACTGTTGCTAATCGCGAGATATAAATAGATGCTTCATTAGGAAAAATAATGAAAGCAAGGAGGCTAATGTCTAAGAGGACGTAAATGCATTATAATGCTAATACTAGAGAATGTTGATAATTAGCTATATAAGATACTAAGGATATATTTAAGAATATTCATCCAATTTAAATTTATTAACTATACCATTTACTAAATATACTGGGTATTTATATAATATAGTGGTATTTCTTAGATTATTAATGTGCAAAGTAAAAAATTGTATATTTGATAACCTATAAATTTTAAAAAGTTGATTAAGTATAATATTTCTAAACAATTGAATAGAGTTACAGGAATTAAATGGTAATATTTTATTAATATTACCATTTAATTTTATAATAATTTTATAATCAGTTCAAGTAAAAATATTTTCATAATGATAAAGATATAAATTAGCTAACATACCTACTACTACAGTCACCTTGTGGAACCTCAGAGATTTCTAAGTATAATTTATTAGTTTGAAAAATATAGTTATTGGATGATTGATGGAGAAGTTTAGGAAAATGTTTAAATTTAATAAAATTAGAGTGATTAGTAATAAAAGCATTTTAAAGAGCTAAAATTGCATAATAAAATCAGTAACATTAATATTATTAAAAAGATCTTTAAAGTCAAAAGTTTGAAAACCTATAAGTTTACCAAGAGATGTTAATTTATTCTTTAATTCTTTACTGTTATTTAGAATTAAGTATTTATTACTAAAATAACGTAAACTATCATTTAGTACGTTAAAAATATTAAAAAGTAATTTGCTAGCAGTAGTAGAATAAGAGATATAATATATGATCACTTGGGACAGTTCTAAATTTAAAAGGATTTTTATGAAATTTAAGGATAAGCACACTATATGGAAATTTAAAAATGTTATAATTAATATTTAAATCGCTATACATATTGATAATTTTCTTTTTGATACTAATATTAGAGTGTAAATCAAGTTTATATAAACTATTATTCTTTAAATAATCTAACAGAAATTGTCTATAGAATTTTTTACAGATAAAGCCTCTAATTAGGCTTTATCAACATAAATATAAAAGATTTTTGTATATCAATAATAAAGTTTTTTATATTATCAATAGCATATATAGATCTAGACAATTTAATACTGCTAATAGTATATATTATTAATAAATTTTAACAAAGTAAATTTCCACATGTTAAATGGCTCTAATGGCGGATCAGATTTACAAGCTAATTTGAAAATATACTTATCAAGGTCAAGATTAATTGACTTTAATACATTAGAAGAGTTATTACAGGATTGTAATCTGAATTTAGTACCAAAGGACATAACAGTTCTTGAAGAATCGTCTTTAACTATGTTAAGTCTCCTGTAATAATATGACCCAATAGTGGATTAATATAATTAGCATAATTATCATCTTTGCAAATACAATCATTATCTAAATTAAACATGGAATCTGTATCTATAGAGAGAGATTGAGTAATCTCATTTTGAGACTGGGGTTTTCTCATTCTTCTGGACGCGATTTGGAAAAGTACGCTCGTAAACAACGATTATAACTCCACGCAAGGTTCTCTTTCCCCCACTTTTGAAATCTATTTGCATGGATTAGAATTTTTATAATTATTTCATATTATATAAGAAATAACTATTCTTCACACGTATCATTCATAAAATGAAAGACTATTTTGCAGCAGTACCGTGAAAAACAAACAAAATGTGTACTTTATTCTCAGTATATTTTGTGTAATTGTGAAAATATTTTCTGTTTGTACAGAGAGCATTTCTTAAATTTTCTTTTTAAGCATAGAAAAATTAAAATGTTCTTCTGTTGGGTAACCCCGAAATTGTTTTTATAATATCTGGAAATTTGAGGGCCATTGCTCATTTGTTAAAAATGGCTTCTCACAAGTAAGTCGGGGAGTATTTTGACTCTTCTGGAAAAATAAAAGGACGATCTGTGTAAAATGAGGACTCAGCCACCAGAGCGGTATTATAATAATATAATTAATATAATCTCTCTCTATTAAAACAAGAAAGATCAATCATGCATACAGCATTGAAACACTTTCCAACTTCAATGCCAGTTAAGCATCTCGAAAATGCGATACATTCCTCCGTAATATTTGTAACATTATCACAATACTACATTCATTTATTATATTTGAAAAATTAAAACTTCATCGAAGAAAATGAACTTCATTCAAATGACGGCATTGAAATGTAAATTGCCTGGTTTAAACATCTCTAAAATGCGATACATTCCTCGGTAATATTTTTAAAATCATCATAATACTACAATAATTTATTATATTTGGAAACTTACGAAATCTATTCAAAATGACGTCATCGAAATATTATAAAACGCCTGTCTCTCTTTATAAAAGTAGTATTTCATTCATAAACTTTTTCCATTCATTTCAATCATCACAATACTATAATAATTTATTTTATTATTAACTTAAGACATTGGAGGTACAAGTAATTAAACTTTATGCTTAAAACTTCATTGAAACAATTGTTGGATTCTCTGTGTGAAATCAATGAATATTTCATTCAGATCAGCTATATTGCAGACTCCATGAGATAAATAATTTTGCGTTAAATAAATGCAGCAATTCTTATATAACTCATTCTACATCTTTTGGTATTTACATTCCACATAAGTGAAAATTAAGCTCCGTTGTAGAAATAATCAAAGTTGGATGATCATTTAAACTCAAATATATTGTAATTGCGTTGTTTCAGTATGTAGATGCACAGAATTTAAACAAAAATAAAGCGGTTTTAAAACGGATACAAAAGTAAATATGAATTAAAAAGAACTTGAAAAATCACGATTTTGAGACAAGATGGATGCCAAATTTTATTTTGAAGTGGGTCATGTGGTTTCTTCATATAAAGGGTGTAATTACTACTTTAATTTTTATTTTAAAAACTACTTAATATATTTTGCTGAAATTTTTTTATATATTTTATGGGATAATTTAAATATTTCTTAAAACTTTCAAAGCAATTTGTGACTTTTAAATTCGCGTAAAAAATGTTTGAAAAATTAAGTCCCATAGTATTTGAAAAATTAGGTCCCCCAGTGTATTTCATTTTTTCAACCCGGGTTCAATCCAAAACTAATTGGGTGATATTATTCTTGTATATTTCCATAGGTCCCACAAACCGTCTGATCAGCATACTAAAATTTCATTTTGATAAAGTCATTTTTACGGTAGTTATCCTGCTAACTGACGGACAGACAGACAGAATGAACTCATAAACACTTTTTAACTATGTTGTAAAGTGTTAAAAAGTAGTGGACGCCGTCGCCGCTGTTTGACACATTTCTCGTTTCTCGAGATTCTTAGCTGCGTACCGCAAAAACTATTGCACATAAATATATGAAATTAGGTACACTTGTAGAAAAAGCTTTGGAAAATGCACTGAAATAAACAGTTTTTAGATATATAGTGCAGTTTAAGAAATATTATAATGTCAACGTCAAAATATTTGAGTTGCGAGTTCGCGTCATGGACAGACTAACAATAGTAAGACCACAAGTTTTTGCAGGCAGGTACCTACATGGCTGAATTTTTGCAGGATGAAGCCCCTTTTTAACACTTTACAACATAGATGAAAAGTGTTTATGACTTCGTGCATTCTGTCTGTCTGTCCGTTAGCACGATCACTGCCGTAAAAATGACTTTATCAACATGAAATATTAGTATGTTGTTCAGACGGTCTATGGGACCTATGGGAATATAAATGAATAATATCATCCAATTAGTTTTGGATTGAACGCGGGTTGAAAAAATTACATACATTGAACGCCATGAGACCTAATTTTTCAAAAAAATTTTAAGAAAAATTTAAAATTCACAAATTGCTTCGAAAGTTTTAGAAAATATTCAAATTATTTCATAAAATGTATAAAAAAATCTCAGCAAAATATATTCGGTAGTTTTTTAAATAAAAATTAAAATAATAATTACACCCTTTATATGAAGAGATCACGTGACCATTATATGAAGAGATCACGTGACCCACTTCAAACTAAAATATGGCATCCATCTTGTATCAAAATCGTGATTTTTAAGTTCTTTTTAATTCATATTTAATGCTGTATCCGTCCTAAAACCGCTTTATTTTTATTTAAATTCTGTGCACCTACATGCTGAAACAACGCAATTGCAATATATTTGAGTTTAAATGATTATCAAATTTTGATTATTCCTACAACGAAGCCTAATTTTCACTTATGGAAAATGTAAACACCAAAAGATGTAGAATGAGTTGTATAAGAATTGCTGCATTTTTTTAACGCAAGATTAGTTAGCTCATGGAGGCTGCAATACAGCTGATATGAATGAAACATTGATTGATTTTACAAAGAGGACGATTTTTTCGATGAAGTTTTAAGCATAGAGTTAAATTACTTGTACCTCCATGGTTTTAGGTTTTTAAATAAAATAAATTATTATAGTATTGTGATGAATGAAAGGATTGGAAAAATGTTAATAAAATGAAATGCTGCTTTTATAGAGAAACGAGTTATATTTCTATGACGTCATTTGAATAAAGTTCATTTGTTTTCGATGAAGTTTTCAAATATAATAAATTATTGCAGTATTATGATAATTTTAAAAATATCACTGAGGAATGTATCGCATTTTAGAGATGTTTAAACCAGGCAATTTACATTTCAATGCCGTCATTTGAATGCAGTTCATTTTTTTCGCCGAAGTTTTTAAGTTTTCAAATATAAAAATCTGATGTGGGCAACACATGACTTTCCTTATATAATGCAATAAATTTACTACTTTTACAGTTAAAAAAAATGTTATTCTTATAGTAGTTACTTATATTCTTTCAAAGATATTGAATTTTCTTGAATTAGTCGGCATTTTCATTGATTTAGCGTCATTTTTATCCATTTGGCGAGATTTTCGCTAATTTGGCAACATTTAAACATACCGCCAAGTTGGCGACATTCCGCTAAATTTGTCGCCAAAATCTCGCTAAGCGTTATGGACGGATAAATAAGTTATTCTTAGAGCAGATAAATGACTATTGGCGTTCAAATACAAAGGTATTACTCAAAGTATCTTTTCTCATGAATGGAACGAGTTAGAACTACGAGAATGATGTCACCCAATTTATTGCATGATATTACATGTGAGTGAACATGCTTCTTAACAGTTAATATTTTTTTTAATTTATGGGACTTTTTGATAAATTTATTTGAAAAATGTGCAATATCTCGAGAACGATTCATGCTACGTTCTAACATTTATGTCAATTGTTTTCTAAGGAAAATTACATAAGAAATGCCTATTTGTGTAACTTTATTAAAGTTTTTGATTTTTTGGTGATTTTTTCAAAATTTCACTCGAAAAGTTAGGAGGGTTTTGAACATTCGATTGTGTTTTAAAACAATAGGTTTCCAGTATTCATGGATTGTGATTTTTGTACCCCATTTCATTCGAATCGCTCCATTCGTTCGTGAAATATCGTCTCCACAGACTCACTGATACACACACACATTACCTCAAAAATGTTTGATTCGTGATCAGGGATGCTTGAAACGTGCTCTCCCGTCGAAAACTCGAATTCTCGTCCCCGTCACAATACTTTCCTTGTACATTATGTATATAAGGAAAGTAATAAATTAATGAAGTATTGTGATCATTTTAAAAATATTACCGAGGAATGTATCGCATTTTGGAGATGTTTATATAAAATTGCATTGAAGTTTGAAAGTGGTTCATAATCAATGCTTTATGCATGATTGATCTTTCTTGTTTTAATTTCGATGTAGTTTTTGAAACATTTGACTTTTTATGCACTTCTGAAGTGAACTTTTTCTTTCGTATCGGCACGTCATGCGATTTCTCTCTGTCGTACCGTAAAACTATAGGATACAAATATATGAAATTGGGTCCATTTATAGAGAAATAATAGGGTAAGAAGATTAAATAAACCATTGATTGATTTAAACTTTAGTTTGGCTCAGGATCAATGAATTCAGTTTTTGGATTCCCGGGGTTAAGAAAAATCTCTGCTTTTCTCTCAGCGGAAATTAGGCAGGGATAGAAAACAGATTTTTGAAAGTAGAATTTTTAGGACAGATAGATATAAAGTGAGGCTAAGCCTCCCAAAGGGGGGTGGACGAGCGGAGCCCCCTAGTTGAAGTATATTATATTAATTATAATTAATATAGATTTTAATATGATTTTCCAGAGTGAGAATGAGCGCACTTATAGATAATGGATAATGAAGTTCGTGCTGTGAACCCACATGAAGGCCGCCACAGAAGAACGGCATGGCATTGGGAAAGTTTCATTTTTATTTACGGAACACTTCACACACTTTATCCTTGCTCTTTTGTAATTGAGTCACGCGATACCGAATGCTCCTCGAAAAAATTTTCTTCCCTTTTTATATCCAGAAGGGTAGATATTACAAAATGAATTATTTGTATCTCACGCGAGCTTTTATTTCACTGCTGCGAGAATGCAAAAAGGCTATTTCGGATGGTTTCAAAAGAAATGCTCTGATACATATATAAAACGGTTATTAAGCACAGAGTTGACGTGCCCTTCGATGCAGCATTTTCAGGAGATTAAATGTCTGCTAACCGTTGCCCATTACAACATATTTTTTGTAATACAAATAAATAATTAATAAGTAATAACAATAATAAAAACATTTACATTTATTTTTTGTAATCTACTTTTTGTTTTGAAATGAGATAGTCTCCAGAAATGCTATTACTTTCTTTATATGTACCGTATTGTGTATAAGGAAAGTGTTGTAACGAGGTCGAACCTTCGAATGCGAGTTTTCGGCGGGAGAGCATCTCTCAAAGCGAATCGGTGATGTTTGTTTGTATGTGGGTGAAATTGGGTACAAAAATGACAATCCTTGAACACAGGAGCCTATTGTTTTTAAACGCAATCGAATGTTTGTCAACTGCTTTGTTAGCATATGACAGATTTGTAATCACTTATGTTGATAAGGCTTTAAGTAATTATGCGTTTATTTGCAAAAAATTTTATTTGGACGAACTCAATGAAATGGGTGAATTGGGCTGTAGTTTAACTCCTTACACACTAATATCTCAATTACCAGTAAGCAAATTATAGTTTACTACAAACTACTTAAACAAACACATAATTTTCCTGACCTGATACTTATACTAAAATTCCATACATCACACATTACTTCTAGAATTGTTACTATAGGATTTAATTCATATGCCAATGCTGCAGACAAACAACTACTATTTATACTAAATAAAATTTACGATCATTTTATTTACACAACGAACACATATCATTAAAAATAATTTAGAACCAAATAGTAACTTAAAATAACAACCTTTCACACATGATATTAAAACTTTTGATTTCAAAGACCGCTTTAATAACATGGACATTCATGATTTCTTTACATACTAAATTTATATGAACAATTTACTCAATCAAAAACATATCTATTTCAAAATCCAAAACATTGTTATAATTCATTCTGTTTAACCAGTAACCTCTCAGGGTAATTGCATATACAAATTAAATAAGGGAATTCCACAGGGAGAAATTTCATCCACAATACTCGTCAATCTTTAACTACATTTTTACGAAATTCAGTACCCTTTCAACAGTCGTATCCTGTACAGATTCATTGATCATCTAATTATTATTGAAATTACTAATGATGTCACAATGTTAAACTTTCAATTTTATCCTCCTAATCTACAACTCATTGAAAATCTATATACATCACACTGGATCAATTACCTAGACGTTAGTTTTAAAATTCAAAATGAAAAAACATTAAAAATTAAAACATACGACAAAACTGAATCATATTACTTCAAAGTAAATAAACTCCAGCATTATTAATCCAATCTATCAAAATCAGTATATAAAATATTATTAATAATCAGTTATTAAGAATAAAAATGTTAAGTACACCATGTTACTACAAAGAACATATTATTAAATTCATAAACACTACTATCCAAAATACATATCCTTAATTTTTCATTTATTAAAACACAATTTAAATTTAAAACCTTGCTCCAATTACAGTAACATATTAAAAGGTCAATCTCAACCATTTTTGAATAATCAAAAACATTTTAAAAAATTTATCATCTCCATGTTTCACTTCCAATAGTTGCACACTAGGTCTATCTAGGATAACTCAATTTATGTTATTTTATTATTATTCTTATTAGTTTTCATTTTAATCATTACATTGTATTCTCATATAAATACAAAGCAATACGTTGGTACATTAGCTTATTTTATTTGCTTATTTTTCTATTTATAGCTGATCCATTTTTTAAGTTCTTCTACGTCGGCCCATGTGCATAATTTCTGTAATACAATTTACAGTAATGCACAGAGAAACGTAGAATCAGCATTAACGAATCAGGTACGGCCGCTATATAGCGTACATGGTTTCGGATATGATTTTCACTTTTTTCAATTTATTCATTTTCAAAAAATTTTTTGGGAGCCAGAAAGGCCTTGCTCCAAGCGCAAAGAATTTTTCTGTTTTGATACTTTTCATCTTATACACTATTCATGCATTTACACCATGTATGTTTATGCAAGGAACAAGGGGATAACTACCTGTATTACATATATGATTTATAACACAAGCAAATTTAATCTAAGGGTGCAGTGAAGGGAATATTTACCAATCTTTACCATATGTAATTCTTTTTCATTTCCTGCACTTGTATACGGAACAGGGAAAAGAGGTATTTTATACCAATTTAGTACTTGTTTTATTTATAATGTTCTACTTATCATCTTCATCAACTTATCGTATAGTCATTTTTGATATCAAATATTCACTTCATACCATCTGATTTTTATTTTTGCTATACAGAACAATTTCAATAAATGATCCATCCCTGGTCTATATAATACAAGTAAATTAAAATTCTTCAATTATATATATATATATATATATATATATATATATATATATATATATATATATATATATATATATATATGATAGTCATATACACACATATACACACACACACACACACATATATATATATATATATATACAGGGTGTCCAGTGCTATCAGTGCCCAATGGCTATTTCCTCAACCGTTAGTCATAGAGATATACTTCCAATTGCAAAAATGTTTTAAATTTTAAAGTATATTATCTTAGAAACAGTTTAAATCAATAGATGCAGTTATGAAAGAAATTCGAAATATAAATTTTTATGCGGTACCCCGGTCCTACCAGTTATATTTAGGAAAATCATCCTCATACAATTTCATGCAAAATAAAAAAAAATAAAAATCATATCCAAAAAGAAATATTAAATTAGAACTGCTTTGCTTGTGACGCTTCAAACGATTTATATAAAAGATTATTATAGTGAAAAAAAAAGAAATTATTATTAAAGAGTAATGTATAATGGGTACAAGTAATACAGTAAATAGCTCTGAATTTCATAATTTCACGCTCTTTAATAACTAATGCAATAGCTACAATCCAGAAAAATTATTTGCTTTTTAACATTTTACAACATAGTTGAAAAGTGTTTATGACTTGTGTCATTCTCTCTGTCTGTCCGTTCGCACTATAACTGCCGTAAAAATGACTTTATTAAAATGAAATTTTAGTATGTTGTTGAGACGGTCACATGGGAATGTAAATGAATGATATCACCCAATTAATTTTGAATTGAACCCGGCTTGAAAAAGTGAAATACATGGAGCCCTATGGAACCTTATTCTTCAAACATTTTTTAAGCAACGTTAAAATTCAGACGTTGCTTTGAAAATTTTAGGAAGTATTCAAATTATCCCCGTAAAATATACAAAAGAATTTTCATCAAAATAGGTTTGGTAGTTTTTTTAAATAAAAATTAAAATAATAATGACACCCATATAATAGGAAGCGATCACGTGACCCACTTCAAAATAAAATAGGGCAGAGTAAAAATCCCAGAATAAAAGCCGTCATTTTTAAAGTTCTTTTTAATCTACATTGAGTGTTGCATCCGTCCTCCAATCGCTTTATTTTCGCATATTTTCTGTGCATCTATATTCTGCGCAATGACACTATTTATGAGTTTAAAGGATCCTTCAACTTTGATTACAACGAAGCCTAATTTTAATGGATGCAGAATGTAAACAAGTGATTGAACCCGGCTATAAGAATGGCTGAATTTTTTTTCAAGCCAAATGATTGAACTCTGGAGTCTGTAATAAAAGTGTATGGATGAAATATTCACTGCTTTTATATAGAGAACCAGACGATTTCTATTTCAATGGCGTCATTTGAATAAAGTTCATTTTTTTGGATGAAATTTTCGAGTAAAATAAATTATTGTAGTTCCGTGAGCATTAAAAAATATCACCGCTGAATGTATCGCCTTTCAGAGATGTTTCCATAAAATTACATTTGAGTTGCAAAGTGTTTCATAATCAATGCTTTATGCATGAATGATCCTTCTTGTTTTTTATTATGTTTAATATTTCAGAGTATATAATCCTATCATACATAACAAAATGACTGCAAGTTCGCATAAATAGGTTGAGTATTAAATATGCACATCTAAAAATCAGGTTTAGTTTACAGACGAAAAAGAAAATAAAACATAAAATTTAATGCAAAAGATAACGTCTTTTTCTCATTTCTAGAAATACATCTAATTGCTGTCTGGATGCCAATGGTTTTGCTCTCTGCAGCTACGACAAGGAGTCTTTTGTTGGCATCGAATTATTTCCATAATTATTAATCCACTTCAATGAAGAGATTTGGATTGCGGTCATTAGAGGGCAACCAGTCAGAAAGCATTCATTAGAAAAATAAATGCTCAAGTAACTATGCATTGTTTGAAGACAAGAATTTTTGACGAGGAGAGCCTTTAGGTTGAGATTAGGTTTAGATTTGGGTTTGTGCAATTCTGAGGTGAAATCTAAATACTTTATAGCCCTGTATTATTTAGATTTTGTCAGTATCGAACAGATATCACTTCTAAAATTTGTTTGATTTGTGTGTACCTCTGCAACAGATATAAACCACTATTTATCTCTCGTACCTTAATAAAAAAATCTGATGTGGGCAACACATGCCTTTTCTTATATAATGCAATGAATTTACTACTTTTACAGTTAAAAAAAATGTTATTCTTATAGTAGATATTTATATTCTTTCCAAAGATATTGAATTTTCTTCAATGAGTCGTCATTTTCATTGATTTAGAGTCATTTTTATCAATTTGGCGAGATTTTTGTTAATTTGGCAACAATTAAAAATGTCGCCAAGTTGGCGACATTCCGCCAAATTCGCTGCTAAAATCTTGCCAAGCGTTATGGACGGAGAAATAAGTTATTCTTACAGCAGATAAATGACTATTGGTGTTCAAATACAAAAGTATTACTCAAAGTATCTTTTTTCATGAAGGGAATGAGCTAGATCCACGAGAATGATGTCACCCAATTTATCGCATGGTATTATGTATGAAAAGTGAACATGTTTCTCAATAGGAAATATTTTTATTTTATTTTATATAACTTTTTGATAATTTTTTTGAAAAATGTGTAATATCTCGAGAACGGTTCATGTTAGCATTCTAAAATTTATGTCAATCGTTTTCTAATAAAAAATTACATAAGAAATGTCTATTTGAGTAACTTTATTAGCGGTTTTGATTTTTTGACGATTTTTTCAAAATTTTACTCGAAAATTTAGGGGGTTCTGAACATTCGATTGCGTATAAAAACAATAGGCTTCCAGTGTTTACGGATTGTGATTTTTGTACCAAATTTCGTTCGAATCGATTCATTATTTCGTCAGTTATCGTCTCCACAGACTCACTGACACACACACACACTTTCACACACAGACATCACCTCAAAAATGTTTGATTCGTGATCAGGGATGCTTGAAACGTGTTTTTCCGTCGAAAACTCGAATTCGAATTTTCGACCCCGTCACAATACTTTCCTTATATACATTATGTATATAAGGAAAGTAAAAATCATATCTTGTACATATCTGGTATTCATTACAAACATATATCATTTTTGAACGAGATAAAAATGTTAATCAACGAAGTAATGCATTTTACAGGGTGATACATTTAAACGATGGACACAAAAAAATAAGAATTAATCATGTATAAAGCACTGATTATAAAGAACTTTCTAACGGAAATACATTCTTATTTAAACATCTCTACAAGGCAATGCATTCAGAAGTAATATTTTGTAAATTATCACAGTACTACAATAATACTACAGTATTATAAAATTGTATGCTTTTTTATGTAAAATCAATAAATATTTAATTCATATCACTTATATTCCAGACTTCAGAGCTCAATAATTTTGGGTTAAATAAATACATCAATTCTTATACAGCTCATCGTACAATCGCCTGATGTGTTTATATTTTGCATACATTAAAATTAGACGCCATTGTAGAAATAATCAAAGTTGGATGATCATTTAAGCTCAAATATTATAGTTGCGTTGGCATAAAGATGCACAGAAAAGTACGCAAAAATAAAACTGTTTTAGGACGGATACAACACTCAATATAAATTTTTAAAAAAATTAAAAATCACGATTTTTACTCAGGGAAAAAGATGGAAGCCCTCTTTTATTTTGAAGTGGGTCATGTGATCTCTTCCTATTATATGGGTGTCATTATTATTTTAATTTTTATTTAAAAAACTACCGAATCTATTCTGGTGAAAATTTTTTATGTGATTCATTTTATGGGATCATTTGAATATTTCCTGAAATTTTCGAAGCCATTTGCGAATTTTAACGTCGCTTAAATCATGTTTGAAAAATGAGGTCCCATAGGGTTCAATGTATTTCATTTTTTCAACCCGGGTTCCATTCAAAGCTCATTGGGTGATATTATTCATTTCCATAGGTCCCACAGACCGTCTCAACAACATAGTAAAATTTCAATTTGATAAAGTCATTTTTACGGCATGACAGACATATTAAAAGTCATAAAATTTTTCAACTATGTTGGAAAGTGATAAAAAGCATAAAGTACGCCCTGTTTTATTATTTCTGCGCACCTGAAAACTGTCCACTCATCACAGACGCCCCACTAAAGTGTTGAGCAATGTTTGATAGGTCTAACCTCTAGCGGGTCTGTCTTGCGGATGGTGTTTTATAGGCTGATGTCACTTCGTTTCGTGACGATGAGATAAATAACAACGAATGTTGAATCAGGCCCGTATCCGGAAATGTAATAATCCAAGAGGGGCTGGAGTGGAATTCAAGGGGGCTCAACAGCCGTGAAAGAGGGCCTCCCTGGGGGGTTAAATTTTAGCTTTTAATTAATGATTGCATTAAAAAATGTTTTAATTATAATTAAATATATGATATCACAAAATATTAAATTGACTGCAATTGATAATGTATAACGATATAATTAATATATAACGTTGATAATGTACAACGTGATAACGTAGTACTTTGTATAACTCACGACTCATCTGTATAACTGCTTATCCGTTGAAACTCGCAATAATACAAAAGTACCCTAAATACTCTATTCTTAATTTAATTTTTAAAACTTTATTATTTTTAAATATATAATTTTTATTTTATTATTGTTATTTTTAAATTAGATATGTCAATAAATGGATAATCATCCATACAACCACACATTCGGCAACGAAAAAGTCTTAATTCTGCGCTATACAAAACGAAGTTTAGAAAAAATTATGAAAAAGCAGTTTTTTGCGAAATTTGGATGACAATTTCTAGAAGATTAACCATTTCCATCAGAGGGGGCCGAGTATACCTCTCTGGCCCCCGCCTGACTATGGCACTGTGTTAAACACTTTTTACTGTGGTCAGATTAAAAGAAAAATCTGATCGGGCAGCACACGACTACAGACTCGAAATTCATTTTCTCTTTATCTCTTTCATAATTCGTTCAATTGAGATGAATGTGCTGTGCTAAGGGAACTTAATAAAATGATACAAGATAGTTAACAACCTCACCACAAATCTAATTAAGGGACGGATACTCACATGCAATTAAAAGAAATTAATTAATTAATTAATGGACTTTACTAATAATTAATAACTTAATAATTAATAATTAATAACTTTAATGGAATGGGACCGTATAAGTGGGGAAAGCGTTGTGTATTTAATTTAATTATAACCATACTTGTATGTGAACGCCTAAAAATATATATATATATAAATACATCAGATTTGATACATAAAATTATAACATTGTTCTAAAATTCCTTACCTGAAAACTGTACCTGTATTTTAGTAAAAAGAAAATAATTTTAATTTTTAATTATGTAGAACATCTCCCTTTTTTTATATAAATGAATAGTTCTTGAACCCCAAATACAATTCATTGTTCTGAGATAACAAAACAATGTTTGTTTTTAGATGAAGATCATAATCAAAATAAAATGTCAATTTCATCATAAGTTTTTGAAATGTTCTTTATTTAAATGTAAATAAATAAATATATAGCAGAAACAAATAATGAATTTAATTCATCTAGATAAGAATCTCAAGTGTAAATTTCAATATTATTACTTGTGCCCTCATGCGATAAGAATACATGTGGTTGTAATATTCTTTCACCCATGAAACAACACTTAGGTTTGAGTTTGAGTAATTGATATACATATATATGATTATTAGCTCCACAGAATTAACATGCTCTCACTTTATGAGGAATTCCCATAGATGCTTGATTTTGTTAGAATCTATTGTATTCAGCTTCTATGAGCTCATGTGATCATTCACTCAATCACCAATAAAAAAAAATTTTGTTTTCATACTCAATTCAGAAAGAATAACTGTACCAAAAGCAATATACACCACGTTGACGAAGGAGATGCAAAAGAAAAATATTATTCTTTTTTTAAATTTAGTAATCACAAATTAGTAATTGGAAATCTCTTTAAATTGGCTTTTCCTCAAAAAAATACATATGTTTTTGCTGATCATCCTGTTTTAATCCACAGAGATTATCCATCAGTATTATTGTATGCCTGCAGCTTTGACTAAAAGAGATGATTTAAAACACATACTTAAGAATATGGATGGGCTCGCCATGCCTTTTTCTAGACAAAGACGAACCCACCAACAGATTAACAAAAATCCCCTTCACAGAATGGCGCACAATAACACGCATCCTTGTCTGAAATAGCATTTTTCATTCTATTTTCGTTTTCATTGGGTATCGAGACGCCGTTTTAAAGGCGGAGTAGCAAAAATGCGAAAACATTCAATTATCTCGAGAACGGTTTGAATACTATAGTAGTGGGGTCAATCTGTCAAAAATGAAGTATAAAACAAGCATTTGAGCCTACGTATATTTCAGATTTGGACGATTTTTGCAGGCCATTTCTCAAAAAAAGGCTTTTTTTCGAATCGTACCCTAATGTCATCAGCACCCACAAGTGACCTATAAAATTTTATCAAATTGCGTTCAATCGTTTTTTAGCTAGAGTGGATACATACACACACACGCAGAGACGCATACGTCAAAATATTTGTTTCGTATTCTAGAGGTTGTAAAGAGCCTTGCTGCAACAAACGAGAATCCAACCCCAGATCTTCGATCCAGGCGACGCTCCACCGTTGAGCTTCTGGAACGAAATTGCAAATTTTTATCGACTCTGCAAGGTCCTCAAAAATGTGGATCCTGTGAAAACTCAAGTTGCGATTTTCAACACGATTCCAATGTCTTCTCTATACACAACCGTGTATTAAAGGGAAAACAAAAAAATTGGATGTGAGCAGCACATGACTTTCCCTGCAGACTCATATTCACGTTCTCTATTTCTTCAATCATTCCATTATGTTGAGTTTAATGGCACAAAATAACGCCCACAATAATTTAAAATGATACTGAATTGGCACTTTTAGTTCAATTTTCATTCTCAGTTGGTAACCGGACGTTTTTTCAACGGTGGCACAGCGTAAATACGAAAAACTGAAATATCTCGAGAACGGCTAGCCCTAGTGTAATGGGGTTAGTCTTATTATTTTCATTGTTAAAAATTATGTATAAAACGAGCATATTTGAGCATACGTAGTTTTTTATTTTAGATTTGGACGATTTTTGCGGACCATTCCGCCAAATAAGGCATGTTACTTTTTTCCGAATCGTTCCAAAATCTAATCAGCACCAGGGTCACTCACAAGTGACTTATCTACCCAATTTCGTGAAATTGGATCTATTAGTTTTTGAGTTAGAGTGGATACATACATTGCACACACAGATAGACACACAGACAGACATACACACACACACACAGACGTCACGCTAAGAGTAGTGTTTTCATGTTCTAGAAGTCCCTAAACGTGTCGATCCGTCGAAAAGTTGAGTTGTGATTTTCGACATGATTCCAATACTTTTCCTATACTTAACCGTGTACTGCAGGGAAAGTAAAAAGTTTGCCAGAGCTTAGTGTTTTTCCTTCTAAATAACGCCGGCACACAGCGGCTCCAACTGAAATCGAGGTCGACCCAATTCGGAATAGTCTTGTTTTCTTCTACCTTTACCTACAAGTTGAAATGTCATGTGTGTGTAGAAAGCATACATTTTAAACATTACATTTAAGTATTATATATTTAAACATTACATTTAATTATTATACATTTTAAATGGTCCTTATTAAATAGTTTAACACTCGCCGAAATTGAAATGAAAACAGCAAGCATGAGTGAAATGAAACAGTATGTTCTATTTTGCATTGTAAATGAACCTGTTAGAAAATACATATTCCGAATATTCAGAATAAAATATTTTTCTTCCCACTTGAACGTATTTTGAATTTGAAATACTTCCATTTTTATAAGTGGTGTTCAAGAAAATAAATCCGTTAATAGACTCTGACATTTTAATCATTTATCCCAACAGTTTTAAATATGAGATTAGAAGAGACCAACCAGATGTAACGGAAATAACTTTGAGAGTTCTGGGGAAACACATTAGGGAATTGAACTTATTTCTAAAGTCAATAAGACTTAGTTCTTGAAACTTGACACAGACGGCGATGGTGACGTGAAGGCAGTTTGGCCTTGTTTCGTTAACAATGGAAAAGAAAAAATCTGATGTGGGCAGCACACGACTTTCCCTGCAGACTCAAATTCATTTTTTCTTTATTTTTAATAATTTATTCAATTGGGTTTAATTTCACAAAATAACACTGAATTTGCACTTATAATTTAATTTTTGATTTTATTGGGTAACTGGACATTTTTTTCAATGGTGGCGTTGAAAGCATAAAGAAAAATCAAATATCTCGAGAACGGTTAGTTCTAGAGTAATCGGGTTGGTCTTATTCTTTTTCTCGTCAAGAATTACGCATAAAACAAGCATTTAATGGATACATTTGAGCATATGCAGTCTTTTTATTTTAGATGTTGGCGATTTTTGCGGGTCATGTCGTAAAAAAAGCGGGTTTTTCTTTTCAAATTCATACCAAAAACTAATCAGTACCGAGGACACACACAAGTGACTTATCTACCCAATTTTATGAAATTGGGTCCATTCGTTTTTGAGTTAGACTGGACACACACACACACAGACGTCGCGCTAAAAATAGTGTTTTCGTATTTTAAAGGTCTCGAAACTTGTAGATCCGTCGAAAACTCGAATTGCTATTTTCGGCATGATTCCAATACTTTCCCTTGTATTACCATGCAATACTTCCCTGAAATATATTACCATGTATTGCAGGGAAGTAAAAAATATATATTTACTTTCCCTGCAATATAGGGTAGTTAATGTATAGGGAAAATATTGGAATCATGACGAAACTTGCAAGTCGAGCTTTCGGCGGATGCACGCGTTTTGAGACCTCTAGAACACGAAAATACTATTTTTGTCGTGATGTCTATGTGTATTTGTGTGTCTGTCTGTGCAATGTATGTATCCACTCTAACTCAAAAACGGATGGTCCCAATTTCTTAAAACTTGGTAGGTAAGTCCCTGGTGCGTGAGCCTGGTGTTGATTAGTTTTGTGTGAGATTTGGGATAAAAGACCCCGCCTTTTTTGCGAAATGGCCCTCAAAAATTGCCTGCATCCACTCCAGTCAAAAAATAAATAGATCAAGTTTTACAAAAAACAATAATCTGCATCCTTTTCGAAATGGCCCGCATAAATCTAAAATTAAAAACTACGTATGCTCCAATATATCCATTAAACGCTTGTTTTATACGTCATTTTTAACGATGAAAAGAATAAGATCCACTCCACGACACTCTTGAGATACTTTAATTTGGACTCATTTTCGCTACTTCGCCTTTGAAAATAAGTCAAGTTACTCAACGAGAACAACCATTGAATTAAAAATGCACATTGAGTGTCATTAAAAAAAAGAATTATGGGTATTATTGTGTGCCAACTCTATTGTGTTCGACTCAATATAATGAATGATTGAAGACATAAAGTAAACGTGAATATATGAGTCTGCACGGAAAGCCATGTGCTGCCTACATCAGATATTTTTTTTTTCAGGGGACCTTTTCATTTCGTTTGATCCAAAAGAGAATCTGCGTTGCGATCGTTATCTAAATGAAAAATATACGAGGGGCACGCTGAAATGTTTCAGATACTTTTACTTTGTTTGAGATCGATCGGATATATTAAGAGTTTTGATGAGCACTTGGACAGAAAAGTTTAGACAAAACGAAGAATAAATGAAAATACAATTTGATTCCATCAAACAGGTGGAAGAGATCAAACAGAAAAGAACAAAAGCCCAAAATAGCTTCCTGCATCGAAATAAATTCCGAATAGTCCGATTACGAAGGGCAAAAGAATAATAATAATAGTTATAGTTCGTGTTATACGGAACAGACGCGAGGCCCAAAAAATAAATTTCAAACTCATGGCTCGAAAAATCTTATTACCGGAGTTGCTCGGCTCAACTAACACTTCTCAACAATATACATAAGTATTAACTATTAGTCATCTGCTTAGGTTTTGGGTGCAGATATCAAAAGGGGGAAATGACCCTATGGGTTGCATAGGAATATTTAAACGAGGATTTCGAAACGTATAAAAATGAATTGTACAAATTGGATGACGATTAAAGAGAATTTTCTTACTCATCGTAACAAGAGGGAGGGTTGAAATCCTGTTTCGTTATTCATTGGCATTCCATTTGGAAGATTTTTGTTCAAAACAAGCATTAAGAAATGGATGTGTGGTATTTCTATCCTCATTCGTATTATTTACTAGCAGCATACTCGTTCTTCGTACGGAGTATATAATATAAAGAAATTTAAAATTCACAATCATCCGCAAATGCCTACAGTATAATAAAATAACTTAATCAAAACATTCTGTTAAAATATTTAATTGAATGCTCCTGAAAAGGAATTTAAGAATATCGGATCTTGCTAAACAAAATTATTTTCACGGGCAGATCTGAAGAATGAATCATCCTGGTCCCGTTTGTAAACAAATTTACAAAAAATATGAAATGGAATCAGTAGATGCAAAATAAAAGCGTTAAAATTGTACGGGATCCGTACTACTTATATTCGCGAATATTAGAAGACTAGCAGTATACCCGTTCTTCGTACGGAGTATATAATATAAAGAAACTTATAATTCGCAATCATGTGCAAATTATGTTAAAATATTAAATTTATTGCTCCTAAAGAGACGTTTAAGAATATCTGTTCTCACTATGCAAAATTATCTTCACGGGCAGATCTGAAGAATAAAACATCATGGCCCCTTTTGTAAGAAAATTTACAAAAAAAAAAAAGGAATTGAATCAATATATGCAACCCCGTACTACTTATATTGCCGCAGATTAGAAAATACGCCAGTGTGTTAGTAGAAGATTACCCGTATTACAATATGAGTCTCAAAAATCTCTGCCAAAATAAAAGAGATAATATAATAAATTGAAAATATCAATAATCCCCGTACTCTTTATACCAGAAGGTCGCAATTGATTCCAATATATGCCAATATATATCAAAACATATGCCAATATACCTGTACTACTTATATTCTCGTAGATTAGAAGATATACCCGTGTATTTGTAGAAGATTACTCGTACAACGTACAATATATGAGTTTAAACAATTTTTGTCATAATAAAACAATGGCATAATAACATGAAAATATCAATAATCCCTGAATCAACAATCCTCGAAAATATCAATAATAATAACGTTTAAACCTGAAGACTGTAATTGATATTTTCCAGTCAAAAATGCTATAAGAAAAATCAAATCGTTCTTTTCCAAAATATATTTTTATATCCATTTATTTATTTTTCAAATCGAAAAAATAATAATTAAAATTAACAGACAGATTTAATTTAATTACGTTTCTGAGCAACATGATACAAGATAGAATCTTCCTCATAAACTGCGAAATTAAATAGCCATTTTGATTTCTTTATACTTTTCATTATTCAGTAAAAGTTTGTGAAAATAAACCATGGAGATAGATTTCCCATTTAAGTCATGCTTCAAACCATTCATGTTTTCAGAAAGTGCATTCGCGCAAAAAATCTCCCATCAAACGCAGAGATAAGGTTTTAATTCACTTTCAAACGATTTTCAAGCTTTTCGTTTGGATAAACCAAGGAGTTAGAGAGTATAACTCCTAGGAAAATGGAATGTTTTTCATTAATATCTCAACAACCCCTAGTCTTAGATACTCGAAACTTGGGCTAAATTTATGGGGTCTATTTCAAGGCTATCCACAAAATTTCATCAAAGTCGGTTTAGCCGTTCTCTCGTGATGACGGGACAGACGGACAGGCAGACAGACAGATTTTCAATTTTATTTATATAGATATAGCCCGAATGAGTAGATTACAAGTATAAATTGAAAATATCAATAAACCCGTAATCTTTAAACCTGAAAGCTAGTAATTAATTACAATAAATGCTAAAATTACATGAGAAGTACTACTTATAGTGTGGTAGATTAGAAGATATGCCCGTGTGTTAGTAGTCTCAATCTTTGCCAAAATAAAAGAGATGACGGAATAAATTGAAAATATCAATAATCCCCATAATATTCATACCCGAAGGCTGTAATGTATGCTGTAATGTACAATATCTGCCAATATATGTCAAGATATATGCAATATACATGTACCACTTATATTCTCGTAGATTATCAGTACTACGTGCAATATATGAGTTTCAACAATTTTTGTCAAAATAAAGCAATGGCGTAATAATTTGAAAATACCAATAATACTAATGTTTAAACCTGAAGACCGTAATTAATATTATCCAGTCAAAAATGCAATATCAATAAAGTTTATTTTATATCTTTATGTCTTATTATTATCTTTTCATGTCTTTATTATTGAAATCTAGGATTTAATAAGAATCGTCTGCCGCATCAACCCATTGGATTTAAATCCGTTTCTAAACAACATAATATCATTTTTTTTCAAAGAAATGGGTGGGAAAAATAGAGTCTACATAATGCTATAGCTATGGAATTTTTAATTGTGCGTTTTAAATTAATATCTGATCAACCCTGGTCCTAGAAACTCGAAACATGGACAAAATTTTAAGTGAGGCTACTCCGAAAATTTCATCGAAAATTTTAAGTGGGGCTATCCCAAGTCTACCCAGAAAATTTTATCTAATTAAGTGCAGCCGTTCTCCCATGATGATGAGACAAACGTAAAGAAACTTAACCTTTCAATTATGTGTAAATTCCTATAGTATTCTAAATGACTTTGTTATTCAAAATATTCTATTAAAATATTTAATTTAATTCTTCTAAATATGTATAAGAATCTCTGGGCTCGATATACAAAATTATCTTCAGAGGCAGATCTGAAGAATAAAGCATCCTGGTCCAGTTTGTAAATAAATTTAGAAAAAATATATTTTAATTCTCACAAAACGACAGAGAGTACGATATAAAAAATCGTACTTAAATATGCAAAATATGGAATTTTCATCGATTCGGTGCCATTTTGATGAATTGGGTGTCATTTTATCAATTTAGCGACATTTTAAAAATCGCCAAATTTATCGCCAAGTGGGACTGTAGAATTAACAGGTCCACTTGGCGACACATTGACGAAACATCATCACAATACTATCCTTTAACAAAACACAATTAATTTCCTTTATTTAACGCAATTTTATCAATTTCAAGATATTTTTAGGGATTTACAAACATTTTTATCAATTTGGAGACATTTTAAAAATTCGCTAAATGTGTTAGTATGTAGAACAGTTGGAATGGCAGACAAATGCTATCGAAACATCATTTCAGTACTGTCTTCTAACAAAACAAAATTAATTTCATTGATTTAGCGTCGTTTTTATAAATTTGGCGACATTTCCGTCAATTTGGCAACGTTTAAGAAAAGTTGCCAAGTTACCGATATCTCGCCAAGTTCGTAGATCTGAATTTGCAGATCTGAAGAATAAAACATCCTGATCCCGTTTGTATATAATAAATGAAAACACTAAAATTGTAGATATACCCATTCTACTCTTATTCTGTTTCAACAATCGACTAAATGAGTTTATTGGCTAAACACAATATATGAGTTTATTGGCTAAACACAATATACGTATAAGTTTGAAAACCGTTTGCCAAAATAAATGAAAGTGATGTACGCAGTCCGTAATTAATATAATTAAAAGCAAAATCAAACTGTTCATTTATAAGATTTATTTATTTATTTATTATTTTAATCGAAAAAATAATAATCAAAATTAACAAACACATTTGATTTAATTGCGTTGCTGAGCTACATGATATAAGAAAGGATCTTCCACATAAAATGCTGATAATTAAATAACCATTTTGATTTCTTAATACTTTTCATTGTTGTGTAAGAGCCTGCGAAAAATAAAGCATGGTGATAGATTTTTCATTTCAATTCATGTTTCAATCCTGCGATTTTCAAAAGTGACTAATAAGCGCAATAAACTCCAATAAACTCCAATAAACTGCTATCTTTATGGGGGGTTTAATGACTCTTTTTAATTAATATCTCAACAACAGCTGGTCTTAGAAACTCGAAACACGGACTCCATTTTAAGTGGAGCTATTCCAAGGCTACCTACAAAATTTCATTCAATTCGGTTCAGCCGTTCTCCCGTGATGATGAGACATACATACATACAGACAGACAGATTTTCAACTTTATTTATATAGATTAATAGAAAATATACCCGAGATTCAAGAGGCAATACATACTACACCAGAACTCTCAGCGAGTTCCTAAAACGGAAGTAACGCTTTATCAATATATTTGCATATGACAAAAATAAAATAAAATTTGTCTCACGGCCGCTTATTTCCAACCCCGGGCAACGGCGGGTAGATTATCTGTGGGAAATAAAAAACCGATCCAACATAAAATTTAAAGCGTCAAGTTGCTGCGAACAGGCGAAACATCCTTCCGCTAAAAAGTATTTACACCGAGATATAAATTAATACCGAACACTTTTATTTAAAAGTGATTTTCAATGCAACAGAAAAATCTCCCGTAAAGCAGATGCAAAGCCGAATCAAATTTGAAGCGAAAGTTGCGAAGATGTTGGTGCGTGTCGTCGTCTTCTTCCAAAACTTGAAACGAACTCGAGGTGTTTAAATATTTTAGCAATGCACGCAAGAATGGGGGCCATTTCTCAAAATTTATGCACAGAATAAAACTTTTAAGTTTCGAGGTTGTGGAAGTTATTAAGCTTGCCATTTTTTCCCCTTTAAAAATCTAGCGCTGCACAGCCTGCTGCTTGGTAAAAATGTATCACTTCTCTGGAACAGATGCGCTTCTCCCGGGCCATTCCTGCAAGCACGACTCGGAGTTTGGCGAGTCCTTTTGTGCGCACATTAGGAACATTTTGAAATTTTAACGGCGATAAAACCTCACAGCAAAAACACATTCTGCGGAACTAGGGGAACTGGCAAAATTCGAGAGAAAAATTCTGCGGTGGCTGCAGTCCGACGGAACCGAAATGGTTGTAAAATAAAACAACTTTTGTAATATCATAAAAGAAAAAACTTGATCAAGACCTAATTATATACAACTCGGTCCCAAACCTAATGCTTATACGACTCGTATAAGCATTATAAAACTGAAAACTGTAAAATTTTCCTACTCCTTCGACTTAACAAGACGATAACTCAAAGATTTCCAACACTTTCCAACCTAGTTCAATTTACTAATTTATGTATCTTGGTACCGTATGCCTGGCGCAGCATAACCTCTTTGGATCTCGTGCCGTTAAACCCTAATCAACCAACCAACCTAGTTCAAAAGTGTTTATGGCTTTGCTCATTCCGTCATTTTGCACGATAACCTCCGATGATTTTATCCAAACGAAATTTTAGTACTTTGTTGATATGACCTATGGGAATGTAAATGAATAATATCACCCAATGAATTTTGGATGGAACCAAGGTTGAAAATATGAAATACATGGATTCCTAAGGGACCTCATGTTTTAAACATTTTTTAAGCGAAATTAAAATTCACAAATGGCTTCGAAAATTTTAGGAAATATGCAAATAATCCCATAAAATATATAAGAAAAAATTGAGCAAAATAGATTCGGTAGTTTTTAAATAAAAATTAAAGTAATAATGACACTTATATTATACGAAGAGATAACGTGACCCACTTTAAAATAAAATAGGGCATTCATTTCTCTTCCTCAGTGAAAAAATCGCGATTTTTAAAGTTCTTTTAAATTTATATTGCGTGTTGCATCCGTCCTAAAACCGCATTATTTTTGCTTATTTTCTGTGCGTCTATATTCTGCGTCAACGGCGCAATGACACTATTTTTGAGTTTAAATGATCATCTAACTTTGATTATTTCTACAACGAAGCCTCAATTTAATGGATGCAGAATGTAAGCAAGTGATTGTAAGATGTGCCGTATAATAATGGTTGATTTTTTTGACGTAAAATTATTTTGATCTGGAGTTTGGAATATAGATGATATGAATGAAATAGTCACTGCTTTTACATTGAGATCCAGACGATTTATAATTTTATGGCGTCATTTTAATAAAGTTGACTTGTTTTCGATGAAGTTTTATGTTTTACTGGGATCATTTAAAATATATCAGCACTGAATGTATCGCATTTTAGAGATGTTTAAATGGCATTGCATTTGGGTTGGAAAGTGTTTCATAATCAATGCTTTATGCAAAATAGATCGTTCTTGTTTTAAATATAGATATAGATTCAGAAACTCAATTTCACTATACATATTTTTGTCGCTCACTCTTTATATTTGTCTTTTATAGTTTCGAAGGTATTTCGAGTGCATATAGGGTGAAAAAAAATTGTTCGGACAGATTACAAAAAAATGGAACTCTATCCTATATTCAAGTACTTCTTTCCACTTGTAGGACTTTCAAAAAGCTGCACATTTTTGCTTATTGTTCAGAGATAGCTCTTAGTTTTTGAGATAACAAACGTAACATTTTGCATAACAAACTTGAAAACGGAAACGGAACGTGTTTAATCATTTTTAACTGGACCAGACAATGACTCGAAAATTATAAGAGCTTTTTCAATAATAGATATATATTTTAATACTCAATTTTCTAATACCGTTTTGTCAATTACTACGTATATTTCTCTTTTAGAGTTTACTCTAGATTTTGGAAGAAAGAAAAGTAGAGACATTAGCGCATCATTAAAGTGGAAGCAATAATCCACCATTACTTCTTTGTGCAAGTTCCTAAAATAAACATACTACACAACTGGCTTCTACCCTTTTAACTTTTTAAATAAACATAATAGTAATTATATGTGTAATAAATAAACTTACATTCATTATATATACACTCTCAAGGACGAGTGTTAAGTAACGCACATTAATTTCGTAATTCATTTTTAACATAGTTGAAAAGTGATATAGTTGAAAGTTCATTCTGTCTGTCTGTCCGTTAGCACGATCACTGCCGTAAAAATGACTTTATCGAAATGAAATTTTAGTATGTTGTTCAGACGGTCTATGGGACGTATGGGAATATAAATTAATAATATCACCCAATTAGTTTTCGATTAAATCCGGGTTCAAAAAGTGAAATACATTGAACCCTATGGGACCTCATTTTTCAAACATTTTTTAAGCGAATTTAAAATTCACAAATGGCTTCGAAAGTTTTAGGAAATATTCAAATGATCCCATAAAATATATAAAAAAATTTCAGTAAAATAAATTCAGTAGTTTTTTAAATAAAAATTAGAATAATAATTACACCCCTTTATATGCAGAGATCACATGACTCACTTCAAAATAAAATAGGGCATCCATCTTGTGTTAAAATCGTGCTTTTCAAAGTTCTTTTTGATTCATATTGAGTGCTGTATCCGTCCTAAAACCGTCTTATTTTTGCTTAAATTCTGTGCATCTACATACTGAAACAACGCAATTACAATATATTTGAGTTTAAATGATCATTCAACTTTGATTATTTCTACAACGAAGCCTCATTTTCACTTATGGAGAATGTAACCACCAAAAGATGTAGAATGAGTTGTATAAGAATGGCTGCATTTCTTTAACGCAAAATTATTTAGCTCATGGAGTCTGCAATACAGCTGATATGAATGAAACAGTCATTGATTTTACACAGAGAACTAGACGAGAATGGAAAAGATCTTTAGACACCTCTAGAACTATTCTAACATTAATCTCTGTCTCTGTGTGTGTTATGTGTCTATAGTATATGCAATGTATGTACCAAAAACGAATGGACCCAATTTCATAAAATTTGATAGGTAAAGTACACATTTCTTTCCTCCTGTGAAATCAGTGAAAGCGAATTACGTTTCTTGGGTCCTCAAATGAGGGTGATCCCTTCACTACCCTTGGGCGGGTTTCTGTCCTTCCATTGGGGGTGTGCTTGTTTGTGATTATTTTTGGGATGGACAGCCAAATTCGTGAAGATCAATTCAGAAATTCGACTCATCTTGTAAATGTATAAATGCATGGCTTGTGTGAGTGCACTCATTTTGCTTGAACGCATCTCTAATTATTCCTCGTCTATAAAAAAATATATATCATTTTGAGAATGAACTACGACTTCCCATTTTATTTTTAAATATTTAGGTTACTTTTTCTACTTTGAGAAAGATACTATATTATCTCTCAAAAGAGAGATAAAAAGCCATTAATATTTTTTTCATACCTTCCGGGATTAGCAGACTGAAACATTTTCTAATTAAAGTGGACAGGTATGATTACTTCTTCTTTTCGGAGTGAGTGTTTCCACCATTAACAAAATGTTTCGGACGGAAAAAACAAATTATTTTACTTCAATTGCGAACCCTTTTATTCTATGCTTGCATTATTTATACGCATAATAAACGTGAGGGACTAGCATTTATTATTTTTATTATGCCCCGACAAGCATTTATCACGAATCCCTCCCTATTTCATTTCTCCCTTCTTTCATTAGTCTCAAAATACAATATCGGGGGTTCGGACTCCCAGTGTCCTGCTCCTAAGGCGCTGTGGGTGTCTAGATACATCACTATAAAATACCGTTAGCTATTTAAATTCGATTATTTGAAAAAAAATCGGGCTGTAAAGCTAAACAATGTTGCCATTTCGAAGTTTTAATATTACAGATGTTTCATCGTTTTAAAATTCATTGCAAAATAATAATATGCAATAGATTCTGAATGAGTCTTAAAGATTCCCCTGTCAAGGATCTTGTTACGAACGCCTCCACTTTCGTCTATCTCGAAGGCCAGGTGAAGAAAATACACTGCATGACTTCAGCACAGGGTTGCCGGGATTTGCCACTTAAAAGAAAGGTTGTCAGATTTGGCGATTTCCGGAATGTTCCAGAAACGTCTCGATAAAACGATTATTCTTCGAAATTCAGCGATTTCTAGAAGTTTGTATGGAGAGAGTATAAAAAAGAACTCGTTGCAGGGGAGTTGGCGAATGGAAATAACACGAGCTGCATTGGACTGGGATTTTTGTCAATGTTTTGAGAAGAATAGTGGCTGTTTTGGGAAATGGCTTTCGTCAGTATTTTGAGAATAATATAGAATTCTGTGAAATGAGTGGAGCATTTAAGTGCTGTTGGATTGTATGGTGTTCCTCTTTACTTTGTGCTTGTGAAGCTTGGACGCGTTCTTGTATCCTGCGTGTACACCCATGATTCTAGAGGATACGTTTCGTAACAATATGGAACTCCTTTTTCTTGCCACGCGTTCTAGACGGCAGACGCATTTTTTAAGTAAGGGGAAATAAATTTTGGCGTTCCTCAATTTTGTAAATTTTGATAAAGCCCATTTCACTATCATGTAACATTCACAAGTGGTTCTCAGACAGAACCGTAGCCAGGCAAGGGCCAGAGGGGGGATAAGCTCCCCCAAGAGGTATCAGCCCCCCCCTGATGAAATTATTAAATAGTGATTTGAAATTTCTTCCAACACGTCATCCAAATTTTGCATAAAAAATTTCTTTATGATATCTTTTTATAAATGACTTTGTTTTAAAGATTACTTAATTGAGCCGAATGTGTGGTTATACTGGTGATCCATTTATTTACATATTGAATTAAAAAATTTTAAGACAATAGTATTTAGATAGTTTTGCATTATTGCGGATTTCACTGTTGTACATTCAAGAGTCAAAATCAACTGATAAGTAGATAAGAACTAACATTAAGCGTTAACTTTCAGAAGTTTCCTTCGATTGAATAACAGCTTTGCTACTGGTTAATGCTCATATCAAAATGAATTGCAATTATTATATATTAATATGGATGTATAGTAGCTATATGAATTTTCCCAATCAACTGCATGGCCAAAAGCATCCGGAGAAGTGAACGTGATACAAGTGAGCACCACAACCTCGAGTGGTCATAAACGTGCGTTAGAAAGACATCGAGTAAGTCGGCGGAGCTGAGTGAGTTTGTGCGTGGCATGATAATTGGATGCCATCCTTGCAACAAATCAGTTTATGACATTTTGCCATGGACGCAGGTGTCTCGATCTACTGGAAGTGATGTCATTCTAAATTGGATACATCTAGAATCTACAATCGCAGGAAAACGAAATGGTAGGCCGCAGAAACTCACAGATCGCAGCCGTCGAACTCTGAAGAGGGTGGTGCTGAAGAATCGCAGCGGTCACTGGTGAGTTCTAAAATGCATCTAGTGTCGTCTGTAGCACCAAGACTGTTCATCGGGATTTGAAAAATAGGTTTCCACAGTTCTACAGTCCTTCACAAGCCCAACATCATCACGGTGAATGCGAAACGTCAATTGAAGGGGTGCAAAGCTCACCGCCATTGGACTGTGGAAACAAGTACTTGGGAGTGATGAATCCCGCTACACTGTCCGGCAGTCCGATGGAAGCGTCTAGGTTTAGCGGATGCCAGGCGAACGCTTATTGCCCGAGTCAACTACAAAGTTTGGTGACGTCGGTGTGATGGTTCGGAGCTGTTTTTCGTGATTAGGCCCGGGTCCCTTAGTTCCTATGATGGGAAACACGAACTCTGCAATGTATGTTGACATTCTCGACAACTCTGCACTTCCGACTCTCTGGCAACAGTTCGGGGAAGGATCGTTTCTGCATCAAGGGGATGACTGTTCTGTCTATACAGCGAAGGCTGCGCGGACGCGGTTTACAGAGAGGGATGTTGGAAAATGAATTCAGAGTCCCGATCTGAACACCTATGGGACGAATTAGAACGCAAAATACGCGCATGGGCAAATCGCTCATCTTCCGTGGTTGGACAGCCATATGGAAGGCGATTCCTGCTGAAATGTTCCAAAGGTGGTGAAGTCTCCCCAGGAGAGTGATGGATGCAACACGCCTCTCCGACTCCACAACGGATACTTTTGGCCATAGAGTGTGGCTTACAAATATAAATAATTGTTTGTTAATAATTTATATAGATTCAAATATATAATAGTAACTATTTAATAAATGCTATTAAATAGTTACTGTTTGATTAACTGTTTTGATGAGCCCCTTCTTCAAGATGTTTGGTTAAACCCCCCTTGAGTTTCGTCTCTAACTACGGCCCTGTTCTCAGAAAATATGTTTAATTAAGATGTTTTGAAAAATTCATTTGAAGATATTTTCGTGCAAGATCTTAGTTTTTATCGTTCGCCCTGACCCGTCCGAGGGCGTAGGGGAGGGGCTTCCATTTCTCTGCTTTCGGTCCGAATCACAGCAACCTTGTAGTTTATTACTATTTCATCTGCTTAGTTACGTACAGAGAATCGAAATTGGAGCGAAACAATAACTTCCTCCTATAAGGAATGCTCAGAGCTTTAACATATTTTTTACTTTCCCTACAAAACGCGCTAATCTATAGGGATGAGTGGAAAAATCGTAACTCGAAGTTTAAACGGATGTACACGTTTCGGGACATCTAGAACACGAAAAAACTAATTTCAGCGTGTGAAATGTATGTATACACTCTAATTCAAAAACTGCAATTTCAGAAGTCAGTCACTTGAGTCTGGTTCTGATTAAATTTGGGTGCGATTAGGTAAAAAAAATAACCTTTTTTACGAAATGGCCTGCAAAAATCGTTCAAATCTAAAGCAAAAGACTAAATATGCTCCAATGTATCCATTAAATGTTTGTTTTGCACTTCATTTGTGAGGTTGAAAAGAATAGGACCCATCCCATGACTCTGTTAATTTTAATGGACGTAGAATATAAACAAGTTTTTGTAAGATTAGTTGTATAAGAAAGGCTGAATTTCTTTCACGCAAAATTATTTAACTCTGGAGTCTGGAATAAAAGTGCATGAATGAAATATTCACTGCTTTTACATAAAGAGCCAGACTATTTATATTTCGAGGACGTTATTTGAATAAAGTTCATTTTTTTCGATGAAGTTTTCAAGTAAAATAAATTATTGTAGTTCGGTAATGATTAAAAAAATATCAGCGCTGAATGTATCTCAGTTTAGAGATGTTTAAAAAATTGCATTTCAGTTGGAAAGTGTTTCATAATCAATGCTTTGTGTATGATTGATTTTTCTTGTTTAGGTTTTTTAAATAGTAAAACGATATGTCTTGTTACAGCCATCTATTGTCACAAAATATTTCCATTTGTCACCGGCTAAATGATTTTTATAGATAATTCTTCTGTACTCAGCTATACATGTCTAGGCAAAACATTATGCTTTTTAGCTTTCTTAAAATTTCAATCTGTTATTGTTATCCTGCTTACAGTCGCTACAGAGGTACTTAAAGACACTGCGATTGTTCTTCAAGTCTGCGGATTTTCTTTACAGACAAGAGATTTCATTTTTGAAAGAGTCGTAAATGCATGTACCTACTTTGGGTATTCACGCGTTGTTCTTTTATTATTAATGATATTGCTTATTTTGCATTTAGAAGTGCTAATTACATGGTTTTCATAGCATTTTTACTTTTCTTGCAATACAGGGTGATATATAGGGAAAGTATCGGAATCATACCGAAAATTGCAACTTGTTTACGACGGATCGACATGTTTCGGGATCTCTAGAATATAAAAAACTATTTTTAGAGTGACGTTTGTGTGTGTATGTGTGTGTGTGTGCGTATCTGTCTGTCTGTGCAATCTGCGTATCCACTCTAACTTGAAAACTAATGGATCGAATTTCATAAAATTGTTGAGGTAAATCCCTTGTGGGTAATCCTGGTGCTGATTAAATTTTGGCACAATTCGGGGTAAAAAAACCTGGCCTTTCTTTGCGAAATGGCCCGCATCCACGCTAATTGAAAGACTAATGAACCACAAAAGTTGGTAGTTAAGTTACTTATGGGTTACCCTGGTGCTGACGAAAAAAATAACCTACTTTGCAAAATGGCCCGCCAAAATTGTCGAAATCTAAAATGAAAGACTATGTATGCTCAAATGCATTCATTAAATACTTGTTTTGTATGTAATTTTTGACGATGAAAAGACTCATGTCTCTAGAAGTCCGTTCTCGAGATATTTCAGTTTCTTCACCTATTTTGAGAATAAGTCCAGTTATCCAATGGAAACGAAAGCTGAATTAAAAATGTCCATTCAGCGTCCTTTCAGTGAATGATGGGTGTTATTTATGTCGATTAAACACACTTTAACGAAGTATTAAAATAAAGAGAAAATGAAATTGGAGTCTGCATGGAGAGTCATGTGCTGCCCACATTTTTTAATTACAGAATGAGAAAAAGTATTTCTCTTCGGAATCGTATCCTTCGATCCGAAGATTGAGTTATTTTTAAAATGAACAAAATTCAACTACAGCAAAGGATAAGTTAGATTTTATGAAATGAGCTGTTATTACTTTCCCAATATACTATAATGTATGGGGAAAGTATTATGACGAGGTCGAAAATTCGAATTAGAGTTTTTGACTTATTGCTTAGTAGATGTTAGCGATATTTCCAAGAGTAAAGTTGAGTTAAAAAGGACGCCAAACGGATTAATTAATCTTTTTTTATTTAATCTAATGGAGTCTATTGCTCAGAAAAAGTTTGCAATATATCCATTTGTCAAGTTTATAAGTCAATTTGATGTTGCCATCGTTAAAAGCGCCGTGTCGTGGATTTTGTCCATCATCGTTTCGCATTGAAAGAATTCATGTACTGCCTGCATCAGATGTTTTTCTCAATAAAATCGTTCCAAAAATGTGTAAACAGCCTCTGTACGCGCCCATAAAAAGCATACACGTATATTTAATTGTAAGAAGAAATAATAAAAATCTGATGTGGGCAGCACATGACTTTCCCTGCAGACTCATCTTCACGTTCTCTTTATTTCTTCAACAGTTCATTACATTGGGCTGAATGGCACAGAATAACAGCCATCGTTATTTTAAATGACACTGAATCTGCACTTTTAATTTAATTTTCGTTCTCATTGGGTCAATGGGCTTATTTTCAAAAGTGGTGTAGCGAAAATGTGGAAAAACTAAAATATCTAGAGAACGGCTAATTCTGGTGTAGTGAGGTCGATCTTATTCTTTTGATTGTTAAAAATGACGTATAAAACAAGCAATGCATGGATATATATGAGCGTACGAAGTTTTTTATTTTAGATTTGGACGACTGTTGCGGGTCATTTCGAAAAAGGTTCTTCTTTTTCCGAATCGTACCAAATTCTAATCAGCATCAGGGACGTATCTACCCAATTTTGTACAGTTGGATCCATTAGTCTTTTAGCTAGAGTGGATACAGCTCATCCATTCCGCAAAAAACGGCGACTTTTCTTATCCCGAATCGTACCCAAAACGAATCCAAATTTTATGAAATTGGGTCCATTCGTTTTCGAGTGGACACATACATTGCACAGACAGACAGACACACACACACACACACACACGTCACGCTGAAAAATATATTTTCGTGTTCTAGAGGTCCCGAAACGTATAGATCCGTCGAAACCTCGAGCTGCGATTTTCGGCATGATTTCAATACTCTCCCTATACATGACCGTGTATTGCAGGGAAAGTAAAAATGGACCCTTTTTTGTAAAAATAAATCTTTCAATATGTATTTTTACATTCCTTAAAAGCAGATTTAAAGTATTTTATAAAAATTTGGATACGGAAATAATTTCGTGATTGAATCCATAAATGGGGGACCCACCCAATTTCCCGCTCGCCTTTTACAAAATTTTAATGCAAAACGAGTGCTTCGTAAATGAATCGAAAAGTGTTCCGAGATTTCAAGCCGAGATTTTACCTTGAATAATCATGAATTCGAGATAAAATTCTTGCACAAATAAGTGGAAAATTTTAAATACATTAAAAAACATTGGCTCGAAGATCCTCCTGATACTATTGCGTCGGGCCCTTTTCGTTTGCAATTTGAGTCGCCAATTTGGCGTTTTTTTTTTTCACTTTCATAAAAGAGTTCTCGTTCAGAATGGTGTAATGCGGGGATTGCGTGAACGGGGGTCAACATCGAATTAAATGCGTATTTCCCATTGCGCTGCTCTCTTTGATAAAAATGAAGGATTCTTCTCTCATCTTACAGAGAAAACAAACTGGAAAAATGAGAAACAATTTATGTATCCAATTTATGCATCCAAAATGAAAAACAATTCATGTTGATACAGGATCTTTATAACCTAACTATTAAAAATCGCATCATTAGATATACATATATCAGCAACAAACCTTCAATTTGGCAGCATTAAAAAACTCGCCAAGTTGACGATATTCCGCCAAATTCGTCAGGAATTGTTTATGGAAAAATAGGTACGACTCATGGCGTCCAATTACAAAGCTATTACCCGAAGTGTTTTCTCTGGTGAGTGGAGCGAGCTAGATCTACGAGAATGAAGATAACAAATGGATCGCATAATATTACATATGAAAAGTGAACAGATTTCGCAATAGTTTATATATATTTTTTAATTTTATGTGATTTTTTGATACATTTATTTAAAAAATGTGCAATATCACGAGAACGGTTCATGCTAGTATTCTAAAGTTTATGTCAATCGTTTTCCAATAAAAAATTACGTAAGAAATGATTATTTACGTAACTTTATTGAAAGTTTTGATTTTTTAATGATTTTTTTTTAATTTCATTTCAAAATGTAGGCGGGTTCTGGACATTCGATTGAGTGTAAAAACAATGGGCTTCACTGATTGGCGACATGACCCCCGCGTTATTGTTCGACTTGAAATTCTTTATACGGATGCAACATTCGTACTATTCCTAATTTTATTTAACAGTATTGACAGAAAATATACACACAACCCATATTGGAATAATACATTAAGTCACTGAAAGCTAGAAATGCTTCCAAGATAAAGCTGATGTTTGCAAATGATTGCGTCCAATGTGGATGTTGCTTCCCCTAACCCATCCCATCTCTCGAATGGATTTTCAGACCTGCAGATTTATTAGTGTCCGTACTCCGCATACATTTGAGAATCGTTTTGAACGGCGTTGAGGATCGAACACAGGTTTTCCGTGTGCGAGTTTTCTGTCGTAGCTGCTGGGTTATCCGGGACTTAATACAGATGTGATTGAAAGAAACACTAACCGTTAAACCGAGCAGCTGGAGAGTTTTTTTGCTACAAAACACTAACAGGGCTCTAAGGAGGGAGAACCCCCCCCCCCTTGTGAATCCGCCTCTGTCCTCCTGAGTTATGAAAGATACTCTGTACTTTGCAATCGACTGCTCCAAGATAACTCCATCAATGTTATTTGATCTTCTATTTCAGAGGTTCTTCCCGAATTCGAGGCCGTTCTGGACTCGACGGCCAACCTGCCGTGCCAGGTGCCCCACCGGCCCCCCTCGAGTGGCATCAAGTGCATCTTCTGGTACAAGGACGACGAGGTGATGTCGGTCTACACCGTGGACGCCCGGGACGGTGGATCCCATTCCCTGCACGTGCCCTCGGACCGGCTGCGGAGCCGGGCGCACTTCGACCCCAGTCCCTGGCCGCCCGTCCTGCGGCTGGTCGCGGTGAAGGAGGTCGATGCTGGAGTCTACTACTGCAGGGTGGACTACAGGTGGGACAGAACCTACATGTACACGGTGGTGCTCAAGGTAATAGGTGAGTGACCACTATCCGCACTGCAAAAATGCAATTTTTAAAACATGTCTTCTCAGTATTTTTTTCTTTAGCAATGTGCACATAAAGTCAGCTTTAAAATGAAGCCAATCTTCATGGTTCAAAAGTAGACTCAATTATTTTAGCACTAGCAGTACACCCGTTGTGACTTATGACTTAGAGGTGGGTGGCTCAGAGCGACCAGAGGTCGAGCGTACTGTCCCCAAAAGATGAAGCGGTCCCTAAGAAACATAGTAGCCGAGGAATATCATGCAACTCCCAAAGCTCGATCCCATGTCGACCCCAGTGCTCGAACCTACGGGCAGAAAACGCCTCACACTCAAGGAGTATGTGTGAGGCAGTTTCTTCGCTGTACTTACAGCCTCTACAAATCGGGTCCTTCGTGACATCCATAATGCTTAGGTGTCTTTTAAGGGTGCAGTGCCCAGTAAGGAGCTCAACAGCCCTTCTAATGCTAGTTCTATGACGCACAGTAGGGCATTCACAGTTTAGTTTTTGGAGTGCCTTTGGTCCTTGATTCTCGCCAGTTCTTACACTGCAGCTTCATGAAGGTGCCGTAATCGGTAGTATACCCGTTATTTTATAAAGAAAGTTAAAATTCAGTCATGTGACACAGTCTTGTCGTATTCTAAATGGCATTGTTATTCAAGACATCCTATTCAAATACTTCAATTCTCAAACTCTTGAAAAGAAGTTTGAGAATTTCTGCTCTCCCTGTGCACAGATTTTCTCAGGCAGATTCGAATAATAAAACATCCTGGTTAAATGAAAGTTCTAAAATGGTGTACTACTATTAGATTACTACGTAGATCATAGAATATATATATACCCGTGTATTAGTAAAATAGTACTCGCGCTACAATATGAGTTTCAAAAATCTTTGTTAAAATAAAACAGATGACGTAATAAATTGAAAATATAAATAATCTTCGTAATGTTTAAACCTAAAGGGCGTAATAGATGTAATCCAGTCCAAAATGCAATTTCGATCCCATTTATTACTTTCCTTATTTATATACAATAATGTATAAGAGAGGAAAGTATTGTGACGTATTGGTCGAAAATTCGAATTCGAGTTTTCGACGGGAGAGCACGTTTCAAGTATCCCTGATCACGAATCGAACATTTTTAAAGTGATATTTGTGTGTGAAAGTATGTGTGTGTGTGTGTGTGTTTGTGTGTGTCAGTGAGTCTTTGGAGATGATAACTGACGAACGAATGGACCGATTCGAACGAAATTTGGTGCAAAACTTACAATCCGTAAACACTGGAAGCCTATTGTTTTTATTCGCAATCGAATATTCAGAACCTTCCTAAATTTTCGAGTGAAATTTTGAAAAAATCGTCAAAAAATCAAAACCTCTAATAAAGTTACGCAAGTAGACATTTCTTATGTAATTTTTAATTAGAAAATGATTGACATAAATGTTAGAACGCTAACATGAACCGTTCTCGAGATATTGCGCATTTTTCAAAAAAATTATTAAAAAGTCATATAAAATAAAATAAAAATATTTCCTATTGAGAAATATGTTCACTTTTCATATGTAATACCATGCGATCCATTCGGCAACATCATTCTCGTGGATCTAGCTCGTTCCATTCATGAAAAGAGATACTTTGAGTAATACTTTTGTATTTGAACGCCAATAGTCATTTATCTGCTGTAAGACTAACTTATTTCTCAGTCCATAACGCTTGGCGAGACTTTGCCGACGAATTGGGTGGAATGTCGCCAACTTGGCGACTTTTTAAATGTTGCTAAATTAACGAAGAATTCACCAAATGGATAAAAATGATTCTCAATCAATGTAAATGCCGACTCATTGACGAAAATTCAATATCTTGGGAAGAATATAAATATCTACTATAAAAATAATCTATTTTTTTTTACTGTAAAAGTAGTAAATTCATTGCATTATATAAGGAAAGTCATATGCTGTTCACATCAGATTATTTTATATACATTTCTTTATTATTTAAATCGGGCAAGATTTAATAAAAATCGTCTGCCGCATCAGCACAATGGATTGCAATGCGTTGCTAAGCGACATTTTCTTCAAATGAATGGGCGTAAAAAAATCCGTCTGTATAATGTTATCTCTATAAAAGGTTTAATTTTTTTTTATAAATATCTCGACAAGCTCTGGTCCTAGGAACTCGAAACATGGACTCCATTTTAAGTGGGGCTATTTCACGGCTACCCACAAAATTTCATGAAGTTCTCCCGTGGTGATGACATATTTTCAATTTTATTTATGTAGATTTGAAGGTATCTCAGAATAATCCTTGGTTCGAAAATGGAGTGGCAGAAGTCGCTCCAAATGATTCGTCAAGTCAATGCATTTATGCAGTCGAATGACCTATTTTGGTTGCGCTGCTTTGAGCTGCTTTATGAGCTGCTATTATTTGGAGTTGCTGTGGAGTTGGACGAAGAATGGACGAGATTCTGTTATCATTAAAGGAGTTTTATAGTATTTGAGTCAACTCAATTCAACCCTTCCAGCATCACTCAATGGGAGATTTGCTTCATTTACAGTTTGCAAACAGTAAAAAGAAGCGACACACCCGTTTCTATTATCCACTCTTTATGAATGCATCTCATGAAATGAGGAAAAATACCTCGACTCCCCGTTCAAAATTCGAACCATGAAATTAAAACTTTGCCCCCCAATTATAATCCTATGAAAATACCTAACTAAAGTCATTGGCATTCAAATCCTTTCTAAGAGAAAAAGCTGAAAATCGCAAATGAGTTGACGCAGAACCACAAAACGGTTGGAAAACGTAAATAAACAATTGCGATTCACGATTCCCCTGAACTAATAACTTTATCGAATCCATTTCTTTTGAATGAGCCACTTCATTTACCGGAAAGCAATTCATGCAAATCGTGCGCTCCTCGAGCATGCAAGCAATTTGCATATCCTAGGGCGTTACCGGTTACGATTAAGTTCCGAAACAATCCCCTTCGGATATATATACTGGGCGCATCTTAAAGCAATTCATTCGTCTTCTGGTCGTTCCGATGATCTTGCCTTGCGGTTCGTATGACCTCGTTAAGTTCGATCTTATGTTTTCTTGCATACGGCAGATATTTTAAAGTTAAGTGAATTGGGCTAACAGATGGAAATGCTAAAGTCATGTGCAAATTGTCAAGGAAGTGCACGCCGAACGTTTTGGGTACAGTAGCTATTTCATTACTTGATGTCCATGTTTACACAACCGCTTTAAATGGTTCAGTATTTGACGAAACTTCTTCAGCTCTGTAGACATACCCATTGCATTACCAAGCGCTGTCAATCTGCTAATGGATGTCTGATTCAAAAAACGGATCGGACTTTTACCGTTTGCTTTTTTACTTTCCCTGCAATACATGGTAATGTATAGGGAAAGTATTGGAATCATGTCGAAAATCGCAACTCGAGCTTTCGACGGATCTACACGTTTCGAGACCTCTAGAATACGAAGAAAACTAGTTTTAGCGTGAGGTCTATGTGTCTGTCTGTCTGTGCAATGTATGTATCCACTCTAACTCAAAAACTTATGGACCGAATTGCATAAAATTTGGTAGGTAAGTCACTTGGGTATGATCCTGGTGCTGATTAGTTTTTGGTACGATTCGAAAAAATAGAACCCGCCTTTTTTTGCGAAATGGCCCGTAAAAATTTTAATATATCCACTCTTAATTGACCAAATTTCACAAAATTTGGTAAATAAGTTATTTGTACGATACTCTGGTGCTGATTAGATTTTGGTATTAATTGGAAAAGAACAACCTGCCTTTTTTTAAGAAATGGCCCGAAAAAAATGTCATGTCTCTAGCTAAAATACTAATTGACCCAATTTCACAAAATTTGGTAGATAAGTTACTTGTGGGATACTCTGGTGCTGATTAAATTTTGGAATTATTCGGAGAAGAACAACCTGCCTTTTTTTACGAAATGGCCCTCAAAAATCGCCAAAATCTAAAAAAAGAGCTACGTATGTTCAAATATATCAATTAAATGCTTGTTTTACACGTAATTTTAGATGAGGAAAAGAATAAGAACAACTCTATTACTCTAGAACTAACCGTTCTCGAGATATTTGAGATTTTTTTGGGGGAAAAATATCTAATTACCAAATGAAAACAGAAATTCAACTAAAAATGCAAATTTAGTGTTATTTTGTGCAATTAAATTCAATTTAATGTATTATTAAAGAAATAAAGAAAAAATGAATTTGAGTCTGCAGGAAAAGTCATGCTCTGCCCACATCAGATTTTTTTTGAATTCATTCTATTTGCAATCATTGCTTTATCTAAATCCACGTGCTATTCCGCAAAATAATCGACACAGCGAAGGCTGCGCACCAAGAAGGAAGCATAGGATGGACCTGAAGTTTTATGGATGGAAGGATACAGATGAATGCTGTACATGATCACAAAAACAGGTACAGGGGGAGCTATGGTTCAAAGGCCGCTCATCCTCACCGCCTCGTGCTGCGATACAAGCAGCAATACGGTCCGGCATGGTGTCTGATGCTGTCCTGCGACAGACGAGTCCACACCTGTTGGACGTTACGTTCCAAATCCCGAAGATTGTGACAGCTGGCGTTTCAACGGGAGTCGTGTAAATACGGGGATCCTGGTTCACCAGGAGCTAAACTTTAACATGGGGCTCCTGCAGGAGCTATACTTCCCCATATTAAACATAGCTCCTGGTGGAACTTCATCTTGCCACTTGATTTTTTTTTCTATGAATGGAGATTTTTATCAGTCAGATAGATATGAAGTTTTTTTTCTCACAGTATAAATATAATTTGTGCTTGCAAATTTCATTAGTAGTTATAAATTGGGTGTTGAGGGCCACTTCGAGGAGGTGGTGCCGTGTGGTGATGACTCATGGAGGAGTGTTCCTCTTTGGGGAGGAGGGTTTCCTCTTTGGGGAGGAAGGTTGCCTCACTTGGGAGGGTGTTTGGCGAAGGATGCCTCACAGCGGGTCTCCCTAGGATATGAATTTAATATTTTTCCTTAATATTTCTAACTATTAAGGAAAAGTTTTGCAGATACATAAAAAAGAAAATTATAGTCAATTTCACAGCATTCATTTTCGCATTTAATCCAAATTTTGCCCAAAATCTCCATACTGAGCGATGACGTCATCGACACTTCGCAAATGCACTCTTAATTTTAGAATTTCGCCGATTTTAGAATTAATTTTAGAATTTTGACGATACTTAGAAACCGGAAGTGCCATAATCATTTTGATATATTTGTAGAGCGACTATTTTCTTAGCATGAGTGTATTTTTACGGATGGCCTCCCTATACAGATAACTAGTGGCACAGAAGGTGTAGCGTAATATTGATGGCGCTGATTATCTTTCGGCCTAGATAGTACGACCTATCAGAGGAGGGTTTGGAGGGTCGAACTAGTGTCACCCAATTGAGAACGCAACCCAATGAGGTGACATCCACAGGGGCATCACCCTCCTTTCCCTGCCACTCACCTCTCGAAAGGGCTTTCGGACCCACAGACTAAACGTGTCCGTATTCCGCATAGACACGGGGGAAGTTTGACCAGCGAAGGAATCGAAATCGAGTCCTCCGAGTGCAATCCCCGTACTCTAACCACTGGGCTATTCCGCCCGGCGCAGATAATTCGGAAGACA
Source organism: Amaurobius ferox (assembly GCA_951213105.1). Classification (NCBI taxonomy): domain Eukaryota; kingdom Metazoa; phylum Arthropoda; class Arachnida; order Araneae; family Amaurobiidae; genus Amaurobius; species Amaurobius ferox. The sequence goes on along the minus strand of OX578155.1, from coordinate 109,113,006 downwards.
GATAATTCTGGGTAAAATATGCTATGACATTCTGCATACTGAATCCACAAGATATGGTAACAGTCAGTTGCCACATGTTGAACGTTATGTGACTCATTGACCCAATTGAGACCATTGCAAAATCAAGTGAAAGGACTTGATTTTGCAATGGTCTCAATTGGGTCAAGTGAAAGGACTTGATTGCAAAATCAAGTGAAAGGACTTGATTTTGCAATAGTCTGAACTCTCCAGGCATGACATTTCTATATAGCTTATCTAGAACATTAGTCATTTATTCAATATTGAAATGAAAAGAAATCGAAAGGAAAAATAAATTTTACCAAGAAACGGTTAAACGGTTGTAATAAGCAAGAAACGGTTCAAAAAGATGTTTGACAGGGCTGCTTAATCAAGTTTCAGGTACTTGAATTGGCGTAATAACAATAAATAAAAGAATCACAATGCAAACAGCGTGTAGAATAGTATCAGGGCACTGACCTTATTAAACATTCCGAAAAAACTCCCAAATGAAATGTTTCGAAAAAACTTCAATTACTTTTTTCAACACTAATGGATAACATTCAGTATTTTCATTCAGCATTTTCATTAACATGTGCTTCATTTTTAACGGAACGTTGCCAAATGTCTCTTTATGCATTTTGCCTGTTTCCAGGTTTATAGAGTACGTTATGCATGTATTATGTATGCCTGTAACCATGTATAATGTATGCCTGTAACATAATAGAATGCATATAATGTAAACATAACATAATATATGCCTGTAACGCTGCTTAGTAACGGTGAAGGAGGAATCGGATTAATTTTGCTTCTGCTTTCTGTTTTGGAGAATTTCTCACATTTTAACATTTTCCAACAGGGTTGAAAAGTGTTTATAACTCGGGTCGTTCTGTTTATCTGTCCGTTCGCATGATAACTGCCGTAAAAATCACCTTAACAAAATGAAATTTTACTATGCTGCTGAGACTGTCTGTGGGACATAAGGGAATGTAAAAGAATAATATCACCCAGTTAGTTTTGGATTGAATCCGGGTTGAAAAAGTGAAATAAATGGAACCCTATGGGACCTCATTTTCAAATATTTTTTAAGCGAAGTTAAATTTCACAAATGGCTTTGAAAATGTTAAATATTCAAATGATCCCATAGAATATATATAAAAAACTCTGATGTGGGCAACACATGACTTTCCTTATATAATGTAATGAATTTACTACTTTTACAGTAAAAAAAAAGGTTTTTCTTGCAGTAGATACTAATATTCTTTCCAAGATATTGAATTTTCGACAATTAGTCGTCATTTTCATTGATTTAGCGTCATTTTTATCCATTTGGCGAGATTTTCGTTAATTTGGCAACATTTCAAAAAGTCGCCAAGTTGGCGACATTCCGCCCAATTCGTCGCCAAAATCTCGCCAAGCGTTATGCACTAAAAAATAAGTTATTCTTACAGCAGATAAATGACTATTGGCGTTCAAATACAAAAGTATTACTCAAAGTATCTTTTTTCATGAATGGAACGAGCTAGATCCACGAGAATGATGTCACCCAATTTATCGCATGGTATTACATATGAAAAATGAACATATTTCTCAATAGGAAATATTTTTTTTTATTTTATATGACGTTTTGATAATTTTTTTGAAAAATGTGCAATATCTCGAGAACGGTTCATGTTAGCGTTCTAAAATTTATGTCAATCGTTTCCTAATGAAAAATTACATAAGAAATGTCTATTTGCGTAACTTTATTAGTGGTTTTGATTTTTTCAAAATTTTATTCTAAAATTTAGGAGGGGGGTGGTCTGAACATTCGATTACGTATAAAAACAATAGACTTCCACTGTTTACGGATTGTGATAATTTAGTACCAAATTTGGTTCGAAACGGTCCATTCTTTCGTCAGTTATCGTCTCCACAGTCTCACTGACACACACACACACATACATCACTTCAAAAATGTTTGATTCGTGATCAGGGTTGCTTGAAACGTGCTCTCCCGTCGAAAACTGGAATTCGAACTTTCGAACCCGTCACAATACTTTCCTTATACATATAAGGAAAGTAATAAATGATTGTAGTACTGTGACCATTAAAAAAATATCAGCGCTGAATGTATCGCATTTTAGAGAAGTTTAAATAAAATTGAATTTTAATAGGAAAGTGTTTCATAATCAATGCTTTATGCATGATTGATCTTTATTGTACACTTCATTATCCCAAGCACCCAATAGGAGGCGATTCTGTTGAACCTATCTTGGATAGGCTGTTGTCTTTCTAATTCGTTTCTCCCGGGTGAGAACAGCTACTAGTCAACCATTTTCTTAGATCGAGTTTCACGAACATATTACCGTGTGAAAGAAACAGAAGCTCTTCGAGATAAACCTGTTGCTTTTCCAAAAAAACAACGCTCCACCGTTATTAGCTTTAAGTGCGTAAATCCGCTCCCATTATCCTCGCCAGGTTTATCGAACGAAAAATCTCGACCCAATTTGTTTACTAAAGAAATATTTTTTTTAATGTCTCAAATTAACAGCGGATTTTTTAAAGAATAATCCCTTTTTAATCTCGACTTTTAAAGTCTCGTCTTCGTTCATTTTTTGCGCATTCTTCAAGTTTTGAAAAATGGGAAAGAATTTTTTTGGGGGGCGGAGAGGAGGAAAGTGTTTTGTTCCAAGTGGTTATTGTCCAAAAGTTCCATTAAAAACCCTTTCACCGTTCGAGATAATAAAAATGCTCGGCGAATCCAGAAAGGATACAAAAACGAATGTCACCCCTTTGGGTTTATAAGAATTTATTTTAACTAGAAAAGGATTAAAAAGTGTATAAATTTAAGAGTATATAATGAAAACAATCGCATATGTTCAATATATGACATTGTCTACAAAAAAGTCGTTTTAAATTTTGTGGAAAATTGATAACAGTTAGAGTATTTGAACAGTTAGAGTGTTACACTAGGAATTTCTTTTTACTTTCCCAGCAATACATGGTAATATATAGGGAAAGTATTGGAATCGTGCCGAAAATCACAACTCGAGTTTTCGACACGTTTCGGGACCTCTAGAACACGAAGAAACTATTTTTAGCGTGATGTCTGTGTGTGTGTCTGTCTGTGTCTGTGCAATGCATGTATCCACTTTAACTCAAAAACGAATGGACCCAATTTCGTAAAATTGGGTAGGTAAGTCACTTGTGGGTGACTCTGGTGCTGATGAGTTTTTAGTACGATTCGGGAAAAATAGAACCCGCCTTTTTTGCGAAATGGCAAGCAAAAATCGTCAAAATCAAAATTAGAAAACAACATATGCTCAGCTATATCAATTAAATTGCTTGTTTGTTACGTAATGCTTAACGATGAAAATAATAAGACCTATCCCATTACACTAGGAATAGCCGTTTGTGAGATTTTAGCATTTTCGCCGCGCCACTTTTTGAAATAAGTCCAGTGACCCAATTAAAACGAAAATGGAATTAAAAGTGCCCATTCAGTGTCATTTTAAATAATGATGGGTGTTATTTTGCGTCATTAAACTCAAGATAATGAATTATTGAAGATATAAAGAGAACGTGAATATGAGTCTGCGAGGGAATGTCATGTGCTGGCCACATCAGATTTTTATTTTTTATAGAAAAAAAAATAATGTCCCCACCCCATTGCTGCAAGCGTTTTCCTCGTAAAGCTGTTATGTAAATTCAAGGGTTATGCTAAGGCTGTGCTATGCAAGTTATTTTAGAAATTTCAATTCGTCATTTCATTGGCCTCAAAATGAGGTCCCTATTTCTGTGCCTAACCCTGATTGGTCATTTCTGATAGTGCCTGTCCGCGTGATTGGACGGCTCTTTCTATCACGTTTGGCTCTTCTTCTGGAACATCCCCAATTTCTGCAGAGGAAGTTACCTAGACTCGATGACCGCCCATCATTTCGATTGAAAGGTTAAATACGGATACAAAGAGCCAACACAATATATTTTTCTGAAACAACTAAAAAATCGTGTTATTGATTATAACTAAAAAATATACTTTTATGACTATTATTATGTGTCAGTGTGTCATAGTTTGCGAATTACAGAGCCAAAGAATCTCTGTAAAACGACAGTAGTTATTATTATATATTTCAATCCATATAAATGTCGTTTCATCCAAATGCTGATAGTTGCAAATATCTACTCTACATTCATTTTAATACCAAACTCTTAGAATGGATGCTAATAACACCATTAACGAGTAGTGAAGCTGTTAATGAGTGGTCTCTAATAGTGAACGCATCCTGTTAACTCCGTCTTCTAAACAGTTGATTTTGCCTACACAATTTTACACAAAAAGAATCAGTTTATAAAATAATTCTTAAAAAACTATTTTTTATGCAGCAGTTGAGATGAAATTTCATGTTCATATTTAACATGAAATAATTTTATCAGGGATGCGGGGCTGAGTCTATCCCAGAAGGACTGCGATCTTTGCCTGTCACAAAAGTTATACAGGGTGATTCAAAAAAGATGGACCAAACTTTACGAGGTGGTAGTACATACAAAACCAAGCATTTTTCTTCATAGTTTGCCAGGTCGGAAATGTAACGTAAAGGTGTTACAGGGCGATGACTCGTTGGGAAGCGACCGCTCCGCTCACTTCAAAGCGTCATTCTGGTTGTTATTTTCTGGTTGAAGAAGAAAACTACGTATGCTACTTTCATCTGGGGAAGAAGAAGCACCCTTATGCAAATTTCATCTGGGGAAGAAGAAGCACCCTTATGCAAATTTCATCTGGGGAAGAAGAAGCACCCTTATGCAGTATTTCGTAACACTGAACGTGCGGCCTTATCCGTTTGTAACAGTTATGCGCATGTTCCAACTTTTGAGACGATGTGTCTTGACTTCTTTTTGTGGGGATATCTCAAGCGTCTTATCTATGACACTCCCCTTAAATCGGAAGAGGAACTCGTGGCCAGAATGTCGGCCGCTGCTGTGGCAGTGCGCGACATGCCTGGTCTGTTCGAGAGAGTACGCCCATCCCTCCATCGTCGCTGTGAGACGTGCATTCGGGTGGGCGGTCGCTCTTTTGAGCCATGACTGTCATTATTGTTTATTACATGTCGTTTTATAACTTCGAAGTCATTCTTGTGTTTTCGTCTCATCTCATCGGTCTCACCATGAAGTCCCCACTGTCGCCTTTACGTTTCATTTTCGATCCGGTAAACTGTGACGAAAAAAACTTGGTTTGGTGTGTACTACCCCATCGTAAAGTTTGGTCCATCTTTTTTTAATCACCCTGTATTTTATGTAATATAACTAGAAAAACAATGTCACAAGGAAGAGGACATGTTTCTAGAAATAACCCTTTAAATGTACACCGAAACTTACTTAAAAATTTTCAGAGAGATCTTTTTCTCTTTGCCAAAGGCGAACGGACCCGCTTCAAGCTAAGGGGGGGGGGGGAGATCAGTTGTTTCTCCAAAAGCATAAAGCATCTCGATTCTTAAAAAAAAAAAAGCATCTATGCTCTTCTCATGACAGAAACAAGAAATTGTCTCATATATCACGGTTTTATGAATCGCCTATCGTCTGAATGTGTAAGATAATTTTCTCATACACATTGAGACGCTAGGCGATTAGCTTAGCATTATTACTTTCCTTGCAATACATGGGAATGCATTGCAAGGAAAGTATTGGAATCGTGTCGAAAATCGGAACTCGAGTTTTACGGATCGACACGTTTTGAGACCTCTAGAACACGGAAACTCTATTTTTAGCGTGGCATCTGTGTGTCTGTCTGTGCAATGGATGTATCCACTTTAACTTGAAAAACTATTCGACAGCATTTCATAAAATTGGGTAGGTAAGACACTTATGTCTTACCCTGGTGCTAATTAGTTTTGGTTACGATTCGGTATAAAATGATACGCCCTTTTTTGCGAAATGACCCGCAAAAATGCCCTATATTCACTCTAAAAAATGCATTTAATTTTACAAAATTGGGAAGATAAGGCACTTGTAGATGACACTGGTGATGATTAGATTTTGGTACGTTTCGAAAAAACAATAACCAGCCTTTTTTTTCGAAATGACCCGTAAATATCAACCAAATCTAAAATAAAAACTGCGTATGCTAAAATATATCCATTAAATGCTTGTTTTATACGTCATTTTTAACGATCCAAAGAATAAGACCGACCCCAATTACTTTTGGGATAGACGTTCGCGAGATATTTTAGTTCTTTTGTATTTTCGCTACGCCACCTTTGAAAATAAATCCAAGGACCGAGAACGACAATTGAATTAAAAGTGCCCATTCAATGTCATTTAAAATAAAGATGGCTGTTATTGTGTGCCATTCAACTCAATATAATGAATGATTAGAGAAATAAAGGAAACGTGAATATGAGTCTGTAGGGAAAGTCATGTGTTGCCCACATCAGATTTTTTTCGTAATAAAATAATCTGCGCATGACTTTCACAATGCACTTCATTTCACTTTTTGTGGGCGGAGTATGGAAATGGGATCGAAAATTGAGCACACAAACCGATCCTTTTTTAACTGTCATTAAGAACTCTCATAAAATGAATATAACAACAATAATATGACTTCATTATTAGGGTTCTTCGCCATGACTTAGGATATTTCCTATAAGGGGAATTTCCTAAAAGCGAGTATTCCTCGCTTTTTGGAGCATTGTTCGATGGGTTGCACTACATAGCTGTAATATTCGCATAATGTTTGATCTTTGGTAGCTGAGTGCCTAAACCGAAACCCGCGATCCCAGAAGACGATCCACTTTCTTATAAAGCATGAGCACTAACGTCCATAAACAACCTGCGTAGTAGAATGCGCAGAAACGTAAGTGCAAAAGGGCATTATTTTCGCCAGTGTTTAAACGGGCGATGATGGCGCATAAAAATTGAAACTAAACCCATTAAACGTCGATATTTGCCTTTGTGATAAAAAATGAGTCACTTAGAAAGCTCGAATAACAATTTATATTTAAAGCTTTCATTCATTAAAGTGCACTTTAAGTGATTTTAAGTGAATACTCATTTTTACCGAAGTCATTCACTAGCGTTCTGAAGATGTATGCATCGTCTAGTCAATTCTGCAACGTATATGCGAGCGAGAAGAGAAAGGTACATAACGATTTTCCCTAAACAAAACTCGTGTATATATTTTAATGAAAGTAATTATTTTATTTTCCGGCTCATTAAAAATATCCACACAAGAAGATACATTTAGATGTGTCCTACCAAAAGGAGAGGTTAAAGGATTGTCAGTTTCTAAAGTAGCCGTTTTCAATACAGAAATAATGAAAATGTCCATTGTTTTGGAAACGTAAGGGCAAAATGGTGACGTCACGTGCCTAGGCTGCGTCACCTTCAAATCTAACCAATAAGAAGACGCATCACTGCTGCGTCAGACACCAAACGTCAATAACGCGCGATAGAAACCGTCGTTAAGAGGTGGTAGCGGAAACGATTTTATCGTTCGAGATATTAAAAATATAAATGAAAATACTGGAAATAAAAGTAATTTGACTGGTACATAACCCAAATAGGTAGCAGTGAGAATTTTCGGTAGGGTACAAACATAATAAAATAAAATTTAGTTTTTGGAAAATATAATTAAAGCTAATTTGAATGAATGTTGAATTTGAATGATGCTAATTTGAATGAATTTAAATCAGACAAAAGCGTTCCAATAGCTTTCTAAGGGAGCTGATTTTCATTCTACACCCATAAGTCAATTCTTAATAAACAGAAAAACATACCTGCATTTTGTAAAATCCAGACCAGGAAGCGAAATGGACTATCCATCCCAGCTTTGACGTGCAAGAGGAAATAGGGTTTCGAATATGGATCAGTATTAGACTCTACAAAAAATAGCACAATGAATCACAAATATTTATCTTATAAATCTATATATTTATCTAAAAAATCTATACTTAAATCTATATATTTATCTAAAAAATCTTTACTTAAATCTAAATATTTATCTAAAAAATCTATGCTAAAATCTATATATTTATTTTATAAATCTATGCTCAATTGAAGTCCTATTTAATAGTATCCATGCGAGTTCAGATAAATTTTCTTGTTAGTAGTTGAAAAGGGAAGATCCTCCCGGATCACTCAAATACTGTCGCGAATGTGTAATATTCTCTCAGGGGCATCCCCCGTCTTGTCTTTCGTCTCTATCGCCAACCAAACGGTGTCATCGGAGTGTTTTCTCCAGAAGACAGCGGTACGAACATTCTAACTCTGACGTTACTCTACGGTTTTCAGAATTTCGAATCAGCAGAAGGATTTCCAGATTGAGCGACTTCCCGAAACTACGAGAAACATCGCCAAATTGCGAATATTCTACGAAATATTAGATCATCCGGGAAATTTCCATAGAGAGATTATAAAAAGGACTCATCACTCCGTTGGAGTTCAATGGATGATATACGAGCTACAGTGAACTGTGACTTTTGTCAATGTTTTGAGAATAGTAGCCGTTGTTTTGTGGAATTATTTTCGACGGTGTTTTGAGAATATTATCGCTTATTCTGTAAAATGAGTGGAGCATTGAAGTGCTGTTGGATTGTATAGTGTTCCTGTTTACTCTGTGCTTGTGAATAAATGTAAGCTATCCATAAAGTCTCATTCTTGTATCCTGCGCATACACCATGATTCTAGAGGATACGTTTAGTGACAATACTTTTATTTAAAAATTTGACAAATATGAAAAAATATCTCTATTCTGTCATTTAATCTTTTATTCGAAATCGTTCTGTAACTGAGTAACGAAATCTTCCCCCAATGATATGTTAAAGTGTTTTCAAATCCATTTTTAACTCGGGAGGGGGGGGGGGTCGTATAAAAAATAAAATACAAAATAAATAGGCAAGTAAACAGGGGAGACAACCAAACAAAATTTAATTTTCAAGTCTCTTCAGAGTTGAAGTGATGTAAAGGTAAATAAACAAATAAACGCGCAAGGATCGAATTGGCCTTTCACAGCTGAGTGCTTATTGAGATTGCCCCGATTTTGAGTTCCAAACTTCTTTCGTGTGTAACTTCCAGAATATTTGGAATCCAACTTTTTGTTTAAGGATTGAAAAATATTTTCATGTATTGAGGTTAGGATTGGGCAAGAAATATAAAAATCTGCATTTCTAAATTTAATTTTTATTCTTTTGTATGTAAGTTGACTTCGCTGACGCATAAACTGTATCGGGCTTTTGAAATAACTGCAGGTAACAAGTTTAATTGGATAGATTAAAACGGGTTTGGAATTTTACATTGGAATCCAAAGTAGTGAGTTTTTACTTTCTTTGCAATACACGGTAATGTATAGGGAAAGCATTAGCATCTTTAGAACACGAAAAAACTATTTTTAGCCTAAAGTCTGTGTGTGTGTGTCTGTCTGTGCAATGTATGTATCCACTCTAACTCAAAATCTAATGGATCGAATTTCATAAAATTGGATAGGTAAGTCACTTGTGTGTAACCCTGGCGCTGATTAGTTTTGAGTAAGATTCGAGAAAAAGAACCCGCCTTTTTTGCGAAAGGGCTCACAAAAATCTCATGTATCCACTCTAGCTGAAATGCTAACTGACCCAATTTCACAAAATTTGGAAGTTAAGTCATTTGTGGAATACACTGGTACTGATTAGATTTTGGTATGCTTCGAAAAGAACAACCTGCCTCTTTTTTATGAAATGACCCATATAAATTGTCAAAATTTGAAAAAAAGACTACGTATGCCTAAATGTATCCATTAAATGCTTGTTTTATGCGTCGTTTTTGACGAGGAAAAGAATGAGATCAACTCCATTACTCTAGGACTAACTGTTCTCGAAATATTTGAGATTTTACGCCGCCTTGAGAAAACTGTCCAATTAACAAATAAAAACAAAATTGAATAAAAATTCAAAATTTAGTGTTATTTCGTACAATTATACTCAATTTAATGAATTATTAAGAAAATAAAGTAGACATGAATTTGAGTCTGCAGGAAAAGTCATGTGCTGCCCACATTTGATTTTTCGTAAATGGGCGACGGAAACGGCAGAAGCCAGCCCAAAGTGAGTGGTGAAAATGGAGAGTGACTGGCCTTGAACTGGACATGCTGCCCGAGTGCATTGCCATTTTTTGCATAATCTATCCATAAATCTAACTAAAATATACTTTGGAACGAGTCAGAAAAGTTGAATGCATCCTTTTCTAAAAATCGAACCGCAAAAGAGGAGTCTGTCATAAGGAAATAAATTTCCCCAACAGTTTTGGCAAATAAGTAATTCTGAACGGACATGAAAGTGAAATTACTCTTTTAAGTTTCCGAGAAATTCCAGTGAGTCGTCGTTTCAAAATGCAAGTAGCCCGTTCAGTTTTCAAAAGTAGTGAATGTAATGTGAGGAATTTGAGTTTGTAGAAAATTCATATGCTGTTCAGATACAACTTTTTATTTGCTAACTGGTACCACCAAAAGCGCTCGTGTGTGGAAGGCCCAAACCACACAGCCAACCCAGAGGTTTACGGCAGTTAAACGTGTGGCCGGAAGCGCTCGTGTGTTGTTGTTGAGACCCAGACCGTCCAACCTACCAGAAAGGTGTAAGATAACTGTTTGGACGGCCAGGAAGTGCCACCCAATTTAGACCAGAACCCAGTGGGGGAGGCATCCACAGGGACCGTACCCTCCTTCCCCTACCACCAACCTCTCGGAAGGACTTACGGACCCACATGTTTAACGTGATCGTACTCCGCGTGAACACGGCGGCAGTTTTGGCAGCGGCTGGAATCGAACCCGGGCCTACCGAGTGCAACTCCAGCGCGCTAACCAATGGGCTACCACGCCCAAGCGCTCGTGTGTGAAAGGCCCAGACCACACACCTGTCCAGGGAAGAGACTTTTCAGGTTACAAAAATCTAATAGATGACATTCGTAAAACATAGGGCCGAGCTATCCGTTAGCGACTAGCTCGCAAGAAATCTCACAGCAGTCTGGGTTGATTCACACAAGTTGCAGTGATGAAGGAGGGGATGACGGCATGGGAAACATGCTGTCTTCCCGTTCCTTATGCTTTAAAAATGTGAAAGAGAAGCAGGTTCGTATGAGAAAGTTTACACAGCGTATAAGATGAGTGGTATGTTATATGGTATGTTAGAGGAAAAGAGGAAGTGCTGGAAGACTTTGTTAATATTAGTAGCGTGGGATAAAATTTAATAGTGTTGCAGTACGTGCTTGACATACAATAGGAATTTGGAATAAGAATTTTGAAAGTAAAGGGAGCGTTATTGGGGAAATCTTAAAATTTCTGTATCATATATTATATACAGGGTGTCCCAAAAACATTGATCTCGGCTTTTGTTCCTTAAATATTGATCTTAGACATATAAAATAAATTACAAAGTTGCGTAAAAAAAGGTCCAGAATTTTATGAAATCGATAAAAATTTTCAGGTGATTAAATTTGAAGAAATACAAAATTTAAATTTTTATACCGCCCCCGTACAAAAACATTTCCAATGAGTAAAATATGCCCCATACACTAATAAAGTGATGTACAAAATTGCAGCATTTTATCATAAAAGTCCCAGAGATATGTTTAAACAAAGTGGGTGATGAATTACACATTAAAATGTAAATGTTTACAGCAAGAATGTAAATGACGCAACGCAGAAACGCATCATATGCAAATAATATCTGTCTCTTATCTTTAAATGGATCTTTGGCGTGGATGGAAAACATTTGGAACAAGCGTTATAATCTTTGTGTAAAGTTATTATTTCTATACAGTGTAGATACTTTTGCACCAATAAATAGCAAACTTATTATTTATTTATGTAATCATTGTTTTCTTTCGTAATGTGTTGTTGTTGATGAAACCCAGACCGTCCGACCTACCAGAAAGCTTTCGTAATGTGTGTATAACCCCTGAAACGCGATCTGTCGACATGATTTTTTCCCTCTGAGAACCCATGTCGATACATCGAAAAGTGATTTAAGCCAGCATTTTTGTCTTTTCATATCTCTGGGACTTTTTATGATAAAATGCTGAAATTTTAAACATCACCTTATTAGTGTATGGGGCACATTTTACTCGTTGGAAATTTTTTTGTACGGAGGCCATAAAAAAATTTACATTTTGTATTTCTTAAAATTTAATTCCCTTTAAAATTCTAATTGATTTCATAAAATTCTGTATCACTTTTTATGCAACTTTGTAATTTATTATATATATCTAAGATGAATATTTAAGGAATAAAAGTTGAGGTCAATGTTTTGGGGACACCCTGTATGTATATATATTTATAGGCCTGTTGCTTATTCACGTGTACTGTTTTTACGCTTAGTTATTTTTTATTTTTCAGTTTTTGAATTCTCATCATTGATATATGTTGATTATATTTAGCTTAATGATCTAAACTCTATAACAAAAAAATCGACGCACCAAGAAGGAGTTGTCCGATTGTAATGAAATTTCGTATGCAAAGACATTTAGTCTTTAGTGACGAGTCCCGTTTCCAACTGTGTCCTGACGACAACCGCAGATATATCTGGAGACGTCCAGGGCAGCGTGGGGATCCTGCCCTTATTATCGCACGCCACACATGCCCACAACAAGGCGTTATGGTCTGGGGGTGCCATCTGTTTTGATAGCCGAACCCCTTTGGTAGTCATTTCTGGAACATTGATAGCACAGCTGTACGTAGACAACATTCTACGACCGGTTGTGTTACCGTTCCTTTTGCGACACCTCGGACTTACTTTTTAACAAGATAATGCCCGGCGGCGTACGGCACGTGTTGCTATGAATTGTCTTCAAGCTCAACAATTCCTTGGCCAGCTAGGTCTCCTGATCGCTCTCCCATAGAGCGCATTTGGGACGTTATGGGAAGGCGATTGCAACCATCCCGGCATGTTGATGATTTGGCCCGACAGTTGGAGACAATTTGGAAAGACATTCCGCAGGACACCATCCGTGAACTTTATCAGTCCATGCCGCGCCGAGTGACATCTTACATCCAGGCCAGAGGTGGACCAAAGCCTTATTGACTTCCTCCCTTTGTATACGGTCAAACTCTAAATCATTAAATTGTTCTGAAATTTTAATAGTTTCTTTTTCTATGTATGTTCTTCACATCCACTCATTTTTATCACAATCGGACAACTCCTTCTTGTCGATTTTTTCGTTATAGAGTGCATTTGCATTTTATTCTCCTCTTGATTGATGATTCTCTATTTTATACTTCTGTTTAAGTTGTTGGCATATTTTTAGTTAGGATTTTATGACTTACAATTTATCTCTTTTCTATTATATATTGGATTTTTATTATATTTTCATATATTCTCTCTTTTCTATTATTGGATTTTTTATTATATATACACACACACACACACACACAATATGATTGCACGCTTCAAGGTGATAGACATTAATCCTAATGGCATTTCATATAAAGGTGTATTGTGAAATTAATTTAGTTATTGTATGTTGAGTGTATTTTGTTCAGCCATGCCAAGGAAAGGAGGAAAATCATTTAATGGGGGGTAAACGATAAATACGTTATTTAGAATACTTTAATAACAATATATATTTAAGGATTTCATTTGCTAAAGTGCACTTTAAGTGATTTTAAAGGAATGTACGCTACGACTCATTTCTACCGAAATCACTCACTAGAGTTCTAAAGATGGCTGAAGATGACTAGCAAATTGTGCAATGTATATGCGAGAGAGAAAGGAGAGATATGATTTTCGGCAAAACAAACTCGCGTATATATTTTAATTTCGAGCTGAGGATCCAACCTTTGTCTTCCCAGGAGTCCATCTTGCTGGCCCAAACCCTCGGGCGAGTCGGACGGATTAGATTGTGAAAGAAAAGGAAAAAGAATAAAGCATTATTGATTATAAGATATTTTTATCACTTTCTTCACAACTAGTCTGAAATATAAATTAAGACGTTGAAGGTTTTCCTTTGGTAAAAATACCTAACAGGAGAAAAGGGTAGGATTAGTTATATGAGTGATTTGATCTCAAAGAGTCATCTGCATTACAAAACAGTAAATTTTGATAGATGACATGTTTAAAAGTATCTATTCTTTAATGGATACTTTTAAATAGGTTATCCATCAAAATGCTGTATTTCAAAATGCCCAAGGGATCATTAATATTTTCGTTGCTTACCGTGAACTCAATTTGAAGGATATGATAACAATACAAAGAAGCACTATAGGAAATATATACACATAAAAGTAAATACTCTCATTATAAAATACAAATAATCACAAGCAACTGCACTCAAGACTAAAAAGGCAAATAATTATTTCAGTCTTAAAGGTGCAATAGCGTGTTATTAACGTTATACGATGGATGTTAAAAATAACTATACAGAATTATACTTACGTTAACACTTAATAAGTCGGCGATTTCCTACAAAATACTGAAACTACATATGTATCAGTTACGAAATGAAGACGACAGCCCTTCCGGTTCCGCCATTGCAATGCAATAAAAAAAGGATACTGCGTAGTAGAATGCGTAGAAACGTAAGGGCATTATTTTTACCATAGCGTGCCATGGTAAACGGACAATGATGGAAACTAAACCCATTCAACTTCAAATGTATCTTTCTGATGAAAATAAGTTATTTAGAATACTTAAATAACACTATATATCTAAAGATTTCATTTGATAAAGTGCCCGTTAAGTGATTTTAAATGAATGGACACAAAAATCACCGATTCAGTTTTACTAAAATCACTGACTAGCGTTCTAAAGATGTATACCAGCAAATTGTGCAATGTATATGCGAGTGAAAAAGGAGAGATACGATTTTCCTTAAAAAAAAACTCGTGTCTATATTTGAATGAAAAGTGACTATTTTATTTTCCTGTTCATTAAAAATATCCATCCAAGAAGATCGAGATATATCCTACTTAAACTAAAGATAAAATGATTGTAAGTTCCTAAAGTAGCCGTTTCTAATACAGAAATAATGAAAATGTCTATACTGTTAAGCAAAAGAGCATTTTGTTTTGGAAACGTAAGGGCGAAAGGGTCACGTGCTCACGCTCTATTCGGAACAATGCCATTCGGATCTGTTATTGACCTCGAACTGACCGTCCATAATAACCGGGCTTGGCTATTCAATCCAATCCTATGTACATAGGATTGGATTGATGAGTATTTTATCATTTCAACGCATTGACATTTTCTGCCTCATTTATCCACTCATACTAATGAACTACACTATTTTAATCCCACCCTGCAAAAATGTCTGGATCATTTTTAACACTTTACAACAAAGTTGAAAAGTGTTTATGACTTTGTTCATTCTGTCTGTCCATCCGTTAGCACGATAACTGCCGTAAAAATGACTTAATCAAAATGAAATTTTAGTATGTTGTTCAGACGGTCTGTAGGACCTATGGGAATATAAATGAATAGTATCACCCAATTCGTTTTGGATGGAACCCGGGTTGAAAAAATGAAATACATTGAGCCCTATGGGACCTCATTTCTCAAGCATTTTTTAAGCGGATGTAAAATTCACAAATTGCTTCGAAAATTTTAGGTAATATTCAAATTGTTCCATAAAATATATAAAAAAAAATTCAGCGAAATATATTCAGTAGTTTTTTAAATAAAAATTAAACTAATAATAACACCTCTTATATGAAGCGATCACGTGACCACGATATGAAAAGATCATGTGACCCACTTCAAAATGATATATGGCATCCATCTTGTCTCAAAATCGTGATTTTTAAAGTTCTTTTTAATTCATATTGAGTGTTGTATACGTTCTAAAACCACTTTATTTCTGCTTAAATTCTGTGCATCTACATACTGAAACAACGCAATGACAATATATTTGAGTTTAAATGCTCATCCAAATTTGATTATTTCTGCAACGAAGCCTATTTTTCACCTATATAAGATGTAAATAGCAAAATATGTAGAATGAGTTGTATTAGAATTGCGGTATTTCTTTAACACAAAATCAATTAGTCCATGGAGTCTGCGTAGCTGATATGAATGAAATATTCAATGATTTTACAAAGAGAAGGACGATTTTTTTCGATGAAGTTCTAAGCATAGAGTTTAATTACGTGTAGCTCCATGGTCTTAATTTTTAAATAAAATAAATTATTATAGTATTGTGATGAATGACATGAATGGGAAATTATTTATGAATGAAATGCTGCTTTTATAGAGAGAGCCAGGCGTGTTATTTTTTCTATGACGTCATTTGAATGAATTTCAGTTGTTTTCGATGAAGTTTTCAAATAAAATAAATTGTTGTAGTATTATGATAATTCTAAAATTATTACCGAGGAATGTATCGCATTTTAGAGAAGTTTAAACCAGGCAATTTATATTTCAATGCCGTCATTTGAATGTAGTTCATTTCTTTTCGATGAAGGTTTAAGTTTTCAAATATAATGAATTAATGTAGTATTGTGATAAGTTTTAAAATATTACCGAGGAATGTATTGCACATTTTAGACATGTTTAAATGGCATTACATTGAAGTTGGAAAGTGTTTCATAATCAATGCCTTGATCCTTCTTGTTTTGTACCTTGTATGTATCAGAATCTGATTTGAGCAGAGCTGTTGTTTCTCCCTTTCAGTGCCACCGCAGAAGCTGGCAATCCTAAACGACCACGAAGAGGAGATAATTGGCATGGCGGGGCCCTTCCTGGAGGGACAGAGCGTCAAGATGACTTGCGAGGCCATCGGAGGTGAGCCATTTTCCCGTCTTCTTGCTCTTTCATGCTGTGGAAATTAAAGTCTCACGGAGGAGTGGCTGTAGTATGAAAGTTTTTTTTTTCATGACAAGCAAAATGTGAAATTGAACACCTCAGTGAAGGAACATTAACTGTTTCATTTTAAACTCTATTATTTTTACACCCAATAATTAGTTTCATAGGTGCTTCAAAGGGTTAGCAACGGGCTCATATTGCAAGTTACTCTGCTAAGGGGCCGTGTAGCAATTTCTGTGATATTACTTTGCGAACCATAATTCGAAGAGTTAAGCATACAGGCGTATCGCTTATATTATGTATAATATTAATAACCTCATTTTATATCAGCGATCCATTATGTTAATTCTTATAAAATAGTTGAAACAAGACATTTAAGAAGGAACATTGTTTCATAGTGTCAAATGATTCATTTTTGAAATAACTACTCACCATTTTAATTCTCTTTTAAATACTTCTTTCGTGCACCCTTTCGGAAAAACCGGAAAAGTGACATATGCAGAACCGAAAACAGAAATCCTTTGGGAACCTTTCCCCTTTTCTAGAATTCGACGACCAGACATCCTTAAAGCTCTATCTAGTGCCAATCCGAAGAAATAGATGTTTCAAGGAAGTGGAACTGAAAAAAAGAAGGAAAATAAGCCATGCATTGATCATGAAACACTTTCCAACTGAAATGCCATTTCATTTAAACATCTCTAGAAAGCGATACATTCAACGGTGATAATTTTTGAATTTTCACAGGACTACAATTATTTATTTTACTTGGAAACATCATCCGAAACGGCAATGTTATAAATCGTCTGCTTCTCTCTATAAAATCGACGAATATGTCATTCATGTCACTTGTTTTCCAGACTCTAGAGCTTGCGTTGAAAAAAATCAGCAATCAGTCTCTTCACTCCATCTGTCATTGGATGATTAGTAATTATTTAATGCTGAATCAGTTATTAATTAAGCTCTCTATCTCTGTATATCTTGAAAATAGATGTTATTTATCATGAGCCCTCCTCTATATTTTAATTGAGCCTCCTCGTGCATTTTTATGGTCTTACTTCCCTAAAAATATTAAATCTCCCCCCACCTGCTACATGCATTTTAGTGTGATGTTCTACACACAGTTACGATAGTTTCAGTTATTATCTTCAAAGGTCCTTTTTGCATATTTAATACATGTCCGACAAGTAAGATTCCACTATTGAAATCATGTCTCAAAAATGACTATTAAAAATGAATCAATTTCACCGGTTTCTCTACTACGCAACGTGAACGAATTCTCAACAACTCCTTCAGGACGAGGTTCGTCCTCCAAGGCAAAAGAAGTTTTTGTTCTTCTAAGACCTCGGCCCACACCCTTATAGCACGAAATCGTGATATGAGGGGGAAAAGGTGACGGTTCATTCCTTTGGGGGGTGGGGAAGGCCAATTCCAAATTGGTAAAGTGTTGTCTACTGATTAGAAATCAACCCTAAAAATATTACAAAGTCATTTATAGAATGGCTGTCTCATTCAGGAGTGGTACAATAAACAACACTCACATGAACAGACCACCCCATCGATCCATTCTAAATCGCCCTTTGAGAAGCACACCATTTTTTCGCAGACTTTTATTGCCTTGGCATCCGAGTCCATGGTTTCGACTGCTTACACAATGCTCAACAACTTTCAACTTGATTTTTTTTCGTCTATCTCGCTTGGTTGCCATCTTACTTTTTTAAATGACCAGTTAAGGGGGGGGGGGGCTGAAATCCTTTTTATTCGGTTGGGTAAGATCGCTTTACTATAAACAGCGCCCTTTCCTTACACATTTATTAATATGCTTAAAAATTTTCCCCAAAAACCCCGTATATGAGATATTATAAGCATCCATCGGTTTCATATACTATTACAGAATATAGTATAGAACAAGAATTGTTTTCATGAAAATATTGGATTACGAAATTAGGATCTCCTGAACACGTTTAGACTAGTTTTAGAGAGATGTAGACAATGGCTGCAACAAGCATAAATGGATATACACGAAACTTTATATCCGGCTTTGTTAACGAAACCTCTAGAAATAGATAGAATTTTTTGAAATTCGAGCGAAAAATGAAGCGAAAGATTTTCGAAATTTTGTATTATCTTAACATGTCAGCATACGACACAATTTAACATAAACGTGCATAAAAGCAGTTACTGTTGGCTCAAAGATCACGAAACTTCAATCGTTGCTTCAACAGCTTCAATCGTTGCAGCGAAAAATGGTCGCGATTTCTTTTGAGCCTTTGTGTTCGGGATGCCAAAGTCACTCCCCAGATCATTTGGACCAACGATATAGATTAAAAAAACAAAAAAAAACAAGTTATTTAAAAATGGATTCTGGAGTCAGTCGAATGATGTGAGTTTTTGAGTAAGTCGAATGGAGACGCACACTCCAGTTAATTACCCATGTCGAAGCAAAGTGAATTGTCACGACACTGGGTATAAATTAGAAATGAGTTCGAGCTCCGTTATATTCGAGCCCGAACTGCTCAACGTAAAATAGAGCCAGAATCTGCTCGAAAACTAAATATGTTTTCAACTGCCCCACTCAATTTTCACTTATTTTCAAAAATGTGCATTTGTAAAAATGTTTAGATATCAAGCACAAATAATGCATAAACGACGGTTGAAGCTTCGGAATAGCACACATTGAAAATAAAAAAAAATGAGTATAATGAACATCCTATGATATTAAAATAGTATCAATAGAGTTATTTGCAGTGTGTAGTAGCAAAATGAATATTGGCCTTTCCTTCGGTCCACTCAGTATTGTGCAAGTAGTTAGTCTGTACTCGATATAAATCCTTTTCTCAAATATTTCCTATCTAGTTTTGACGCGTTTTACAATGAAAAAGATTTACAAATAGGTTTCCGACTCCACCCATTCAACGAACAGCAGCCTTGGAGCACGCCTAAGACAGTTCACGACTCGAGTATAAGCCATGCGAAAGTTATTTAAACGAAGCAATAAAACGGCCGGGTCGGAATGCAATCCCTCACTCACCTAGTCCCCAGATAAACTCCTTTCGTCCACTGGTTAGCAGTGGACACCGTCTGAAAGCCGTGGCCGAGTTCTTTAAACTTCCATTGTCAGTCGCCAACCGATTCCTCGTCAGTCGCCAACCGATTGAAGCTAATTCCATGAGTGTCCATCGTTCAATCTGATACATGGGTGGTCAAAAATAAACAACGTCCCCTTTTACTGTAACAACACTTCCTCGCCAGAACCCATTTGCCAGGACTTCAAATAAGATTTGAGACACTGGTTAGCAGTCCCATTTTAGCAATAAAATAAAATGGGATCATCTTTGCCTTCAAAGTTTTATCAACATTTTCTAATAATTGAGCCCAAGACCGATTCGGGCCCGGTCACGGAATCTCGGGCTCTAGTATAGATGTCTTTCGCAAAGGATAACGGCTCGTAGTAAAATGTTTTAAAATACTCGAATGGGGGCAGGCGCTTTTGCCTTTAACTGCTATCTTACTTTACCTCCGAACCCGGTTTCGCCACTCGCTTCCACTGTCAGATGTGTGAGGTCAATTTTCAACAGCCACTCGAAGCAGTCGTTTACGTGAATTTACAGCTGATCCATAAAGATGCTTGAGAACGAATGAAATAGCAGAATGGAAAAGAAACAACACGTTTCGGACTGCACGAGTGCATCGACTCGATTCAATGCAACGTTTTAAGTTAACCTCGACTTCCATACCACAATACATTCTGGGTGCTTTTTACCTTGTGGATGCTTTTTACTTTCCTTATATACACATAATGTATAAGGAAAGTATTGGGACGGGGTCGAACATTCGAATTCGAGTTTTCGACGGGAGAGCACGTTTCAAGCATCCCTGATCACGAATCAAACGTTTTTGAAGTGATGTCTGTGTGTGTGGGTGGGTGTGCATGTGTGTGTGTGTGTGGGGGGGGGGTGTCAGTGTGTCTTTGGAAACGATAATTGACGAACGAATGGACCGATTCGAACGAAATTGGGTACAAAAATCACAATCCGTAAACACTGGAAGCCTATTGGTTTCATACGCAATCGAAAGTTCAGAACACCCCCTATATTTTCGAGTGAAATTTTGAAAAAATCACCAAAAAATCAAAACCGCTCATAAAGTTACCCAAATAGACATTTCTTATGTCATTTTTCATTAGAAAACGATTGACATAAATTTTAGAACGCTAACATGAACCGTTCTCGAGATAGTGCACATTTTTGAAAAAAATTATCAAAAAGTCATATAAAATGAAAAAAAATATTTCCTATTAAGAAACACGCTAGGCGACGATTTTGGCGGAATGTCGCCCACTTGGCGACTTTTTGAAATGTTGCCAAATGAACGAAAATCTCGCCAAATGGATAAAAATGACGCTCAAGCAATGAAAATGACGACTCATTGTCGAAAATTCAATATCTTGGACAGAATATAAGTATCTACTATAAGAAAAACCTATTTTTTTGACTGTAAAAGTAGTCAATTCATTACATTATATGAGGAAAGTCATGGGTTGCCCACATCAGATTTTTTTTTCTTTGAGAAATCGGTATTGTTGGTCCAAATGATTATAATGATAGCATTCTTAGTGACCATTCACTTTAAAAGGCTTGAAAAAAAAACACACTCGACAATAGATCGGTTGACGTCACGAACCCAACAATTGCATCGCACCCAGATTGATTGAAGCTCTTAAGTCTCTGCCACAAATAACCCCTTTTACGCATGACTATGTGACGTTTTGTCCTATACTGCCATGTTAAGAAAATACAATAATATATAAGTTTTCATTCGAATTTCAAAAAACTCTGTCTAGTTTTAGATTTTGCGTTAAAAACGTCGGGTATATAGTTTCGCGTGAATAATATGTGTGGTAGCTATCGTGTGCACAAAAAATCGACCCCAGATATATATCCCTTCAAACAGTCACTATGTGTTGAGGAGGTCCCAAAACCTATATTGACATCGAAACCTTGAATTCGAAAATTTTTGAGAAAACAATACTTTCTCTATTACATAGACATAGTATGAGAAAGTAAAAATGCCAATGAAAAAAATGTCACTGAAGAATTAAGATGAACAGAAGACAAAATAGAATGAAAGGGATCGCTTTGTAAAAGGCCACCTAATTCAAATAACTAATTTCATGCATTCAAATATCACTGATTCATGAAACAAGAATAGGAAAGGAAGCTGCACTCCACCCATTCAATTCAAATAATATATACATATAACATCCATTGCAATACAAATAATATTGGATACAAATAGCATTGAATCATACTATTAAAAAATGCAAAGTGATTAAAATACTGCAAAATTAAGTGAAATATAACAAAAATTGAAAGAAAACAATCGATTTTGGATGTGACCTTCATCCGCTAGCTTCAAACACAAAAGCAAAATTGGGATGTGGGCAACACATGACTTTCCTTACATAATGTAATGAATAGACTACTATTGCAGTAAAAAAAATAGGTTTTCCATATAGTAGATACTAATATTCTTTCCAAGATATTGAATTTTCGACAATGAGTCGTCATTTTCATTGATTGAGCGTCATTTTTATCCATTGGGCGAGATTTTCGTTAATGTGGCAACATTTCAAAAAGTCGCCAAGTGGGCGACATTCCGCCAAATTCGTCGCCAAAATTTCGCCAAGCGTTATGGACGAAGAAATAAGTTATTCCGACAGCAGATAAATGACTATTTTGGCGTTCAAATACAAAAGTATTACTTAAAGTATCTTTTATCATGAATGGAACGAGCTCGATCCACGAGAATGATGTCACCCAAATTATCGCATGGTATTACATATGAAAAGTAAACATGTTTCTTAATAGGATATATATATTTTTTAATTTTACATGACTTTTTGATAATTTTTTTGAAAAATGTACAATATCTCGAGAACGGTTCATGTTAGCGTTCTAAAATTTATGCCAATCGTTTTCTAAGGAAAAATTACATAAGAAATGTCTATTTGCGTAACTTTATGAGTGATTTTAATTTTTTGACGATTTTTTCAAAATTTCATTCGAAAATTTAGGGGGGTTTTGAACATTCGATTGCATATAAAAACAACAGGCTTCCAGTGTTTACGGATTGTGATTTTTGTTCCAAATTTGGTTCGAATCGGTCTATTTGTTCGTCAGTTATCGTCTCCACAGACTCACTGACACACACACACAGACATCACTTCAAAAATGTTTGATTCATGATCAGGGATGCTTGAAACGTGCTCTCCCGTCGAAAACTCGAATTCGAATTTTCGACCCCGTCACAATACTTTCCTTATACATTATGTATATAAGGAAAGTAATAATATTGGATACAAATAGTTTTGAATCAAACTATTAAAAAATGCCAAATGATTAAAATACTGCAAAATTAAGAGAAATATAACAAAAATTGAAAGAAAACAATCGATTTTGGATGCGACCTTCGTCCGCTAGCTTCAAACACAAAAGTAAAAATCGGATGTGAGCAGACTTTCCCTGCAGACGTTCTCTTTATTTCTCCAATACTTCATTCAATTGAGTTGAATGCCACACAATAACACCTATCATTATTTTAAATAGCACTGATTTGGCATTTTGAATTCCATTTTTGGTTTCATTGGGTCACTGGACTTTTCAAAGGTGGCGTAGCGAAAATGCGAAAAAACTAAAATATTTCGAGAACGAGTAGTCCTAGTATAATGGGATTGATTTTATTCTTTTCATCGTGAAATCGTTAAAAATGACGTATAAAATAAGCATTGAATGGATATATTTCAGCATACATAGTGGTTTTGTTTTTTTTCCAGATTTGAAGGCGTACCCAAATCCAATTAGCACCAGGGTCACCCACCTACCCAATTTTATGGAATTGGGTCCATTCGTTTTTGAGTTAGAGTGGATACATACATGGATGGCACAGACAGGCGTCACGCTGAAAATACTATTTTCGCATTCTAGAAGTTTCAAAACGTGTCGATCCGTCGAAAACTTGAGTTGCGATTTTCGGCATCATTGCAATTTTTTCCCTTTACATTGCCATGTATTGCAGAGAAAGTATAAATAAAGTAGAACAGACGGAACGAACCATTTTCGTAAATAAAATGCAGTCCAAAAGAGAAAGAATTATTCATTTCTTCCGGTATAAAATGAAGAACATGAAGAGATAAAAAAAAAATTAAAATCAAAGCAAGGAATCAAAAGTGTAAGAAATGAATGAGAGACAAAGCAGAAAAAGGACGGGATGTCAGCTTTCACGAAGATGGGTGTCACCGTTGTAAAACAACTTTTACAGGCAAAGTAAAATAATTCATCGAAATTCGATTAGATAACTTGAATGACTCGATTCGATACAGCCAAGAAGCTTTCTAGAATCTTTGCTTCAACAGAGACCCATTCAGTATGCCGTTCATAATAACCTTCTTCACAAGCTGGCATGCAATGGTCCTCCCGTTAATACTCAGTTGATAATAATACTGCATTCTGAATGGGCCGTGGCCTCTTTTGGCTCAGCTGGGATTTTTAGATGTGAGGAAAACGGATGGGCGAAAAGAGCAGTATATTCATTTTAGTTTATTTTCTTGCATAACTACATATATTTTATTATTCTCCAACACATTCAAATCGTTTCTGATTTTCTTTCTGATGAATGTGTATCAGAAAGAAAAGAAATATAAAGAAGATATAAATTGAATTCTTCATGTCCGAAAAGAATTCAATTTATATTTTCAACAATAGATGGCAGCAGTGGATCGAGAATTTGAGTTTCCCTTTATTTACATTTTCAACATTAGATGGCGCGGTAGTCCAACAGATCAAAGTTTCTCTTCCCATATTCGATTCTACTTTCCTGGGCGAATCGGGTTTGACCTGAGCTGTACCCGCAACGGAGAAACAGGCCGATCCGCAACCGGACCCGAACCCGCAGCGTGTGACCTGACCTACAATGGAATAAAATTTCAAAATTCTATTTATTAGCGGATATTCTGGAAATTTGGTAAGCCCCGTCATTGAATAGTGGGCCTATAGAAAAATTAATAAATTAATTTAAATAAATGCAAAGGTAATTGCAAAAACAAAAAAATGACTCCAAAAATATAAAATAAAAACAAAATAAATTGAAAAATATTATAAAAAAATTGGATGTGGGCAGCACATGACTTTCCTTGCAGATTAATATTCATTTTCTCTTTATTTTTTTTAATAATTCATTCAATTGATTTTAATGGCACAAAATAACACTGCATTTGCACTTTTAATTCAATTTTTGATTTTATTGGGTAACTGCACATTTTTTTTAAAGGCGGCATTGTAAACTCAAATATCTCGAAAACGGTTAGATCTAGAGTCCTGGAGTTTGTCTTATTCTTTTTCTCGTTAAAACAAGCATTTAATGGATACATTTCAGCAGATGTAGTTTTTTATTTTAGGTGTTGGTGATTTTTTTTTTTTGGTCCATTTCGTTAAAAGTGCGGGTTTTTCTTTTCCGATTCATGCTCAAATCTGTAATCAGGACCAGAATATCCCACAGGTGACTTATATGCTCAATTTTGTGAAATTAGGTCCATTCGTTTTTGAATTAAAGTGGATACATACATTGCAGACAGACATACGCACACAAACGTCACGCTAAAAATAGTATTTTCGTGTTCTACAGGTCTCAAAACGGGTCGATCCGTCGAAAACTGGAGTTGCGATTTTCGGCATGATTCCAATCCTTTCCTTATACATTAGCATGTATTGCAGTGAAAGTAAAAATGATCTTTGTTGCATATTACTGTTAAATGGAAATCAATATCCCTAATACACACTTCTCAATGGCCCGGCCAGACATTAAGCTGCCATAAGCCTTAGGGTTGGTCGTGTGGTCTGGGCCTTCAGCACTTCTCAGTGGAGTACAAAGATAAGAGGGAGAAAAAATTAGAAATATATTTTCCGTTCCTAAGAGAACTTTCTCATACGTTGTATTCAGAAAGTATTGTTTTGACGAGAATTTTCGATTTCGGGATTTCGATACCAATATATATGTGGTATATGTGGTTGACTGTCTGATGTCAATTTCTTGAGTACACAATAGCAGCCACACATATTAATGAAGTTTCACAAAACTTTATATGACTTTGTTATAAAAAAATATAGACCTAGGTACAATTTTTTTTTTTAAATTCGAGCGAAAACTTTTAACATGGCAGCCTAGGACAAAATGGGAGGGTTTATGGATGGCTCAGTCAATGCTCACAAGACTTCATAGCGTCAAATATTGTTGCGAAAAATAGCCATTTTCTTTGTTCGTGACTTGGGGGAAAGTCGTCCCCCCTCCAGAGGAGGTACGCTATCAAGTATGGCATCCGTCGAAATACTTTTTCAAGCCCTTTAAAGTGAAGGATAACACGCTATTGTTGAAATCATTGGGACCCATGATACCGATTTTCCAAAAAAATTCTGTTAATTTTGAAAGGGGAAAAAAAGGAATTCTTTTATGAGGAAGTCCCACTGTAGTTCATTTTCATTCCAACCACGCCTTTGTTATCGAAATTATGTTATATCTATAAGCAGGATTGTCCTGAATAAAATTATTGAGAGTATGCGATACTGTCTCATTTAAAGCGTGGGGGTTCCTTGCGGAGTTCCATGTGCGTGGAAGGGGGCGCTGCCCCCCTTGAAAATTTTCGAATCATTTAGGCCATATAATTGCCACTTTTTAGTCCATAAATCACATTTTTCACAATATTAATAACTTAATGCTTATTAGGATCTATATATATATATATATCATTTTGTAACTTGAAACGCTTTCTATTTTTTCCCCCTGAACTTACTTTTGTTTTCTTGTAACTTTTCACTTACACAATTACTTTAATATTACCCGATACATAATTCTCATTCCTTCCTTAGTACCCACTAATATTATGAAAAAGCTATTTCCATCCTATGGCAACATCAGTTTAGACTTTTATTAAAACATTAAGCAAAGACAAAACCATTTACAACATAGAGAAGAGTGGTCAAAAAATTCTAATGACTTCGCTGTCAATTTTTTTACACGTTCACTTTTTAGCTAATAATCTGTAGCTACCTAGTTATATGTAGTAACCTAGTAACTAATATAAAATATTACTAGAAATAAATATTTGGTGCAGGCAGCTGCGTTAGAAGGAGGAGGGAATTGAATGGATACCTTACACCGCTAAGGGCTTTTCAAATTTTTGAAAACAAAAAGGGAAATTCATTTATATAGTGTCTTCAGGATACCTCAGTATCGATCATCAGCATTTCGGCGGCCTTCCAGCCATAACTTTGTTTATGGAACGTCTGTCTGGTCCGTTTACACTAATCAAAATGAAATTGGGCGTGTGTTGTATGGTTAAACTGCTTATTAAATCTGTTATTATGGTGTTCATGACACTAAAACCTAGCTCACATTCTGCAGTAGAACACGGAATGGATTCATTTCTTTCCATTCAAGTTTGTAAATGACTAGCAAAAAAAAAAGCCTGAACTTTGTTGAAAGTTGCCTCAAAACCAGTAAATACGAGAACTTTCTTGAGGCCATGAGAGTACGCCTGTATGAAGTGATTTGGTGCAAATCCACAGATAACTAAAAATATATTGCGCGAACAAAATAGAAGTACTATAGGTTTAAAAATCAAGAAAAAGCAAAATTTCTACATAATAACCAAGTATATGTCATATAATAACCAATCATCGGTCATCGAGATAGAACGTTAGATGCATGTCTATATTTTTACTCACCAACGGATTTAATGAACTTATAATGTAGCGACGAAATTCTTCATTCATACATTAATTTACACATAACGTAAAAATTGGGGAATTATCTGTAAAAGACTTCTCCATGTAAGATGAAATATATATTCCAACCTACCTGGTAAAATAGTTCAAAATGATTGCATTATTGCGATTATCTATGCTCGTTCAAGTTATATTTTTTTAAAATTTAGATAAACCTTCACGTCATCTAAACTATTACCTATGTAAACACTGTTCCAAATTCAAATACGAAGCATCTGAATTATAAAAGTTCGATACAGACGATTTTCAAATTCTCCGTTCTTCCCATTCTAAAAGTACAAAGATGACGTCCCATCACAAAACAGTTTGTGATGGGTTCGTTCGATTCGCTCTGAGTTTGTGCGGATTCCTGATAACTTCTAGATGCGTCTTTTTTGATCCGTGGAATGATGGAGTTAGAAAGAAGAGGTTTACCTCCTACGGATGAAACGCTTAAAAATGCCACTATGCTTCGAGAATGATATCTAGCTTATATAGTTCTTGTTGGTAAAGTAGTCGCTATTGTTAGTTGACCTAATGGAAAGGCGTCATATTTAGCATATGTATTTTTGATTATTTTGAAACGAAGGATTCCCTCATTATAATGATTCTATTTTTTAGTGTTGTAGGATACGAGTACAGAATATAGGGAGATGAAAAGAAATGGAAAGGTAAAATAATTTTGAATACGTGGGAATATTCTTCATTGTTTCAGTTCCACGTTGCTCATCATTATCAATTGGGTACACAGTGGTGTCGCTGGACCTCAGAGTCAATCATTTCAGGGCGCTCAGAGTATTTGGACTTTAAGCCAAAAATAAGTTATGACATGATGACACATGAGAAATAACATAAACTTAATCTACGGATAATGTCAAATGTTTACACACCCGAGGAGATTCTAACTGGAACACAGAAAATGAGGAATTATTCTTTTAAAATATAGTATGAAAATGGATATCCTATAGCTTTTAACTCAAAGTAATTATTAAGATAAGGAAAATAGTACAATTTAGGACCCCATTTTAAAATGACCTTGTGTCAAAAGTATAGGCACAATTCGCAGATATATGCCCTTTTCGGGACTCGTCTGTCCATATAGCTAGTGAGAAGAGGGTATTTTAATTCAACTATTTTTGTACTAGAAGGTATACCCGTCAGATGACGCAATTAAAAATTTGTCCCCTATTGAGCGTCCTTTTTATCAATTGGGTGATATATATTTTTTAATTTGGCGACATTTTCGTCAATCTGGCAATATTTAAAAAAGGTGTCAAGTTTGCAACATCCCGCCCAATTTTTCGCCAAGCAATGACGGACGAAGAAATGGGTTATTCTTAGAGTCGTTTTTATCCAAGATATTGAATTTCCATAAATGAGTCGTCGTTTCCATTGATTTGTCATTTTTATCCATTGGGCGACATTTTCGTCCATTTAGCAACATTAAAAAACTTGCCAAATTGGCGATATACCACCAAAATGGGTCGCCAAGCATTACGACCGGGGAAAATGTTACTCTTATAGTAGATTCTTATATTATTTCTAAGATATTGAATTTTCATCAATGCGCCGTCATTTCTATTAATTCGGTGATATTTTTGTCTAGTCAGACCCGCGGGCATTCTGTCCTAAATTAAAAACACGTAAAAATAATATTTCCTACTTTTGTTGGAAGGAGCTTGAACTATTTTGGATATTAAACCAAGGATTAACTATCCCGCGTTCCGTTGATAAGCGACGCGGGATACAGTTAAGCCTTGGTTGCACTGTTAACGGAATGAGCGCAACACTCCGAGTTACGTGGTACCTCAGATAAAAATATATAAAATGATAAAAAAATAAAATAACATCAGCGTCTCACTTTCAGTACTTGAAGTCATACGCTACGTAAAGCTTCATGGTTATATTATAATTTCGCTGTGTCTGCAAGTATAGTCTGCATTATGTAGGGAACGGGCTGCTCATATCATTTTTCACTTTCAGTATCTGATGACATACGCTACTCAAAGTTCCACAGTTCCATCATAATTTCGCTGTGGAAGAAGTATAGTCATTGCATTAATAAGAAACAGGTCACCCACAACTTGGCTTCACTTTCAGTATAGGATGCTCCATGGTTCTACCATAAAAATTGAAATGCTTAACCGTGATTGAAACACGTTTGGCAACATTTTGTAGCAGCGTTACCCAGGATAGACAGATGAATCAAGGTGTTTATATTATTAATGACCAGCAGTTAGCTGTGGGCACAGCAACTTTTCCCGGATCATTCTATCCAATTTTGTCTGGGTTAAATTAACACGACAGAAAGTAAGAACATTATATACTATTTATTAATTATGTAAAATATTTTAAAAGTAATAAATTTATACTCACGGTATAACATCAAATCCCACGGTATATTTCTCATATAAAAGCTATGGGCCCAGCGAAGCCATTAACCCATTAAAAAATTTATTAAAACGCTCTTTAAACGACACATGCGATTCGGTATTATTAGCCATTCTTAACAAATAATCAGTTAGAACGTAACACGTGCTCAGAACCATAGAAAAGCATAGCGCATGCTCAGAACCTTTTGAGAGAAACACAATACAACTTTTTTCAGAAGCGTGCCTCACCTATATAAAGTCTGAAATGGATCAAGTTTCAATTTCATTTCGCGCTTTACCCAGAGCGGCTACTTTATCCGGGTAAACATAGTTTTATCCACATTTCGGGCGTTATCCGAAATATACAGAGATGCCAACCTCTCAGTTTTCAGTAAAACTGCATCAACCATCAGTGATATTTTCCGTATAATGAAAATATATATTTTAAAATCTTATAATAGGTTTTAAATTGTAGTTTTGTTTTCAATAACTCAGTTAAATAAAACTGAATTATGTAAAAATAATTAAGGAATTATCCTTTATAATTAACCAAAATATAAAAATAAGCAAGATTAGTCAAGTTAATGTGCTATAATAAGGAGATGGAGATGGATGGAAAAAGGTGATTGTATACTCTCGGCAACGCCCGCGAGGAAAAAAAATGATTTACACGATCGTACTATTTTTATGAAAATAATTAAAAAATTAATCTTTATAATCAACCAAACTATGAAAATAAGCTACTTTAGTCAAGTTAATACGAGGATGGAGATGGATGGAAAAAGTCGTAGTCCGAAAAGCAAAATTGAATTGCGCAATCACATAATTAAAACGAGACATAATTTGTCTAACAAAATGTTTCTTTACTTTGATTTGCACTATAAAAATAAATGAAGTCTATTGTTCTGATATGAAATCATTAGAAGAGGAAAATGGGTGCAAACTGATCCTTTTGGACACCCAGCAAAGCAGGGGATGTGAATGCATGGATTTCACGGGATTATCCGTAGTTTTGAGAGTAATGTCCGTAAGACGAAGTAAAAATCCGTACAAGCTACGGAACATCTGTAAAAGTCGGCATCTCTGTATATATAAAAGAAATAATAACATTGCATAGTGTCGTTGTAAAAATAACAGTTGCGTATAATAACATATTGCATCTGACTCTTTTTTCCTTCGGACATTTTAGTGACAAACAAATAATAACAGAACGTACTTAAAAAAAAAAACGTTTTTTGTTTTTAAAATATAACCTTAATAAATAATAAATAAATAAACATTATTTTGCCACACGCTATACGCAACATATACAATTTCTACTTATAAATAAATGTATAACTGTGGGGCAAAAAACTGCGCTTTAGATAGGCTTGACGGGTCCACCGCCCCCGACCAAGCTGGCAATACGCTAGCATTAGAACAATGGTCAGTAGCAGAACAAAAGGCATTATAAAATAAACAAGAAACAACTAGAGGAGAATAAGACGAGGAGAATACGAGCTCGTAAACAAGTAGCAAAGCAAATAAGTAATCGCTGAGACCCGTAACAGAAACATCTTTAAGTACTTCAAACTATTTTCAGGGTTCAGTGATTTTAAAGAAAGGGGAAAAGAATTCCACAATTTTGAGCCAGTGGAAGTGATATTCAGTTAAAATCTGTTTGTACGAGAAAAGGGGCTAACAGTTGATTCTCATTCCGAGTATTATAAGTAGGATCATGAGAATGAGCGAAAAAGATACTACAATGCTGATTAGGATGAATAAACATCCTACCGTTAACGGAGCTATTTTGTGTCAGCGCCTTTTCGCCGTTAAATGCTAAGACCCTCAGAAGCTATACTTGGACACCGCCATTCGCTTATTTTGGACTCAAAAAAATTTTTTTTGCTTTCCAGACTTTGGAGACAGAAATTTCGCATTATAGATATTAGTATGTTGTTTTAGGTCGATTTTTTTTTTCTCGGCTCTTTAAGTCGTTTAGCAAATATATATTTTTTTATTGTCGGAAAAGTAAACTCTCCTTCAAAAATGTCTGTCCACAGATGATCCGGTTTAAATGGGAGAAAAATGAAAGGCTTTTGTGCGGGACTGTTTGCAAAGCATTCATTTCAAAAGAATTAAAAATTAGGTTAAGAGGAGAATACGAGCTCGTGACGGTAAAAGATAGTGAATACTTTGTTCTCTCAGAGAGAAATATTTTGTTATGGATTGGACAATACAGACGAGAAGGACGCTTTGATCCAATAATTCTATATTTACTAAGAGAAAATTTTAAAAGTTAGAAAATAATTTTTTCATTTAAAGCAGCGAGGATTTTAAAAAATCATTTGGACATATTTCGCTCTTGCCATCTGCTATGGTACTTGTCAGCGAGTGAACGCGATAATTTTCAAGATCCGCCATCCCTTGCAGCCGGGACAACCCATTCAAAGAACGCGTTTGGAGCGCCTCCTATGGACGAGTTTTGTGTTTCGTTTGATTGTAAAGTTTTTTTGAGATATCACATTTGCCGTCATGGTGATTGAGAAAATAATACGGTGTATTTATATCAACAGGCACTGAACAACAGTACTAAAAAGAGTTAAAGCAGAAATAATTGTATCACTAGAAAACCGTCAATAATGTTCTCTCTATATTAAAAAAAGGCTGATGTGGGCAACACATGACTTTCCTTATATAATGCAATGAATTGACTACTTTTACAGTAAAAAAAACAGGTTTTCCTTATAGTAGATACTTATATTATGTTCAAGATATTGAATTTTCGACAATGAGTTGTCATTTTCATTGATTTAGTGTCATTTTTATCCATTTGGCGAGATTTTCGTTAATTTAGCAACATTTCAAAAAGTCGCCAAGTTGGCGACATTCCGCCCAATTCGTCGCCAAAATCTCGCCGAGCGCTATGGACTGAGAAATAAGTTATTCTTATAGCAGATAAAGGACTATTGACGTTCAAATACAAAAGTATGACTCAAAGTATCTTTTCTCATGAATGGAAACGAGCTTGTTCCACGAGAATGATGCCACCCAATGGATCGCATGACATTACATATGAAAAGTGAACATGTTTCTCAACCGCTAATAATTTTTTTTAATTTGTGGGATTTTTTGATAAAATTATTTGAAAAATGTGTAATATCTCGGGAACGGTTCAGGCTAGCGTTCTAAAGTTATGTCAATCGTTTTCTAAGAAAAAATTACATAAGAAATGTCTATTTGAGTAACTTTATTAAAGGCTTTGATTTTTGGATGATTGTTTTCAAAATTTCACTCGAAAATTTAGGGGAAGTTCTGAACATTCGATTATGTTTAAAAACAATAGGCTTCCAGTATTCACGGATTGTAATTTTTGTACCAAATTTCATTCGAATCGCCCCATTCGTTCGTGAGATATCGTCTGCACAGACTCACTGACACGCGCACATACACACACCCACACACACACACACACACACACACACAGACATCATCTCAAAAATGTTTGATTCGTGATCAGGGATGCTTGAAACGTGCTCCCCCGTCGAAAACTCGAATTCGAATTTTCGACCCCGTCACAATACTTTCCTGATACATTATGTATATAAGGAAAGTAAAAAGTAGCTGACGCCGCTGTTTCTGCCGCCGCTGTTTGACACATTTCTCGTTTCTCGAGATTCTTTGCTTCGTATCACAAAAATTATTGCCTATAAAAATATGAAATTAGGAACACTTATTGAAAAAGCTTTAGGGAATACGCTGAAATAAATTGTTTTTTGATATATAGTGTAGTTTAATGTCAAAGTCAAAATATTGGAGCTGCGAGTTCGTGTCCTGGATAGACTAATAATAGCAAGACCACGAATTTTTCAGGCAGGTACCTACATGGGTGAATTTTTTTGTGAATTTTATATGAAATTGGGAAAACTTATAGAGAAATACTAGGGTAAGACGATGAAATAAACAGTTTATCGATTTAAACTTTAGTTTGGCATGAATTAGGTTTTTGGATTTTCAAGGGATTCAGTTTTTAGATTCCCTGGGCTAAGAAAAATCCCTTCTTTTACCTCCTGCGGAAAATAGGTAGGAATAGGAAAAGATATTTTCGAAAGTATATTTATTTGGACAGATAGACATGAAGCGAGCTCTTCGAGCGCAGCGAGCAGGAAGCAGAGCCCCTTAGTACTTGAAAAAATAGTTGTAACTTCTTATTACTTTCCTTATATACATAATGTATATGGAAAGTATTGGGACGGGGTCGAACATTCGAATTCGAGTGTTCGACGGGAGAGCACGTTTCAAGCATCCCTGATCACGGATCAAACATTTTTGAAGTGATGTCTGTGTGTGTGTGTGTGTGTCAGTGAGCCTGTGGAGACGATAACTGACGAACGAATGGACCGATGATTCGAACCAAATTTTGTACAAAAATCACAATCCGTAAACACTGGAAGCCTATTGTTTTTATACGCAATCGAATGTTCAGAACCCCCTAAATTTTCGAATGAAATTTTGAAAAAATCGTCAAAAAATCAAACCTCTAATAAAGTTACGCAAATAAACATTTCTTATGTAATTTTTCATTAGAAACCCATTGACATAAATTTTAGAACGCTAACATGAACCGTTCTCGAGATATTGTACATTTTAAAAAAAAATTATCAAAAAGTCATATAAAATAAAAAAAAATATTTCCTATTGAGAAATATGTTCACTTTTCATATGTAATACCATGCTATAAATTGGGTGACATCATTCTCGTGGATCTAGCTCGTTCCATTCATGAAGAAAGATACTTTAAGTAATACTTTTGTATTTGAACGCCAATAGTCATTTATCAGCTGTAAGAACAACTTATTTCTTCGCCCATAACGCTTAGCGAGATTTTGGCGACGAATTTGGCAGAATGTCGCCAACTTGGCGACTTTTTGAAATGTTGCCAAATTAACGAAAATCTCACCAAATGGATAAAAATGACGCTAAATCAATGAAAATGACGACTATTTGTCGAAAATTCAATATCTTGGAAAGAAAATTAGTATCAACTATAAGAAAAACCTATTTTTTTTTACTGTAAAAGTAGTAAATTCATTACATTATATAAGGAAAGTCATGTGTTGCCCACATCAGATTTTTTAATATGTGTTGGAAACATACTGTTTTCCCAGAAATTTTGGAAATTCGAAATTTTGAAAATGCATTTGTTGGAACCTCTAAACTACGTTCCAAACATTTGTGAAAATGTTTGTGTGTGTGTGAGAGGGGGGGGGGGGCACTAAAGCGAGAAGAACAGCCGTTCCAAGTTGCAGAGGGGATAAACCATCGAAGCGTAGTTTTTTTTTAATTTTATTTATTTTTTCTATTTTCTACAATTCCTATTAAAGATCCCATAATCATAAATAGTTATTGATTAAGATGAATAATACAAGTTATTTCTTTATAAAAAATATTATATCATGAGTGATATAAGAAATTAACATTTCGTACTATTGATTAAGTACATTGAATATAAGAACAAAATGTTGAATACAGGGTCGAGCTACGGAAAACATGATTGGAATTGGAATTATAGATATCTATTGATGGGAACCCCAAACGATCGATTTTATTTGATAAAGTATTAGTGTCTGATGATTGAAATCGTTTAACATCTGGAATCCATTGCTTAGTGGATGCGAATCCATTTTCTAATGATCGAATTGGATAAACATGGGTTTGCTGGGTACTTCAACGTTGCCATTCGGAAAAGTGCAGTATAGTTATAGTAGATTCTTATATTATTTTCAAGGTATTGAATTTTCATCCATGTGTCGTCATTTTTATTGTTTCAGCGGCATTTCTATCAATTTGCCGAAATTTATATCCATCATTCGGGATTATATAAGTGTCGTCAGGGCCTGGTGACTGCAGTGGTTACTTTCGGCAATGCAATAAAAACTGTAGCCGAAAATACAAATTTAATCCTTAAATCTATCTCGGAATGCCTTAATCTATTGAAGCTTTCAACCTCTCCCGAAAAACCTAAATGTATCATTTTTAATAAAACCCGTTCAAAACGTAAAAAAACCCCACTTATTAAATGACATAACAAGTTTCTCAAAATGCCCTTAAATATCTCGCAACAATCATAGATGACCCTCTAAAATGAAGCCCTCCTATTTTTCTCCTGAAAGAGAAATGCTCTCTTCTACCTTGGTAGAGTCTCTGGGAGTGGTTGGGGGGTTAATAAAGTATTTCTTAAACGTATTGAATGGTCATTGAAAAAATCATAGAGTTTGGGGTAAAAGTTTAATTAGGAATCCAATTCTGAAATGAATCTCTTTACAAAGGGTCTTCCTGTTAAAAATTTCTTCCGGCTTCGACGTCGTCATTCGGTGACCGAAAAGGACACCGAAAGTACACAGTAAGCAAGTGCTTCTCTTTAAAAGATTGAAAGGGGACTCCCAAATTGCATCCAGATTAACATTTTTTCTTAAAAATCTAAGTTATTTGTTAAATAGTCAAGTTAAATAGTATCTTGTCTGTTCAGGCAAAGGAAATAATTAGGTTGTCCAAAATTTGCATGGCTCATATTTTTATTTCAATTTTTAAAAGTAAAAAAGTGGCATGGCAGTTAATATCTAAGTCATTTCTAAATTAAACATGGGATTCAATAATAAAATAGAATATGCTTTAGAAATTTTGATACAGGCAACCCGTTTAAAAAAATCAGTTTGATGTGAACTGTTAGTAATAGAATATTTTGGAATATAGAATATTTTGGATAACAGAATATTTTGGGAATTGTTTGAACATCTTTCTGGGCTCATGCTCCCCCAATCAAAATGGGGTTGTGCTTCCTCTGTATTTTGCACACCCTCATTTCGTTGTGAGCCTCTGCATCATGCAGTGGCTCACACTAAAAGTCATGGACACCAGAATATTTTATTTCGACTTCCAACTTCCAGAAAAAAATCCTTTACTGGTAATGATTTCTGCTGACAACAGTATCCACGTGGTGCACAAGAAAACGTGAAAGTTGTAAAACAACCGATAGGCAGCCATTTTGTTTTTGTTGCATACTTCCTAATGGCTCCACTTTTCGGTTTGGCAACCCCTCTTGATCCAGACCATCCGACCTATCAGAAGGTGCAAGGTACCTGTTTGCACCTAATTTAGACAGGAATTCAGCGAAGGAGACATTCACAGAGATCATACCCTTCTTCCCCCCTCCACTCACTTCTCGGAGCCACCTATTTAACGAGTACTCCGCATAGACACGGGGATAGTTCGGATGCTCCCAGTGCAATGTTCGTGTTCTAACCACTGGGCTATCCCACCCCAATTTAGACCAAACGTCGAGTAGGACTCATCCCTTATCAAAGTGAAAAGCCTTTTTGTAATTGATAAAATGGTTAAAATATATATATTATTTGCGAAATAGATGTTCGAACATCGAATGTCCTGAAAAGATCCTAATGCGATTGGAATAGCTGAATCTGCTTTAGAGACGACCTTCAGATATCGCAGACATGGCTGACGTACCAAACATTTGTTAGCGAGTAAAACAGATCTAAAGTACCTAAGAGGTAAAGTATCTAAAGTACCTTTATTGACACCTTATACCATAGTTAGCAAATTAGTAACAGTATCAACGATTTTCGGTTGCAAAATTCTTTCTTCGAAATACAAAGACGGCTCGAGTATAAACCGGAAATGCAACGAAATTCAAATAAAATCGATCAGAATTCCGTAAGAATGGCTCAATAATAAATATTTTATTAAAATATAACATAAAAGACTCATTAAAATAACTAAGTAAGTAAATTAGTATTTCTTGAATCCAGATCCCATCAACGATTGAATCCAGTCGAAAGGATATCTATTTTATAGGAAATACATTTTATTAACGAGGGGTGACACACAGAAAATTCAAAGTTTCAGCTGAAAATACATCTCAAGAATGCAAAAATTACAGAAAATGGGGTCCGGTCATTAAACTTTTTTGGATGAAAGGGAAAATGGCGCCTCGCAACGCAAACGGAGTCTAATCCTACCGATCGTACATATACCCAGTTTCGGAGTTTTCAAAAACTCGTTAAAAATCCATCACTTTATGCAGATTAAAAACTCCCTATGTCTGCTTTTTGGGTGCAGAAATAGGGAGGCTGTGTTTAAACAAAGATTATCTCATAAAGGAAAGTTGGATAACGAAGAGGGCCTTTTCAAGGAATATTTAAGTGATTAAGCTTCTCGTCCGCATCACTCAGCTGTTTCCTGTTATGAGAACATAAATAACAGGGTTCAAAGCAACACGTTCAAATGATTAAAAGTCAAACTCTTAACAATTATAACGAAATTCCAAAAATTCAATACGTTCTCCTTTTTAGGGGACAATTTCCGAACCTTTTTATTTTATTGGATCAAAGGGATTTTTAATACTTTCACATTTTTATTTACCAGCTGCATACCCGTTTTTCGTATAGAATCTATATAAATAAAATTGAAAATCTGTCCGTTTTTCTGTATGTCTGTCTGTATGTTTGTCTCATCATTATGGGAGAACGACTGGACCGAATTTCATGAAATTTTGTGGGTAGCCTTGGTATAGCCTCACTTAAAATGGAGTCAATGTTTCGAGATTTTAGGACCAGGGGTTGTCTAGAAATTAATTGCAAACACACAGTTAAACCTTCTATAGACATAGCATTATGCAGACGATATTTCTTCCTTTAACTTTATTTGAAGAAAAGCGCTTAGCAACAGATTTAAATCCAATGTGTTGATGCGGCAGACGATTTTTGATAAATCTTTTCCGATTTAAATAAAGAAATGTATATAAAATAAATTGGATCGAAATGGTCAATCATGACTGACAGGATCAATTACATCAATGACTGCCTTTAGTTTTGAAGATGACTGTAAATTTGTTTACAAACGGGACCAGGCTGTTTTATTTTTAAAATATGTCTGTGAAGATAATTTTTATGGAGAAAGAATAGAGATCCTTATTATAATTTAGTATAATTTTGTATAGGAAGAACAGAGATTCTTAAACTTCTTTTTAGGAGCAGAAATTTAAATATTTTAGTAGAATAACTATGAACAACTCTGCATAACAATGCCATTTAGAATATTATACGAATTCGCACATGATTGTGAAATTTAAGTTTTTTTATATTATATATTCCGTACGAAGAATGGGTAGGTATACTGATAGTATACAATATAAAGAAACTTAAAATTCATAACCATGTGCAATACCTTATAGTATTTATTCTAAGTGACACTGTTATACAAAACATTCTATTACAACATTTAATTTAATTGTCCTAAAAAAAGTATATAAATCTCTGTTTTTCTTATAAAGTGAGTCTACACAGGCAGGTTTGAAGAATAAAACATCCTGGCCCCGTTTGTAAGTAAATTTACAAAAAATATGAAATTGGATCCATATATGTGTCAACATGAAAGCGCTAAAATCGTATTAGAAGATATACCCGTACCATTTTCATTTTGTTTCAACAATTGGCTAAACACCTTATTTGAAAAATCTTTGCCAAAATAAAACAAATGACTTAAGAAATTGAAAATATCAATCATCCCAGCAACCCTTTAACCTGAATGATATACTCCAGTCCAAAATGCAATTCCGATAAAATCTATTGTTATAAAGATTTCATAATCATTAAAATCGAAAAAAAAAAATGAATAAGAATCGTCTGCTGTATAAACTCATTGGGCTTCATTCCGTTGCATAACACGATATCCTTTTCCCCCAAAAAATATGGTTTTCATAATGCGGCGTCTATGGGAGGTTTGTCTTCCATTAATATCTCGATAACACCTGGTCCTGGAAACGCGATACATGGATTCCATTTTAAGGGGAGCTATCTTACGGCTATCCACAAAATTGAATGAAATTCGGTACAGTCGTTCTCCCGTGATGATGAAACAACACACATATAAATAAAGGTTTTCAATTCTCAATTTTATTTATATAGATTATGGAATGCTTGAATATATCAATATAGTAATTAAAATATAAAACTCTCCCGAGTCTCCAAATCTTCCTTTTAACAGATACGTGGCATTCCCGATATTTATGAAATATTTTCATTCAAATTCTGTATAACGTAATTGAAATGATTCCCTACATGTGTGGAGTGGTATCATTCGGTCGGAGTGATTATTTGAATCTGTATTATCTCATTATCTTATGAAATCCTTTGTTACAAGTTCCACAACCAATGCACACCGTAGCTATAAATTTCCTTTAATTCGCTTACTTTCAGACGTCGGAATGTTTTTTCCGAATTCAAGTAACGAAAGTGGGGGGAAATGTCGGTTTTCTGCCAGCAGTTTCCCTTGCATTCTTGCGGCAGCTTGGAAAAGAAGGTTCACCGGCGCCTCTCGAAATGCATGCTATGAAAGAAAGGTATGATAAATATGACTTTTCTCCCGGCGTGGCCGTTTCCCAACCCAACTTTACAAAATCCAAAAGAAAGACACCGAACACTATATTTGTAGATGTCCGAAACATTTCGTATTGGACCGACAACTTACAGAGAACTATCACCTTAAGAGGCCCAGTAGACAACATAAGCCAAAAACCTGCTGGGCTAAACAGAGAATAAAATCTATAATTCAATTCCTAGAGGAAAACGAACCTATCCTGTGAATTATGACTGGTAACCTCCACACATTTGCTCACTGTTTATCGCATATTTATTCGTATTACTTGGAAATGTCGTTATATAGACTGCAATCAAGTTACTTTCAAATTCACATTTGTTTTAATCATTGTATGTTGTATGAATGTAGTATTGAAAGCCATAGTAATCCGTGGGATTTATATGCATATGTTGTATAGTTTGTTGTATAGTTTTGTATGTATGTATAAGTATGCATAAGTAGTTTTGTATATATGTATATATATATATATATATATATATATACATGTATATATCTTTGAAACTTACTCGTATCATTTTGTATATGTAATAACCCATTTTAGAAATATTTTTTTATATATTGTTGCTTCCATTCGAAACCGTTTCTTACATAAGTGTTTGTGGATGTGAAATATTTGTGAAATCTGTATCTAGTATGGACAAACACATTGTATATAACTGTTTATCATTTTTAACTTGGCATTAAGTTTTTTTTCTGGTTTTGGCAGATATTCCTCCACAGGCTATCATTACTGTAAACCTTTGGGACGACACCTATAGGTGGTTAATCTGCTTTTTACATTCACATTTGAAACATAAAACGCATTGAAAACCTGGCGTAGGACACTACTACAACCTACATGAGTCGAGTTTGACTTGTCACAGTGTTTTCAAAGATACATTTTGAAATTCTATTAATCTTTCATTACAGTATTTATACGCTTGGATGGGTGGAAAAGTGACCCTTTGTTTTATTGGCTAGGTAAACCCAGTCCGTTCCTGTCGTGGTGGCGTGGCCGGGAACCTCTGAACGGTGGCCAGTCCGTCCTCAGTCACGGACAAGTCCGGAGCGACTACATCTTCATCCCCACGCGGTCGGACTTGCTGAGCACGCTGACTTGTCGATCCGTGAACAACAACATAACAGCGGCCAACACAGTCTCCGTGCAGATTGACTTATACCGTGAGTAATTGGCGACTTTGAAACATATTTATTTTTTTAAAACAAAATGGATGAAGCCGTCATGGGATTTGAATAGAAAACGACTCGTTCGATGTTCAAACGATTCTGTGCCGGGAACCGAAAGAAGCTCTTCGTATTTGCATAATAGACGCACGAGATGAGTATTCAAAAGATGAATATCATTCATTTGTTTCAATCTTATTGACGTGTGCTTTATTGACTTAGATTGAACGTTACAAAGGATCTCAACTTAACCTTCAGAATGGTACCTTAATGAGTATCAACGTAGAAAAAACATGTAAATATTTCTTCAGAATTCTTTAAACCAACTTTTAAGTGGGTAATCACTAAGAATCCGTGTCTATCGTGCCAGTGAATGCTTTATTGTGTTAACCTATACCAGTGTTAACCTATATATATATAATATATATATATGCACCCATAAGAAATTGCACCATAAGAACTGATATGGACGTGGCTCCTCTCCTGACTGTACGATCCTCTCAAGCAGCTGTCTGTCTGGAGCAACCTGGGGCTCTACGACAGCTACTTGTGCCTTCTCTGATCCACTATTGCTAGCACCGAACAACTACCTTATTCCTCTGACCAAGATGACGACTGATACATCTGTTCCCTTATGCCAGGCGTGGCCAACCCAAATGGTTTCACTTTGATAATGAGTAACGTTACAGCGGGCCGCACTTCAGGTGAACATGCTTTTACAAAATATAATACAAATAAATTTGAATCCATCCTTGTTATGCACCACACACAAAAAACTTAGTTAACACGCCAGTAAGTCAAAAACACATAAACAGAGATTCACTTGACATAATAATAACTTCGTTCGTGCAGTGAATAACGAAACGATGACGGACCCAAGCTTGTGTAGACTAGTGTTTCGAGTCAGCCTTGACTGACGGCTTCCATACAAAACCAAGATTACCACTTGGCGAAATTATCACTTACTGGCGCAATTTATATTACATTTTTTTACGTGGTTTTTCTATCGTTAATTTAAAATTTACTTTTTTATCGTTATTTCAAATTTTCATTTATTTAATATTTTTTGTATACATGCAACGAAAAACAAAAGTTTCAATAGAAATATAAAATCGCCCAGCGGGCCGCACAATTTAACGTGACGCCTGCGAGCCGCATGCGGCCCGCAGGCTGCGTGTTGGCCAGGCCTGCCTTAGGCCTATGAAGCGACCTCTCTCTCGATCCGT
Organism: Amaurobius ferox; assembly: GCA_951213105.1. Taxonomy (NCBI): domain Eukaryota; kingdom Metazoa; phylum Arthropoda; class Arachnida; order Araneae; family Amaurobiidae; genus Amaurobius; species Amaurobius ferox. Next base: position 109,070,263 of record OX578155.1, on the reverse strand, counting down.
CAATTGCTTATGGTGCCGTCGAGTATGTCTCAAAAGACATCTTTGGATACAATTTGAAGTATCAAAGCAGAAAATGCAGTTCCAATGATTCGTCCGTGAGTCAGAACACCGGTCGTCTTAAATGCTGAACGATGCGTCGCTTTCGCGCAAGTTGCACAAGCCCTGTAACATTATGGGTGCTGACAGTTGGATCATTTGCATAACTCTTAAAACGATATGTGCATGCCGAGTTTCGCGTCTGTAGCTTTATTTTTTATAGGTGCATACATTCCAAGCAAACACTCATGTCCAAAAGTTAAGCATAGTTGCTGTTTATGTGAAAATTTCAGGAAATCTGCATCGAAATGGAAGGAAACATGGTATGCGAGTGTAATAGGGTTATAGAAGAAGAAAATAATGCAAAACAAGGATAATAACGACTTTTATTATCCAAAGAAAAGGGTTGAAAGAAAAAGGGTCACAATACGAGTATCAACCTCAATGAAACAGAATGATTAAAACAGTGTGATGCTGCAGTTTAATACGGTGTGTGCGAACCTCGGGTAGCCACGCATTCTGCACAATGATTTCCTATACTTTCGATGAGGGTTTAGATGAGTTGGGTGCTCAAAGAATTGCAAGCCTCACGGAGAGAAGTTTTCAATCCCGGAATAAAAGATAGCTTGGAGGATAGCGGAGGGCTGCAAAATGTCTCCCGAACATATCCCACACATGCTCTATTGGATTCAGATCAGGAGAGTTGGCAGGCCACTGCATGTGCTGGATATCTTCAGTTTGAAGGAAGTCGTCGACCAAGGCCGCACGGTGAGGAGACGCGTTACCATACATGAATATGAAATCAGGACCAACAGCACCTCAAAACAATCGAACGTAGACTCAAGGACTTCGTCTCTGTATCTTTGACCGGTAACCGACCCCGTGTCAAAGACGTGGAGGTCTGTGCAGTCATCCATCATGATGCCTGCCCAGACCATGACTCCTCCAAACGTAAAACGATGTCTTTCCGTGATGTTTCCCGGGTGAAAACGCATTTCACGTGCTCTCTCCAAATCGTGGTACGACGAGAACCAGTTTTCTGGCTAAACCTGGACTCGCCACTGAACATCACATTGCCCCACTGATGTCCACTCCACTGCCGATGTTCCAAACTCCACTATAAACGCGCGCGTTTCTGTGCAGACGTCAGGGGGATGCAAACTGCTGGCCGTCTGGCATAGAGACTAACGTGTTCGAGTCTCCTGTAAACAATTTGTCGCGAAACAGTGACTCCTGTGGCGGTTGCAGGGCTGAACCCAGTTGTCTGGCAAAACGGTTCCTCTGACGTCGCGCAATTATCACCAAATATCGATCTTACCGAGCGGTTGTTACTCTTGGCCGATCTGGTAGTCGGGTAACATCTCCAGTGGTTTGGAACCTCTACCATACTCTGGAGATCACACACTGAGGCACATTTAGAATTCGAGACGCTTCGGTTTAGTATCGACCGGATTCCAGCATTTCAATAATTCGTCTCTTCAAAAACATGTCCAGTTGGCATCTTTCGTCCCTTTTGATTGTTAACAACGCTCCGTACCACAGCAATTGCAAAATTCTATCTCAACTGGTCATGCCGCTCGAGGCCGTTTTATACTCGTTCCGCCGTGGGCTGGTGCTTTGCGCATGCCGACGTCTCTTGGACTGTTTTGCATATGCACAATGATACATCTTCGTTTAACGATTCTCCATAACTGATTGTGAACCATTGAATCCATATTAACAACGAATTTTTCATATTTTACGAATTATGCTTAACTTTTGGACATGAGTATACTTTTGTAAGAAATATTATAATTAATATATAGAATGTACTTTTGATAAGAAATCGCTCCATAAAATTCCCTTTATAACCCAAATGTGTATGTAAATATGCGACAAAACACCATTTCTTAGTTTCATTCAATGCGAGTATTTCCGGTATAAAATATTCATTAATACAAGAACAGCAAGGTACTGCAGAAAAGGTTTTGTGAAACAAACTCCCTTAATCGAAAGTCTCCATTTTTAATCGCAGTTTATATCGACTGATCTTGAAATGGAATGCTGATGTGGCAGGTTCCCGTTACTTGAAAGTAACTTGTGTCGTTGCTCGTGTCGTGTGTAACTCTTTTGTGGCATTCACGATGACTGGAGACAATACAGGTGAGTCGATATCAGAAGTTGAGAGCCTGGAGTGAAATCCGTCAAACTTCGGCGAAAATGGCAATGTAGAGATGACACGAAATCGAAACGCGTTGGAATGAAATTCTGTTTCAGTTTCTGAATTCATCTCAATTGCCAATAAAGGACCTTATCCCCCACCCCCTAAAATCGTGGGTGTATCAAGATATTTTAGAGACGATACACAAAAATTTTCTTTCAATGTGTCATTTTGGGATCTTCTTTCACATAAAAATGCATTGAAAAAAACAACAAAAAAAAAAACGCATGAAGGATCATTCATGCATAAAAGTTGGCAGATTTAACAGAAAAGCAAAATGATGTACGAGCCCACTTACTTGGCTAAGACTGTTTACAAAGTTCTTAAAGGGAGCTTTGCTAAACAATGCAGTTGATATTACAAGCAGAATACAAAACCTAAAATGAGAAGAATATACACGCATAAGATGGCAGAAGGATCAACAAGAAAGATTCATCACTGATCCAAGTATTGATTATAAAACACTTTCCAACTGCAATTTCATTAAAACATCTCTAGCATGCGTACATTCAGCGGCGAAATTTTTTTAATTAGAACAGAACTATCATCCTTTATTTTACTTGAAAATTTTAAACTTCATCGAAAAGAATGAACTTTATTTAAATGACGTCATAAAAAAGCAATGAATATTTCATTCATATACTTTTAATCCAGACTCCAGAGTTAAGTCATTTTAATTGAAAAAAATTCAGTTTTTCTTATACAACTATTTCATCTTACAATCACTTGTCTACATTCTTCATCCATTAATATGAGGTTTCGTTGTAGAAATAGTCAAAGTTAGATGATCATTTAAACTCCAAAATAGTGTCAATGCATTGGTACAGAATATAGATGCACAGACAATACGCAAAAATAAAGCGGTTTTAGAACGGATGCAACCCTAAATATAAATTTAACAGAAATTTTAAAATCACGATTTGTATTCTGGGGGAAAAAATGGATGATGTGTTTTATTTGGAAGTGGGTCACGTGATCTCTTCCTATATATGGGTGCCATTATTATTTTAATTTTTATTTAAAAATCTACCGAACCTATTTTGCTGAAAGTTTTTTATATATTTTATGGTATAATTTGAATATTTCCTAAAATTTTCGAAGCAATGTGTGAATTTTGACTTCGCTTAAAAAATGTTTGAAAAATCAGGTCCCATGGGGTTCAATGCATTTCAGTTTTTCAACCCGGGTTCGATCCAAAACTAAGTGAATGATATTATTCCTTTGCATCCCATACGTCCCAACGACCGTTTCAACAGCATGCTAAAATTTCATTTTGATCCAGTCATTTTTACGGCAGCTATCGAGCTAACGGACAGACAGACAGACAGAATGAACGAAGTCATAAACACTTTTCAACTATGTTGTAAAGTGTTAACAATAAGAAAATGGATTTGAAAGTGTGGGGAATGTTGCATCATGATTTTCGCATCACCCAATTCACGATAAAATTTCTGCTCTAGTTACAATTACGTTACGAACGTATCCTTTAGAATCGTGGGTTTATACGCAGGATACAAGAACGAGTCCAAGTTTCTGGATAACGTACGTTTATTTACAAGCAAAAGTTAAACAGGAACACTATACAATCAAACAGAACTTAAATGCCCCACTCATTTCACAGAAGAAGAGGTATTATTCTCAAAATGCCGATGAAAGTCATTTCACTACATTTTTAAAATATTGACAAAAGTCCAATGTAGCTCGTGTCGCGTCCATTCGTCATCTCCGCCGCAACGGAGTGGTGACTCCTTTTTATAGTCTCTCCATAGAAACTTCTGGAAATATATATATCTCAAAGAATAAGCGTTCTCTCGAGACGTTTCTGGAACATTCCAGAAGTCGCCAAATGAGCGATAAACCCTAGAAACACGTCATGCTGACGTCATGGGCTGTGTTTTCTTCGCCTGGCCTTCGAGATAGACGAAAGAAGAGGCGACAAAGGGAATATCTCGCGCTCGCAGCAATATATAACGGAATAGCAGTAACAGTCTTAGTTATCATTTTTATTATCGCCTTTAAATTCCTCGATGAGATTTCATTGAATTCCTTGATGCGATCGATGACCCGGCGAGATCTTCCGTATGATCTGCTTTCTAGACCAGCATTTGCTACTAGGTGCTAACCTTACATGAAGGGTGACATTTTAAATTTCTATCTAATAATAGGAAGGCATATCAACACATTAGAATGAGGTCTTCGCGATTCCATTTACATTCACATGCCATTTTAAAGCTATACTAGGGTTTATAATTCTAAATATCTATAATTTTGATCTTTTTTCCTTTCAATCCAGACCGTCCAACCTACTCGAAGTAAAGATTAAAAATCTGATGTGGGCAACACATGACTTTCCTTATATAATGAAATGAATTGACTACTTTTACAGTTTAAAAAAAATGTTATTCTTATAGTAGATACTTATATTCTTTCTAAGATATTGAATTTTCTTCAATGAGTCGTCATTTTCATTGATTGAGCGTCATTTTTATCCATTTGGCGACATTTAAAATTGGCAACATTTAAAAATGCCGCCAAGTTGGCGACATTTCGCCAAATTCGTCGCCAAAATCTCGCCAAGCGTTATGGACGGAGAAATAAGTTATTCTAACTATTGGATAAATGACTATTGGCTTTCAAATACAAAAGTATTACTCAAAGTATCTTTTTTCATGAATGAAACGAGCTAGATCCACGAGAATGATGTCACCGAATTTATCGCATGGTATTACATATGAAAAGTGAACATGTTTATCAATAGGAAATATTTTCTTTCATTTTATATGACTTTTTAATAATTTTTTTGAAAAATGTGCAATATCTCGAGAACGGATCGTGTTAGCGTTCTAAAATTTATGTCAATCGTTTCTAATGAAAAATTGCATAAGAAATGTCTATTTGCGTAACTTTATTAGCGGTTTTTATTTTTTGACTATTTTTTCAAAATTTCACTCGAAAATTTAGGGAGGTTCTAAACATTCGATTGCGTATAAAAACAATAGGCTTCCAGTGTTTACGGATTGTGATTTTTGTACCAAATTTCGTTCGAATCGGTCCATTCGTTCGTCAGTTATCGTCTCCACAGACTCACTGACACACATACACACACACATACTTTCACACACACACACACACACACACACACATACACACACACACATACTTTCACACACACATCACTTCAAAAATGTTTGATTCGTGATCAGGAATGCTTGAAACGTGGTCTCCCGTCGAAAACACGAATTCGAATTTTCGACCCCGTCACAATACTTTCCTTATACATTATGTATATAAGGAAATTAAAAACTGAACGAATCCAAAAAAGTAAAAATTAATTCATGAGAAAAACAATGTCCTGTCCCCACGCAGCAGTAACAGACGTGAAAATAAATTTGGATCCCACATGAAATGGAACCCAATGGAAGGTGTACGAAGATTTAATTCAAAATAAATATTTAATACTATGCAAAAGGGTCATTTCCCTTCGATCCTTTTGCATAACATCCATTTCGGGTCAAGATAAAATGTGTATACACTGGCGTGATAAACTTAAGGAACACAGTTATTACTTTCCTTATATACATAATGTATAAGGAAAGTATTGTGACGGGGTCGAAAATTCGAATTCGAGTTTTCGACGGGAGAGCACGTTTCAAGCATCCCTGATCACGAATCAGACATTTTTGAAGTGATGTGTGTGTGTGTGTGTGTGAAAGTATGTGTGTGTGTGTGTGTGTGTGCGTGAAAGTATGTGTGTGTGTGTGTGTGTGTGTCAGTGAGTCTGTGGAGACGATAACTGACGAACGAATGGACCGATTCGAACTAAATTTGGTACAAAAGTCACAATCCGTAAACACTGGAAGTCTGTTGTTTTTATACGCAATCGAATGTTCAGAACCCCCCTAAATTTTCGAATGAAATTTTGAAAAAATCGTCAAAAAATCAAAACCACCAATAAAGTTACGTAAATAGACATTTCTTATGTAATTTTTCATTAGAAAACGATTGACATAAATTTTAGAACGCTAACATGAACCGTTCTCGAGATATTGCACATTTTTCAAAAAAATTATCAAAAAGTCATATAAAATAGAAAAAAAAATCCTATTGAGAAACATGTTCACTTTTCATATGTAATATCATTCGATAAATTGGGTGACATCATTCTCGTGGATCTAGCTCGTTCCATTCATAAAAAAAGATACGTAGAGTGATACTTTTGTATTTGAACGCCAATAGTCATTTATCTGCTGTAAGAACAACTGATTTCTTTATTCATAACGCTTGGCGAGATTTTGGCGACGAATTTGACGGAATGTCGCCAATTTGGCGACTTTTTTAAATGTTGCCCAATTAACGAAAATCCCGCCAAATGGATAAAAATGACGCTAAATCAATGAAAATGACGACTCATTGACCAAAATTCAACATCTTGGAAGGAATATAAATATATACTATAAAAATAATCTATTTTTTTAATGTAAAAGTAGTAAATTCATTACATTATATAAGGAAAGTCATGCGTTGCCCACATCAGATTTTTTACCTTAGGTTCAGGTTAGTATCCTGCGGAGTCGTTATCCTCTCCATTTGAAATCGGCGTTTCATCTTCCAGAGTCCACTGAATCCCTACTAGTCGTACGAAGGTCACTATCAGACCTCCGACATCTTTGCATTTCGAGCGCCATTGTAAAGAAACTTGCTGCCCCCATCGGGAATCGAATCCTGAATCTCCGAACTGGCCAGCCGACGCTCTACCGTTGAGCTACTGGGTCGAAATTGTTAAAGTGGACTTTGCCGGATGCTCTGGGAAGATGGCTGTCTGAGCGGCCAGATCCAATGGCAACCGTCCAGCAGTTGAAAATGGCTCAAATAGAGGAATGGGCCTACCGCAGGAATTCATTCATAAGCCTGAATCAGTGTTCGAGGAGATCTTACAGCCTACTAAATGACCGCCTCCTCTATTTAAGTTTTCACTTCTGTCTCATGGCACCCAGTGCACTTTTGTTGAAATACGTATTTGTTTCTGTTATTATCGTTTTGCTTCGACCCATCGGCTCGGTACTCCCGACGTGGTTTTTGCATCATTGTCCTGCAAAGTACAGCGGCTGAAGAACTTAGTTGTTCTTTAAGATTTGCACGCCAGTGTAGTATTGAATATTGTTTTAAACTGCTTCTGCTTCCACTCTTTATTGTTTTCCATTTCTTCTCCGCGCTTCACTGTTGTGTCGGGAAGGACATCTTAGAACTTATTTAAGAACAAAATTCATCCGTCTAGCAATATATTGTTGTGAAACTCTAGAAGCATGTTCTTAATGTTTCTTTCATGTAAGGCATTGTTTATTAAGTTGTTAGGCTTTTCCTAATAAAGCTCTAACAACTTCCTACTAAAAATAGTTGTTAGCGTTTTCCTTCGTGTGTTCCCAAGCACACGTTTTGCGTGCTCATTAACTCGAAAAATGGCCGCTTATTCTTAGTGTTGTAAGGAAATGCCGAATAAGATATAATTTATAAATTTCTATTTGTGACTTTTACTTTCCCTGCAATACATGGTAATGTATAGGAAAAGTATTGGAATCATGTGGAAAGTCGCAACTCGAGTTTTCACAGGATCGACACGTTTTGGGACCTCTAGAACCCGAAAACAATATTATTAGGTGACGTCTGTGTGATTGTCTGTCATTCATTAGAAAATTCAGTTGTGAGACAAAGATACATTTACGCAGTTTTTAGATTTATATGATATGTAGAACGAAAACAAAGCGTAGACTCGTAGGCGCCATTTTATGACAATCTCATCCCGGGAGATCATGATCCCAATAAATTCAGTTTACATCAATTGCAGGTGTGGTTGGGGCAAAAAGTCTCCTTGAGACCAAGACTGAAACCAAGCAGATTGGATGATAAGGCGGTCAATGAAGAAGTGGTGCTACATCGCCTCGAGGAACAACCAATAGAGATACGGAGGACGTATCTGGACCTCAGGGGAAATGATGTGGCAACAAGCAGAGAAAGTTCAACATATATCCACAGAGCAGCGTTGTGACTAGAATGGCAGTCCAAAATGTTCAAGAGTGTGTGTTATAAAAAATTTGGAGGAAGTGACCGTTCAAGAGTGTGTTTTCAAAGTCAATGAGAGGCTAGAATATCCAAGACGACAAACAGAGGTATCTGTAAATCTGCTTTATATACTAGGTCGAATATATGATTTTGGAAAAATACTATGAATCCTGGTTTCATACGTGAATTTTCTCCTCCTTAAGAGTGCATATAAAATGAATGTAAGTTTAATCGTCATCATAATATGCGTCATAAATAATGTTTATTTTAAAATTTAAAATTGTGGCATTCAACTGTGTAGAATGCTCATTAATGATTTATTTTAGGAACCGGAAAAGAATTAAGGGTGGGTTGTTGCGGCGATCATTTCCTAATTTTGAGCGCAAAGTCTAATTTCTTTCACCACAGCAGTGATGAAGTTTGAAAATTTCTAAACTTTCAAAAATGCATTTTTCTATCCCCACTTAATTTCCGCAGGAGGTGGAAATTTCCAAAACTAGATTCCTTGAACTTAATGGATGAAGCCATTCAAATGACACTAGACATCCATAATTTGGTTAAGATCCTAAATAGTGCAGGGGGTTTCGTCGTTATCTAATAAGAAAAGGGGCTTCCATTTTCAGAACTGTTTTTCTGACGAAGAAAGGGTCAGAAACTGTGGTTAAAAAAATAATAAATACAGAACACATAAATACAGAATGTGTTCAAATTAAGACAGCATGCAGTTTCCTTCTAAAGAATGGCACGATCTGAAAGAACTAAAAGAACTGATAAAGTTTTAAAAAGTTCGTGTCGTGCTCGTCAATCGCTGTCGGAATGAACGTTCCAACATTCTTTGATGCTAATGGAGAGAATATTCAAAACTTATCCCCCCACCCCCTTTCGAGTTTTGGACGATGCAAGGCCTTTTATCATGGTCGAATCGACATTTCATTATGGATTTCCGATTGCGAACCGAAATTCTAGAAGCATTCTCAGGGAAACGGAGGGTGCCCCTAGACGAACCTCGACGCTTCATTTGGGGGAAATGTCGATTCAATGCATTGGCAAAACATGGTTTAAAGGATTATTAAAAGGGGGCGATTTCCATATTGATTTCTATTTGTAATTTTTAAAACCTTGCAGAGTCTACTTTTACAATTTCGTAGCTCCACGGTAGAGCGTCGGCTCGCCCGTTCGGAGATCCAGGGTTCAATCCCCGGTTGAGAAAGCAAGGTTCTTTACAATGGCGCCCGAACCCATCAACCCTGTAAGTGAGTGCAAATATGTCGGAGGTCTAAAAGTGACCCTAGTACGACTAGCCCGGATTCAGTGGTTTATGGATGATGGAGCGTCGACTTCAAAATTGAGAGGATAACGACCCCGCAGGATACTAACCTGGGTAAAAATAGGAGTGTCAGGAGCCTTAACCTGATGTAAAAATAGAAGAAGGTGGTCAGTCAGAGGGTGAGTTGCACGCCAATCTGACATCAGAAAGAGTCCACTTCGACTATAAGAGCTTGCCATTTCGTCCCAGTAGCTCAACGGTAGAGCGTCGGCTCGCCCGTTCGGAGATCGAGGGTTCGATTCCCGTTTGGGCAGCAAGGTTCTTTACAACTTTTGAATACTTTTCGACAGGGACTTTGATAGGGACGAAAATGTATTTCGTCATAAAAGAATTAGGAGCGGACGTTCTTTAAAAAGAAATGAAATTTCGATTTGGGAGGAAACGAATCGTCTTCTTGGGAATCTTCTTGCTGAACGTTCCTATAGCATCGCATTGCAAAATGAGCAAAATCGGATCATGAAATGCGGAAAATTATAATAGAATCGATTATTATATTATTCTTGCTCATTCGAAATGCTCTCACATTGTAGAAAAAAAATACAGAAATAATAATAGCACGAAAAAATGTATGTGATCCATTCATTCATTTGGGGTCAAAATAAACCTTTGAACATTTCCCATTGTTTATCTTCCATCGCTTCAGCCAACACATCGAGCAATAACTCCAATTTTAAAAAATTCGCTTTTCAATAAAATGCTTTAAAATGAATTCGCTTCAAAGTCATTCTAAAATTCTAAGAGTTGAAGGGAAATTATTTGCTTCTGTGGAGTAAGGGCGCGTTCCATAGATAATAACAGGATTTTCCATTCAAATGAGCGGCTCGTCCTGAGCCCGTTCTCCGAGACATCCGTCGCAGTCCTGCTTCCTGGAAAGTTGCTGTCGTTGCAGGTAAGGAATAATAAACTGCACGCACGGGGGTTCAATAAAGGTACATACTTCCAATGGGACACGTCGTGAGACAAATAAAACACTTTCAAAAGTATGGGACGTATTGGAATAAAGCATACAGTAAATAACTTTTTCGGAGCTAAAAGATTTGCAAAAAATATTAAGTCGGCATTCAAAAGAAACACATTGAAAAAGTGGTGATGATATTCAGGAGAGCCATTTTGGGGACTCTTATATCAATAGCGACCGGCAATGGAGAGATATCATTCGATTCAAAAGATGTCAATTTTTAATCAAATTTTAAGTGACACTCGGTACATTTTTTCAGACTAAGAAATCTAATGTAGGCAGTACGTGACTTTCCCTGCAGACTCCGATTCACGGACTCTTTATTTCTTTAATAATTCATTCAATTGAGTCTAACTAAGTCTTACACTAAATTGGCACTTTTAGTTCCATTTTCGTTTTCATCGGGTCACCGGATGTATTTTCAAAGGTGGCGTAGCGAACATGCGAGAAAACTAAACTATCTCGAGAACGGCTACTCCTAGAGCAATGGGATTGATCTTCGAAAATGACATTGAATACAATTACATATATCTTGTCGTCGAAAATGACATTGAATGGATATATTTGAGCATACGTAGTCTTTTACTTTAGATTTTGACGAAAAAAGTTGGTTATTTTTTCCGAATCGTACCAAAATCGATTCAGCACCTGGTTAACCTACAAGTGATTCATCTACCCAATTTTGTGATATTAGGTCTATTAGTATTTCAGCTAGAATGGATACAGGCCACTTTTGCGGGCTATTTCGCAGAAAAGGGCAGGCTCTTTTTTCCCGAATGGTACCAGGATTATACATAAGTAACTTACCTACCCAGTTTTATAAAATTGGGTCCATTCGTTTTTGAATTAGAGTGGATACATACATTGCACAAGCAGACAAACAGACAAACACACAGATGTCAAGCTAAAATAGTTTCTTCATAATCTAGAAGTCGTACCGATCCGTCGAAAACTCGAGTTGCGAGTTTCGGTAGGTTTCCAATCCTTTCCCTATACATTAGGCATGTATTGTGGGGAAAGTAAAAATGGAACTTCTTTTCTTCAAAAGCATGACGTACTAAAATAACCTTTAAGTTTTATGCCAGAATTTCCTAAGCGCGTTCTTTGGATTTTATCATTCGAATCTCCTGCTCGCCTCTAAAACGTAAGCTATCGTTCCCTCAACAACGATTCGATCTATTGATCCGACTCGCACTGGAAGATTAATCTCCCCTTGCTTCATTCTTTTTTCTTCTGACTCAGCTCGTGCATTAACCACTCATCTTTTTCAATTCCCTATTCAGGCTTTATTTGGTTTCTTTCTAACCTGACTTTCCAAATCGCGGGTGAAGGCGTGTTCAGGCGTGGCGCAGTGAGCGAACACGAATTTAGCGACTACTTACTGGGGGCGTACGAATCCCGTGCAGCGGGTTACCACGAAATCGACAGGTACTGCAAGATGGATGTTTCAAAATAAAAGCTTTTTTTATAAAAGCGGACGCGCGAGTCGCCTCTTTCCTCCGTTAAAAAGTAAGAAAAAAGTGCGAGATGTTGCAGAACATGTTACTGAAAGCATAAAAAACACAGCGAGTGCTGACGTCGAGGTATTTTAGCATGTTTTATAAGAACTGTCGCCATTTTCCGTTCACCGCGCTCGATATATTCGGCCATCCTTTTGCACTTTTATGGTCTCCATTGTTTGGGCTGAATGCTTGCCGAACATTTCGAATGTTTTTATGACTACTGTGTGTAGGTGATGCAAACCGATTTTGAAGCGTGTCACATTTTATTCTTTGCAAAGATAAGTAGAAACGCTCCAATCCAATTTGGAAGTGAAATGCCTGCCATTTCTTCCGTATCGTTAAAAGAAGGTACGTTCTGTGGGTTTAGAGATATGTATCAACATTTTTTACAGTGTGCCATTTTATAAAACAGAAAGTATTTTGCGTAACACGTGTATTACAAACTGACGGAAAACTAAGTACATACCGCTCTATAAAATAACAAGAAATAAAAATCATGCATAAAGCATTGATTATCCAGTTTCCAACTAGATTGCAATTTTATTCATGTTTATATCGCATCGTTTTATATCGTTTGATCGCATTTTATAGATGTTTATCTATAAAATGCGATACAGTCAGTGATGAATATTTTTTATTACAGAACTACAACAATTAAAACCTTAAAACTTCAAACTTTGTCGAAAAAAAAATGAACTTTATTCAAATGACGTCATCGAACTATAAATCGTCTGGCTCTCTGTGTAAAAGTAGTGGATATTTCATTCATACACTTTTATTCCAGATTCCAGAGTTGAATAATTTTGTGCGAAAAACATTCAGCCATTCTTGTACAACTCGTCTTACAATCGCTTGTTTACATTATGCATCCATTAAAATGAGGCTTTGTTGTAGATATAATCCAAGTTAGATGATCATTTAAAGTCAAAAATAGTGCCATTGTGTTGGCGCAAAATATAGATGCACAGACAATACGCAAAAATAAAGCTATTTTAGGACGGATGCAACACTCAATATAAATGTAAAAGAACTTGAGAAATCAGGATGTTTATTCTGGGAAAAAAGATGGAGGCCCCCTTTTATTTTGAAGTGGGTCAAGCGATCTCTTTCTTCTATAGGGGCGGCATTAATTTTTTAATTTTTATTTAAAAAAACTGCCGAACGCACATTGCTGAATTTTTTTTTATATATTTTATGGGATCATTTGGATATTTCCTACAATTTTCGAAGCAACGTGTGAATGATTTTTCAACCCTATTGTAAAGTATTAAATACTATTTCGCTACGATTATGGAAATTAGATAATAGTGACATTTGTTCAAGGAATGTATTGAACCCCTCCTATAAGTTTTTAAAAAAAATAATTTTCTTAATAAAGAAAATGTCGAAATAGTTTTCTTTCGGAAATCATGGCCGTAAGAATTACGTTTATATATAAATGTTAGTTGATAAATGTTAAGTGATAAATGTTACGTATCAATCATGTTAGGTTAGATGCATAAGCACTTGCGAAACTGCACCTACGGCGCTTCACATGAGAGGATACACTTGCGGGCTGTAGTACAAAGCACTTTGGAGATTTGAATGGCTGCACAACATAGTACTTGCGAGTTGCAGAAAGTGCGATTTCGAATTTCGAATTGAACGAGCGACGCTGCACTGAACTCAATCCCAAATTAAGACAAATTACAGACGGTAGTTTTAAAATTCTCAAAGTTCGAAAACCCATAATTTAAAGGCGCTTAAGTGTGCAATCAGCTGTTTTTCAGTCGATTTAATTAAATTGGCTGATCTTGCGTGATCGTCGGATGCGGTGACAAAAACAAAGAAAGAATTTAATTTGACAATATGGCGAAAATTAGGATTTTCGACTCATGATGTTTTTTTCAGCTCATTCGAATATTTTGACGAGGGATAGGTCGCCCATTTCACCGCTGTCCGACGTTTCTATTTTCCGCTACAGACGACAGACAGGAAGACAAACATATTTTTTTATTATGCAAGATAGAAACGAAGCTGAATATTGAGCTCTGTTCAGCGGCATATAATGCACAGTGGCTTCTAACTTAAAGGCTTTACCCGGGAGAGCCTGGAAGTGTAAGAAAGTGCAGCTTAATAAGAAGAACAATCTCATATTGGATTTTGTATTGGGTGTGTGAGCAACACTTCCGTTACATTATTTTGTTTTATTCTTTTCATGTCTGACTCAGATACTGACGTATTCACCTCCTTTGACGGATATCACGTCCATAACTTAAATGAACGATTGCGAGCTTCTGAAAAAAGCACGCAGCTCGTGAAGTTCTCAGCCAATCTACGAAAATCGAGAAGTTTACCAAACTCGCTCGACCCTAACAGTCAAATGATAACAATGGTTTCCAGTTAGGTATTTGTTACACATTTCTGTTCTACCCTCACCTCATTTCTTTCGTGATTCACGCCTTGCCCCACGGTCTAAGATGTTTCACATTAAAAACGATTCATGGCAAAACTGAAATGTTCTTTCTCAGCAGATGCAGATGTTATTGTTCCTATTTATTTTTCCCTTTCGTCCTTCTTAGCATAAAAAAAATCAGTAAAAGAGGTTGGGTAGTTTTTAGATAAAAATTAAAATAATAATGATACCCATATAATAAGACATCATGTAATCACTTCAAAATAAAATAGGGTATCATCCTTCTTTATTTCCCAGTGTCAACATCGTGATTTTCAAAGTCATTTTAAATGTATATTGAGTGTTGCATCCGTTCTAAAACGCGTTATTTTTGCGTATTTTCTGTGCATCTGTGCCAACACAATGACACTATTTTTTAGTTTAAATGATCATCCAACTTTGATTTTTTCTATAACGAAGCCTCGTTTTAACGGATGCAGAGTATAAACACATCCAGCTGTAAGATGAGTTGTGTAAGAATGGCTGAATTTTTTAACACAAAATGATTTAGCTCTGGAGTCTGGAATATAGATGATACGAATGAAATATTGATTGATTTTACACAGAGAAGCAGACCTTACACCTTTACCTTACACCTTACATCTCTTTTCTAGTAGGTCGGACGGTCTGGGTCTCAACAACAGCTACAGAGAAGCAGACGATTTTATAGCATTGCCTGTTTCGATAAAATTTTAAGCATGGAGTTAGAAAGCGCTTTTACCTCCATGGTTTTAAGTTTGTAAGCAAAATGAATAATTGTAGTACTGTAATCATTTGAAAAATATCACCGCTGAAGGCATCGCATGTTAGAGATGTTTAAATAGAGTTGCTCACATTTGAGTTGGAAAGTGTTTCATAATCAATTCTTTGTGCATGATTGATCTTCCTTCCGTCCTTCTTAGTTTATTAAGGATGAAGTGAATAATAAAAGAAGCGGTCAAAACCGAAATGGTTTTCATCCCCGAAGAAAACGTTGAAAGTGGCAGAAATGAACCAAAGAAAGCAAAGTGGCAGAAATTCCATCGAACCTAAAGACGGCCTGAATAAAAGATGAGCGCGTCCTTTCTTCGAATTCTCCAGAATGGCTCCGGAACAAAAGAATTTCCGGGAACACTTTGCCTGACCTTTTTCCAAAATTCCGATGGTCTTCTTGACCCTAAGAAAATGGATTCAATCGAGATGACCTTTGAAAGACCGCGTCAATTATGGAATTTCATTTTTTTTTTATATTTACCAGAGATCTGTGAAACAAGATTCGGGGAACATTTAGGCGAAGTCAAACTTGCCGTGAATTCGATTAGGACATAAAACTTTGATATTTACAATGCTATTAAGTCTACTATTAATCTGATGTGGGCAGCACATGACTTTCCCTGCATACTTAAATTCATTTTTTCCTTATTTCCTTAATAATTCATTAAATTGAGTTGAATGGTACAAAATAACATTCAATTTGCATTTTTAATTCAATTTTTGTTTTTATTTAGTGATTGGACATTTTCCCGAAAGCGGCGTAACAAAAATGCCAAAAATCTCAACTATCTCGAGAACGATTAGTTCTAGAGTAATTGAGTGGGTCTTATTTTTTCCTCGTCAAAATGACGTATAAAACAAGCAGTAAGCGTGAAAAAAAGACTAAGTATGCTCAAATGTATCCATTGTATCCAAATGTATCCAAGATACATTTGAGCATACTTAGTCTTTTTTTTTTTTTAGATTTTAGCGATTTTTGCGGACTATTTTGTAAAAAAAGGCCTTTATTTTCCGAATCGTACCAAAAACGAATCAGCACCAGACCCTCACAGCAAAGATCGTCACATGTGACGTTGTAGTCACCTGACACCTGGGTCACAATGTGACATCATATTTGTAACTTCTATGCAACGTTACGTATTAGTAACTTTAACTTTATTGTGACTATATTCTGTGACGTTTTCAGAATGTAATTAACACGTAACAATGTGACGACATTATAGTGGAAATTACAATGTGACGTCACAAACAAGTTAATATGCGACGTCACAAACGACCATGAAAATGACCAAAATCACTTCATTTGTGACCTCAATATGACATTGCCGAGACGTACTGCGACGTCCTGTGACGTCCCAAAGTACTGCTTTTACGTCACACTGCTTTTCCCAGTGACGTAAATCTTACGTCACTGTGAAAAATAATGCTGTTAGGGTAGTCACCCACAAGTGACTTATGAACCTAATTTTGTGAAATTGGATCCATTAGTATTTTAATTAGAGTGAATACATGATATTTTTGCGGGCCATTTCGTAAAAAAAAGGCGGGTTCTTTTTTTTTCGAATCGTACCCAAAACTAATCAAAACCACTTTACGCTAAAAATAGTTTTTTGGTATTCTAGAGATCCCAAAACGTGTCGATCCGTCGAAAACTCGAGTTTCGATACGATTCCAATACTTTCCCTATACATCACCATGTATTGCAGAAAAAGTAAAAAGTGTTTTAAAATTACCAAATAAAATTTAGAATTACCATTTAAAACCACCGTAAGCGGAACCAGTAACTGGATTTTCCTATTGAGAACGAATGCAATTTTATAGCAACCTTCCCTTGACTATGGCGCTGATACACTTCTGTTACAGTAGAAGTTTGTATTCCAATAAAACCATCTTATAATGATGGATAAATCATTAAAATATGAAAGAACAACGAACACAATACACTCGAAAGAAAGAAGTCTTCATAATAAACCGGGCGCTTATATTGCATTTTGTTAGATCAGAGAGCACAGGGATCGCCCAATGGTTAAGACGCGAGAATCGTACCCGATTTCCATTCTCATCCGGGCTGCCGTAAAATCATCTCCGTGTCTGCCAGAGTATGGGCACGTAAAATCTGTAAGTCTGAAAGTCCTCCAGAGAGGTGATGGAGAGGGAAAAGATGGCACGGACCGTAAATATGTCCATTGGATTCAGGTCTAAATTGAGTGATGCGAATTAGATTTCTACCAGGGTGCTGGAGAGACATCATTTAATATCGCCTGAAGAGCACTGAAGTCTGGGTGGCGAGCCACTGGACGACTCAAAGCCCGAATAAGCGATGAATCATGCGAGTGGAGTTAGGGGACTGTCACTTTATTCCCTCTATTTTAAATGCTCATAGCTTTGAGTCAGCTCCAGTGGCGGCTCGTAGCTAAAATGAGTGGGGGTGCTGCTGCAGAAAATTTTTAGCTTTTGTTTTACAATTGTGTAAAAGGAAACAAACATGTATAAAAAGAAAATTTATTCAGAAACTTGATAAAATCCTTTAAAAATTAAAGAAAAAAGGACTCAGTATATTAAATGTTATCGATGATATCAACTGGAAATAGGGGGTGCTGCAGTTCCACAGTGCCTATACGCGATCCGCAGCTCGACGGTTCTTTCCTGTAAACGTTATCAATTGTGCTGTTAAACACACTTTCTTATAATCACACGAACCCATTTATTATGCCTATATATTTACATATGAGTGGTTGACGTAAACGAATGTAATGGGTCCAATATAATTCAATAAACTAAACTAGTTCTTCGAACAGAATGCTGCTTCGGTTCGACGATCATTGAACGAATAAAAATTTATACGATTGAAAGGAGGTATTTCCTATTCAAAACGCGTTCATTCTATCGGGAATCATTTGAATAGGAAGTGTTTGGCTTACTTCAATGTGAAATATTTTGCCTTACTTCACTTTTAAATCCATTAAGGTAGTGTAGATGCAAAAGACAGAAATGCAGGCCTCATTTAATGGCCATGTATGCCAGCAACTTCCAGCCACCGGGATGGACTCCCTTTCTACAATAGGCATCCATGCAATCATTGAATACAAGTCTGCTTGATTAAAAATTCCCGCGAACCATAGTTTATGGCGTTCATGAATATCGAACAAGAATCGTTAACAATTTAGGTGTCGGGTAACGTGAGCATTCTTCGAATAGAATGCTACCTTGGTTCGACGAATATTTTCACATTAAAAAAAATCTGATGTGGGCAACACATGACTTTCCTTATATAATGCAATGAATTTACTACTTTTACAATAAAAAAATAAGTTTTCTTATAGTAAATATTTATATCCTTTCCAAGATATTGAATTTTCGTCAATGAGTCGTCATTTTCATTGATTTAGTGTCATTTTTATCCATTTGGCGAGATTTTTGTTAATTTGGCATCATATAAAAAAAATCGCCAAGTTGGCGACATTCTGCTAAATTCGGCGCCAAAGTCTCGCCAAGTGTTATGGACGGAGAAATAAATTATTCTTATAGCAGATAAATTATTGGCGTTCAAATACAAAAGTATGACTCAAAATATCTTTTCTCATGAATGCAACGAGCTAGATCCACGAGAAGGATGTCACCAAATTTATCGCATAATATTACATATGAAAAGTGAACATGTTTCTCAACAGTTAATATCTTTTCTTTAATTTATGGGATTTTTTGATAAATTTATTTTTAAAATGTGCAATATCACGAGAACGGTTCATGCTAGCGTTCTCAAGTTTATGTCAATCGTTTTTTAAGGAAAAATTACATAAGAAATGTCTATTTGCGTAACTTTATTAAAGATTTTGATTTTTTGATGCTTTTTTTCAATATTTCATTCGAAAATTTAGGGGGGGTTCTGAACATTCGATTACGTTTAAAAACAATAGGCTTCCAGTATTCACGGATTGTGATTTTTGTACTAAATTTCATTCGAATCGCTCTATTTGTTCGTGAGATATCGTCTCTAAAGACTTACTGACACACACACACACATACTTTCACACACACACATACTTTCACACACACACATACTTTCACACACACACACAGACACCACATCAAAAATGTTTGATTCGTGATCAGGGATGCTTGAAACGTGCTCTCCCGTCGAAAACTCGAATTCGAATGTTCGACCCCGTCACAATACTTTCCTTATACATTATGTATATAAGGAAAGTAAAAAACGTTAGACGTGATTCCGTATGAGTCAACTTCCATCGTGACGACAGCGGCTTCATTCACCGCGTTCTAACAGTGAATTTAGTACGAGTCTCCACATAAATGAATTGAACTCGCCGCAATTTTTACTTACTTACACTATAGAATATAGCATACCCGCCAAAATTAGAGAATAAAAAACCAGGAGACAGCTCGGTGAGTGTGCAAGTGAGCGTATAACCTGTTCAATACCACTTAAGGAAAAATAGTTTTTCTTTTTTACATCATACAAAAATGTGTGCTATTTTTTCAATAAAACTATAATATTAAAAATGCCTACTGCATAAGAAAACTGTTTTTACATAGCAACAAACATATGAGTGGCATAAACATAGAATTTTCAGACGAGGGGGGGGGGGGGGCTCGCTGAAACAAAATGTATTCAGTTCTCAAATTTTAATTTAGTTAATTAGATGAATGTGGATAGAAAAATGCTTTTGGAACTCTACTGCGTAGATAATACGGGAAAAAGAGCATATTTTAAAGAAAATAGTTCTTTATTTTTAAATAAACTACTAAGATGTGAAAGTGTTCTATAGAGTCTGAAAATACGAAAATATAATATTCGGCCTCTAAGTCCCACTGTTGACACATTGCCCCACGTAAGGATGAGCTCTGTAAGCCCCATTGCTGACCCATTTAACTTTGATGCAGCAGTTTTCTAATCGCTGAGTTCTCGTGTTGACAACTGAAAATGCAACCTCCGTGCAGGTCTTGGAGGGTTACCGATCATTGTGGGGTCTTTCCCCAGAATTCATACCTCACATGGAGCGTGGGTCATTGGCATGCTGTTTTCTGTGGATATTTTCCCAGCAGAATCTTACAATTACAATGCCATAATTCCTGCTCAAAGTAATAATAAGGCTAATCTTTATACAAATGTGTTTTAAAACTCATCGAGGACCACCCACAATTTTGTGAAAAAAGATCGACGCGTTCGATATACTTGGAGTGTAGTGACCGATTCTGTGAGACCCGGTTAAGACTAGAAATATGTGAGACAGTTTTATGTTCTATATTTATTAAGGCTGTCATGCTGGACAATGGCAGCAGACGTAAGGACGCCAGTTTTTACAACACTTTGACCCGAGAGGTCCATTAAACCATAAACCTAAGAGGCTAAAATGTAGCCACGAGATTGGCTAAAAACGTTGACCAATATGGATGACGTCTGATCGCGGTGCCGTAAGGCCGGCCAATGGTATCCGAATGGGCGTCACAGACCTCAGGCAGAAGGAGCGGCAACCGAAAGGCACTAAAAACGGATATGCACGACTTCTACAACAGATTACGCAGAGAATCAATTAGCCACGAGATTAGAGGAGAGATTCCGCAGAAAGGAGGGCAGAATGCCATGATGATGATTCCGCAAGAGTGTGTTCCACAGAGATTCCTCAAATAGTCCACAGAAAATGTCCTGATATAGACGTCAACGAAATGAGCAGATGCAGTACGAGTAGGAGCACAATACTTAGAGTTAGTGTCAGTACGATATAAACTGATGCAAGAGTAGTGGTCAATGGCCAAAGAATTAATTATTGCAGCCGATTATAGAGCATCTTGGTAATAATAACTTCCTAGTCTCACATGCCCAATCTCATATGTCCGATCTCACATGTCCGATCTCACATGTCTGATCTCACATGTCCAATCTCCTCCGCAATAATATGATAATTATTGAAATCAATTTAATAATGAAACAAATGTTGTTAATAAATAATGTTATTTTAAAAGTTAAAAATGGTGCAATTGAGTAGGTTTATGTTAATAATTATTCTATTACAGGAACTCGCACTGAAGATAAATACAACGGCTATGTTAATTATGAACAATTCAATAAGTATAAAAGCCAACTTTAAGTTTCCTTTTTTGTGCACCACAAATACAATAAAAGGGAATGCGGAAAATTAAGAAAATTTAGGATGTCTGATCGACAGCAGCATCTCAAGAAGTTTTTATCACAGGGTGGCATTTGATTCACTTTTTATGGAATTCAAATGAGCATTGTCTCCGAGGCAGTGTATTTTATATACTCTATTTAGGTTCGTGTAAGGTGTATCCTTCCTGAATAAGAACCTATTGTATCCAATAAGTGCCTTCTGATGCAGATTCATTAGAATAATACTCTACTACTGTGTCATTGGCTTTTCCCCGTCTATCTCGCTGGGCTGTCCCGTTCTTTCTCCTAACTTTTTAAACACTCCGCTAGAGGCGTGGCTATTCCTTTCATTCGATCAGACAAGGTCACTTGACTCTAGACAGGCCTACATAGATAGTTGCTGGTGTGCTTACGGACTTCTTAGGAATCTTGTACAGACTACGTATTCTTGATGCGTGTGTTTACTTCTTTTTTACAGACAAAACTTCCCTAATCATTCTCGTACAAATGTTTTCTTTGCGAGAAAAAATGAACGCATCTGGAAATAGTTGATTTGTTGGCCCTTCTTTCACTTTTCATTTTTGTGTCTCAACCTCATCGAGTATTCCGCTGCGGGCGAATTCGCCCCCTTCTTCCTATTCATAAAAGAACAAACACACTTATCACGCATTCAAGATAAAGAGAAAAAAATGATAATTTGAGACAAAATACTACTTTTCTCGAAGAACATTTGCGAGACATTAAATTGACATAAAACAATAGAACTGCTAAAAATGGAATCGGATCCCACAGCCTCCCCCTTTTATTCTTCCACTATTTATTACTTTTCCTGCAATATATGGTAATGCATAGGGAAAGAATTGGAATCGTGCCGAAAATGGCCACTCGACTTTTCGACGGATCGACACGTTTGGGGACATACCTTTAGAACGCGAGAAAACTATTTTTAGTGTGTCGTCTGTCTGTGCAATGAATGTATACACTCTAACTCAAAAACGAATGGAACGAATTTCCTAAAATTTGGTAGGTATGTCCTTTGTGGGTGACTTCGGTGCTGATTAGTTTTGGGTATAATTCGAGCAAAAAGAACCCGCATTTTCCCGCGAAATAGCCCCCCAGAATCTAATGTGTCCACTCTAGCTGAAATACTAAGTGACCCCATTTCACAACATTTGCTAGATAAGTTACTTGTGGAATAAATAGTCTGGTACTGAAACAACCTGCCATTTTTTAAGAAATGGTCTGCAAAAATCGCGAAAATCTTAAAACAAGACTACGTATGCTCAAATGTATCCATTAAATGTATGTTTTTTAAGTAATTTTTGACAAGAGAAAGATTAAGACCCACGCCATTACTCTAGGGCCAACCGTTTTCGCATTTTTGTTACTCCGCCTTCGGAAAAATGTTCAGTTACCAAATACAGATAAAATTGCCTTAAAAGTGCAAATTGAGTGTTATTTTGTGCAATGAAACTCAATTTAGTAAATTATTAAAGTAATAAAGAGAAAATGAATTTGAGTGTGCAGGGCAAGTCATGTGCTGCCCACATCACATTTGTTTTCATTCAAATGCAATCATTAGGTCACAAAAATACTGAATGAACAGAAAAAGCAGGGCTGTCAATGGACTCGAACTGCGACAGATTTCAAATTAAAACTTCATTTAACACATAAATCATGGAATTAGAAGTAGAAAGAAAATAATTCCAATATTTGAGAATCCGAATACAGAAAATTCTAATACAATTTTTAGAATTTGAATTCTAAGTAATACAAATTAAAATGAACAAAATAATGTAACAATCGTCAAAGGGTTTTTCCACAGAATTGCGTTTTATGATGGTATGCATCATTAAAGAAGGGCCACTCTCTAACTCCATTTTGTTTATCGTTTTCTTCTACCAAACCTGTAAAAAAGTAGGAAGTAAAGCTTAATATTGAACTTAATTTTACTTTCCCTGCAATACATGGTAATCCATAGGGAAAGTATTGGAATCATACCGAAAATCGCAACTCGAGTTTTCGACGGATCTACACGTTTCGAGACCTCTAGAATACGAAAAAACTATTTTTAGCGTGACGTCTGTGTGTGTGTCTGTCTGTCTGTCTGTCTGTGCAGATTTTGTATCCACTCTAACTAAAAAACTAATTGACTGAATTTCATAAAATTTGGTAGGTAAGTCACTTGTGGGCGAATCTGGTGCTCATTAGTTTTGGGTACGATTCGGCATAAAAGAACCCGCATTTTTTGCGAAATGGCCCGCAAAAGCTTGTATCCACTCTAGCTAAAGAACTACTGGACCGAATTTCACAAAATTCGGTAGATGAGTCACTTGTGGGTCATCCTGGTGCTGATTAGATTTTGGTACGATTCGGAAAAAAATAACCTGCCTTTTCTTACAAAATGGCCTGCAAAAATCATCAAAATCTAAACTAAAGAACCACGTATGCTCAAATATATCCATTAAATTTTAGTTTTATACGTAATTTTTAACGAAGAAAAGAATAAGACCAACCCCATTACACTAGGTCTAGTCGTTCTCGAGATATTTTAGTTTTTTCGTATGTTCTCTACGCCATCTTTGAAAATAAGTCCAGTTACCGAATGAGAACAAAAATTGAATTATAAGTGAATTAAATTTAATTAAAATAAATAGAACGTGTATATAAGTCTGCAGGGAAAGTCATGTGCTGCCCACATCAGATTTTTACTTTCCCTGCAATACATGGTAATGTATAGGGAAAGTATTGGAATCATGCCGAAAATAACAACTCGAGTTTTCGACGGATCTACACGTTTGGAGACCCCTAGAATACGAATTAACCATTTTTAACGTGACGTCTGTGTGTGTGTCTGTCTGTGCAATGTATGTATCCACTTTAACTCAAAAACTAATAGACCAAATTTCATAAAATTTGGTAGGTAAGTCACTTCGGTATGACCCTGATACTGACTAGTTTTTGGTACGATTCATAAAAACAGAACCCGCCTTTTTTTGCGAAATGGCCCGTAAAAATTTCATGTATCCACTCTAGCTAAAATACTAATTGACCAAATTTCACAAAATTTTGCAGATAAGTTACTTGTACAATACTCTGGTGCTGATTAGATTTTGGTATTAATCGAAAAGGAACAACCTGCTTCTTTTTACGAAATGGCCCGCAAAAATTTCATGTATCCACTCTACCTGAAAAACGAATGGACCGAATTTCACAAAATTCGGTATATGAGTCACTTGTGGGTTACCCTAGGGCCGATTAGATTTTGGTACGATTCGGAAAAAAATAACCTGCCTTTTTTTGCAAAATGGCCCGCAAAAATCGTCAAATTCTAAACTAAAGAACTAGGTATACCCAAATATATCCATTAAATGCACGTTTAATACGTAATTTGTAACGACGAAAAGAATAAGACAAACCCCATTAGAAAAGGACTAGCCGTTCTCGAGATATTTTAGTTTTTCGTATTTTCTCTACGCCACCTTTGAAAATAAGTCTGGTTACCGAATGAGAACGAAAATTGAATTAAAAGCGAGATAAATTTAATTAAAATAAAGAGAACGTGAATATAAGTCTGCAGAGAAAGTCATGTGCTGCCCGCATCAGATTTTTAACTATTGCAAATCCATAGCCACCTTTATCTAAAATGCGAAAATATCGCCGCGAAAACAGGCAACATCCCAGCTCAAGAGCGACCGCTAGGTGGTGCTAGTTATCTAAAACAACGTTGTTTTTCCATTTGAGTGTGTGTTTTACCTTGGAGGATTCTTTATATTTATTTGATTTTGATCGTGTTTCCAAATTTTTTGACTTTGATTTTCATGTATTTTTAAATTGTAATATCTGGCTTTTACCATGGTTTATTGTGCAGTGACCATTTGTACATCCAATAGCACGGAAGACTGTATAAGACTTTTTGAATTTCCCTTGGAAGTCAATTGTCGGGAGAAATGGATTAAAGCAGACAGAGACTATTCAGAAAAAGTTTGTATATGTGCATAATTTCGGCACACATTAGACTGTTAACATTTTAAATCTATCTTGTTCTTAGTCATTAAGAAGTTGTTGGCTTTTCAAAGAAAGTTTGTATACTTGTATAATTCCGGCACACATTAAATTATTAAATTCTATTAAGAGCAATGGATCCAAAAAGAACCATCACTGTTAGTTGACACAAAACACGGCAAATATTAGCTGCGGTTTACTTTGTATATAGCACTATACATTTAAAATCTTCATTAAAAATTTCATGTTGATTTTTATTATTTGCAAATTCAAATCAAATTTAATTTTACAATAACCCTGAGCGAAACTAGAACTTCTATCTAGCAATGTACCTATCTATCTATCAATACATCAAATTCACACCATCTACGGTCTTTTTCAAATCTTCATCTTGTTCTAGTTGTTACCGCTAGATGGCGATACATAACATCTTTTGTAGCTGTATCGTGGTTTCCACTTTTTAAGGGTGAGCGTCAGTAAATTTTCTGCCCTATCCGCGCTTTGTTAACTTTCGCGGCACACATATTTCACCGAAATTTTGCTCAAACAGTTGCGAAATATTTTCTTATAGATAAAATGCTATGCTTAGATTATATTAAAACTAAATTTAATACCCAATAAAACATAGAATATATGTTTTTATTTAAATTTAAAATATTTTTGGTGCTGCCATCTGTTGTCGTAATTTAATTCATACCGACTATTTTTATTTTTTAATGAACATTTTTAAATGTCTATTCCTTCTAATACGCTATTAAATACAACTACAGATCATATATAATGCCACAATACCGGAAACGTAATTGAACTTGGACTTGAAGACAAAACTGCAGTCCTCAGTGATGTGCATTCAGATCCCTTATCAAATTTATAGAATGATAAATTATCTTTCCATGATTGTGGCATTATTATATATGATCTGTTGTTGTATTTAACACTGTATTAGAAGGAATAGATATTTTAAAATGTTTATTAAAAAATAAAAATAATCGGTATGAATTAAATTACGACAACAGATGGCAGCACCAAACATATTTTGGATTAAAATAAAACATATATTCTATGTTTTTTGGGGCATTAAATTTAGTTTTAATATAATCTAAGCATTGTATTTTATCTTTCAGAAAATATTTCTTAACTGTTGAGCAGAATTTCGGCGAAATATGTGTGCCGCGAAAGTTAACAAAGCGCGTATAGGGCAGAAAATTTACTGACGCTCACCCTTAACAATAGAAAAGAGGGAAATAAATGGCATTTAGATAACGGTGGCTATGGTACAACGATGGTTTTTACACTCTATTTGTAGGAAGCGCAGTGAGCATGCGCAGTTTAAAAAGGGGCTTTTCGACCTGTTACCGTTCCTTTGGATCATTGAAATGGCGATTCTGTAAATCTGCGTGCCATTTCACGCAAATTTCATCTTTCTATATATTCTAGTTTTCGAGTAAAAACTCAGTTTCGAACTCGGTTGGCTTGGTATTGTTTCGCTCGTCCATGAAAATGACACCGGAATGTTTATTAATATTTTACCGGATTACCTGGGGTATTTTTTTTTCATTTGGCTCCGATTCGCTACAATTCAAAGAAAAGAAAATTAAGAACAGTTTATCGTAAAATATTAGAAATAGTTTGGTGGAAAAACGCTGTATCACTACTTCCCCGTTACAGGAAAGTACTTTTTAGGAAGATCTATACGTTTTTGAAAGTGCTGCTGATGAAAAAACAGTTCTCAGAACTTCTCTTTTTGTCTGTCGGTCCGTTGCTAAATCAAAGTATTCTCTGATATGATTTAGGTAAATGCACGGATAGGCTCGATACATTTTTTAAAATTTTTATCGAGCCTAGTCAAAGCGATACTAAAATTTATTTTTCAAAATATTGCGCCGCGTTCCATTTTGTTCCGAGAAATTGAGAATCTCGAGTATTTCATTTTCTATTTTCATAAGGGAATTGAATTAGATATGTAATAAAATCAGTACGAATGGTACTAGAATGTGTACCTATTTTGAAAAACGAGCCAATTCGAGTTATGCTTCAGCGAAAAAGTAGACGTTAACCCCCCCCCCCCCCCCCAAAAAAAAAAAATAAATAAATAAAATGACCTCTCTTTTAATGGAATCCCCATCGGAATCCTAATTGTACACCTTTTAACAATTCACGAAAGCACTTTTGTCCCCGAAAGAAACTTTCGCGAAGTTTTGAGTCGTGAAAAGAAATGTTTTCCCGGAGGAGAGCGGGCATTCCTGATGTGTGTTTTACGATTCTCTCGTGATGTCACTACCTTAAGCCAGCTAAATATAAGCCGAGTCTTTTTTATGCATAATCCTTACGCTTATCTTTTGGAAGTCAGCTTATAACCGTCTTCCAATCCCATCTTTTCAACTCCGTCCAAAGCGAATGAAAGCAAGGATTACCGAAAAGGCAAATTAAGCACATTCTCCCCTTTAAAAGATTCAACAGGGCCCCCAAATGGCACCCCCGATTTATACATTTTCTAAAATTTAAGTTATTTGTCAGATAGTTAGATTTACACTTTGAACTTTCCTTATATACATAGTATAATGTATAAGGACAGTATTATGACGGGCCCGAAAATTCGATTTCGAGTTTTCGACGGGAGAGTACATTTCAAGCATCCCTGATCACGAATCGAACATTTTTGAGGTAATGTCTGTCTGTGTGTGTGTGTGTCTGTGGAGACTATATCTCACGGACGAATGGAGCGATTCGAATGAAATTGGGTACAAAATTCACAATCCGTGAATACTGGAAGCCTATTGTTTTAAAACACAATCGAATGTTCAAATTCCCACTAAATTTTCGAGTGAATTTTGAAAAATCATCAAAAAATCAAAAACCTTTAATAAAGTTAGAAAAATTATCGTTTCCTTAGAAAACGATTACGTAGACATTTATGTAATTTTTCCTTAGAAAACGATTGACAAACTTTAGAACGCTAGCATCAACCGTTTTAGAGATATTGCACATTTTTCAAATAAATTAATCAAAAAATATCATAAATTAAATGTCGCCAAGTTGGCGACAAAATTTTAAATGTTGTCAAATAATTTAAATGTTGTCAAATGAACGAAAATCTCGCCAAAAGGATAAAAATGATGCTTAATCAATGAAAATGACGACTCATTGATGAATATTCAATGTCTTGTATCTTGGAAAGAATATAAGTATCTACTATAAGAATAACATTTTTACTTGCCTTATATACATAATGTATAAGGAAAGTATTGTGACGGGGTCGAACATTCGAATTCGAGTTTTCGACGGGAGAGCACGTTCCAAGCATCCCTGATCACGAATCAAGCATTTTTGAGGCGATGTCTGTGTGAAAGTATATATGTATGTGTGTGTGTGTGAAAGTATATATGTATATGTGTGTTTGTGTGAAAGTATATATGTATGTGTGTGTGAAAATATGTGTGTGTATGCGTGTCAGTGATTCTGTGGAGACGATATCTCACGAATAAATGGAGCGATTCGAATGAAATTTGGTACAAAAATCACAATCCTTAAATACTGGAAGCCTATTGTTTTAAAACGCAATCGAATGTTCAGAACCCCCTAAATTTTCGAGTAAAATTTTGAAAAAATCATCAAAAAATCAAAACCTTTAATAAAGTTACGCAAATAGACATTTCTTGTGTCATTTTTCTTTAGAAAACGATTGACATAAACTTTAAAACGCTAGCATGAACCGATAACGCAGGAAGATATAGCGGCCCATTGGCTTACGTCATCGATTCGTTGTCGAAATAAAGGTTTTCCGAGTGGCGTCGATTGGATTCTTCTCCAGAGGTTGTGCCTTCCTCGGCTCTTTCTGATTGCTTTATTCTAAAGATGAGTCCATTTATGTTGCGGGATTTCGTATCTCTGTACACCAAAGTGACTTAACTCAAACTCAAATTATTTGATATTCAGACTGTTCGGTGGAAGGGAAATAACACAGGACACTGCACCGAGTCCATTGAACTCAATGTATTGTGCAATTCGCAGACATAACAGCCGCTGGCTGTTTAAGCAAATGATGGCGTAGATAATGCGTGTTATTGCACCTGCCCAGAATACGTGACTCATATGTAAGATACTGCCCTTAACTGGCCTGGTGATCACTCTGAAATGGAGACGATTCTAAAGCTTTCATGCTTACCACTGGCCTTCTTTTAACTCGCCTCGTATTGCGACCAAACCCAGAATACTAGACCTTTCCTAGTCATTTTTATATTCATTGGGTTTTCCTACCACTCCTTTACTTGAATCCTTTATCATTTCAAGGACGCTCTACTCAAAACAGCTACTCGTCCACCAGCCCTCTTTCCTTCCAAGCACTCACTCGAGACACGCACGACCCACTGAACTATCCCGATCCGAAAACTTATTCCTACTCTCCCGTAGGAACGCAGAGAATGCTGATTGGTTCGGTGATTCGCCTAACGACCGAACCTGTTAGGATCGTTAGCTTAAGTAAACCAAAATTGTAATGAAAACGGAAGGAAATAATGAGCGAAAGATTATTTCGACCTCACAAGATTCGGATTCGAGATTTTACTAACAAACAGGTGCATGAAGTAAAGAGGATTGAATGCCTTTTTCTTCTATAGGAACCATTCAATTTTCCTGAATGACACTTAAGTGCTCAGAGTTATTCAATGACGGAATCATTTTTCTTCCGGACTTGTGATTGGGAACAAAATGAAGACACCGAAAAGCTTTATCACCTTTGAAATTCGATTAGATATTCACTTTTCCAAAATCGACTGACCTTTTAGAATATACTTAGTTTCATCCCAATGCGGGGACCATTGTGGCCCGGAATAATTCAATTTATTGACAGAAAAGGCGCTTGAGTGTCACAATTTGAGAAACAAAATTAAAATAACAATTCATCATTGTGTATACATAATCGGTGTTGTGACTATAAAACAGTCTGCCAGTATAGGTCAAGATAAATAACCAGTTGTCCAGTGGAATGAAGAATGTTTTGTCGTTCAATTAAAAATTAACTGGCGTATGGCTCCACTCGACTTTCTCATGCCAGAATCAATTTGTGGGTTTTTTCCCCCTCAAATTTTACAAGAGCAATTTTGAAAAATCGGTATAACGGGTCCAAATGATTACAATTATAGCGTGGTACCCTTACTTTTAAAAGGCTTGACAAAATATTTTGATTGCTACCATACTTGACAATGTACCCTAGGGGAAGGGGGGGGCAACTTGTCCACCGCAGGGAGCTAATGACGTCACGCACGCAAAATTGTATCGCACCTATTTTTCACAACAATGAGGGAAACCATTAAGTCTCGTGATCATTCAATCATCCATAAACCTTATTATTAACATTATGTTTAATTTTGTTCTAAGCCGCTATGTCAAAACATTTCAAATTCATTTTGAAATGTTCGCTCGAGTTAAAAAAATTCTATCTAGTTCTAGATTTTTTGACCTATCGTTTGTCCTTAACCTCTAATTCGTTTTTTACCGATTCTAAATGCTTCGAATAGGAAAGTTTGTTCGCTTTCTTTTTACAAAATCAATAAAATAATTAACAGTTTTTATATTTTTATAAAGTGAATACATACTTTTCGATACATATTAAAATTATTTCAAACTGATTTAAAAGAGAAAACACAAAAACATTTTTCTTTTCGGCACCTTTGCTTGCTCTCAAAACACCGAAACAAGGAATAAAGTTGATAAGGTGATAGATGTAGAGAATTAATAAAGTTGATAGTCCCGTCCGAGTTGATAGCCACGGTTAGAGACTTTTTTTTCGTATGGAACAATAAAGATCAATGATTATGACACTTGAATTGAAGCATTGATTGTAAAACACTTCCAACTGAAATGCAATTGTATTTAATCATCTCTAAAATGCAATACATTCAGCGCTGATATTTTTTAAATGATCACAGTACTACAATTATTTATTTTACTTAAAACCTTAAAACAATGGAGCTAAAAGTACTTTCTAACTCCATGCTTAAAACTTCATCGAAAAAGGCAAATCGTCAGCCTCTCTATGTAAAATCAATGAACATTTCATTCGTATCAGCTATATTCCAGACTCCAGGGCTGAATAATTTTGAATTAAAAAATTCAATAATTCTTATACAACTCATCTTACATCTTAATGTGTTTACAATCTACATACGTTAAAAGTAGGCTTCATTGTGGAAATAATCAAAGTTGGATGATTATTTAAACTCGAAATAGTGTCATTGCATTGGAGCAGAATATAGATGCACAGAAAATACGCAAAACTAAAGTGGTTTTAGGACGGATGCAACACTTAATATAAATGTAAAAGAACTTTAAAAATCACGATATTGACACTGGGAAAAAAGATGGATGCCCTATTTTATTTTGAAGTATGTCACGTGATCTCTTCCTATAATATGGGTGTCATTGATATTTTAATTTTTATTTAAAAAACGACCGAAGCCATTTTGCAGAATTTTTTTATATATATCTTATGGGATTATTTCAATATTTCCTAAAATTTTCGAAGCAATGTTTGAATGTTAACTTCGCTTAAATGTTTGAAAAATGAGCTCCCATAGGATTCAATAATGTATTTTCCTTTTTCAAACCGGGTTCAATCCAAAACTAATTAGGTGATATTATTCATTTGTATTCCCATATGTCCTACAGACTGTCCCAAGAACATGCTAAACTTTCATTTTGATAAAGTCATTTTTCGTGCGAACGGGCAGACAAAATGACCCAAGTCATAAGTACTTTCAACTATGTTGGAAAGTGTTAGAAAAGGAAATAAGTTGGCTGGAGTGAGAATATCCCCCTAGAATGAAAGTTATTTGCCTTTTATCAGCATGCATACCCCGGGCATATAGATACCTCTACCCGATACTCATGGCAGAAACTCAGAGCACGAACGGTTGATTAAATATTAAAATGTTGCGCATCTCCTATTGGCCAGTAAGTGACTTTCAGATCATTCGTTCAGGTGTTGCATTTTTCTCTCGCAGTATTTAGTTTGGCATGCATTTCCTTCCGCACATTTATTTACGTTCTTTTTATTTATGTTAAATGTGTATTTTCATGATTAGTTCCTTATTCTCAGAAAGTTTTCTTTAATTATTTTCTCACTTTATATTATCTTATGGTACAGCTTTAGTATAAGGAATTTACATTTGGCGATATTTTTGGTGCGATTAATGGCGTGATGGGGGGGGGGGGGGTCATCTCTTAGCACGATGTGGCAATCCCACGTGGTAGAGCCAAGAATATGCATGTAAGAGCGAGTATTTGATTTTGATTTGAAACGGTTCATTTCAACTATGTTCTTTGTAGAGGGACAATTTAAATTTTCTGATTTTCATGTTAAATCACGGACGTAAGCTTGTGCTGTATGAACCACGGAACTGTTGGTAAAACGGGAGTAAACAATCGCAATTCCTCTGAAAGGTGCGAATCATGCCAATCGTGTGTTCGACGCGTATGCAAGTAATTTCCATATCCGGGGCGTTTCCGGTTACGATTACGTTCCTGAACGATCCCATCTTATGGCATATATACGGGGATCATGTTAAAGCAGTTAGGTATTTTTCAGTTTCAATTCAATTCGACCTTCAGTTCGATGTTCGGTTTCGGCGGTGTTTGCTTAGCGGTCTGTACGACCATGTTGAGTTTGATCTCGTTATAGATCATAACGTTTCTTTACGAAAGGCAGATATCTTTAAGTGGCGAATTTCGGATCTACGAATCTTTCTTTCTGCTTGGGATTAACTCTTCAAAGGAACCTTTTCGCCAAGCGTGTTACCGGTTCTGGCGGCTTCGGGGAGTGCACGCCCGAGGTTTTGGGTAATAGAGCTATTTTTATTACCCCCATGTCCGCAACTGCTTTAAAATGGCCCAGTATGCAACGAAAATTCTTTGAGCTTGTTAGCTCACCTTTTGTAAATATGAATGCTTTACCTATGTCTTACCAAGTGCTGTAAATATTGGTAATGGGTGGTTCACAATAAAAAGTAATTAGACTTTTTTAACTTGGACTTTTTACTTCTCTATACAAGGACAAATACACGTGCTATTCTGCGGGGATAAATCGTTTATCACTCATATACGCTTATATCCATCGTCGAAATGCGTCATATGCGTTTATATCCATCGCTGAAGTACATGCGTCATATGCGTTTATATCCATCATCTGTTGCACAAACAGCGAGCGTAGATTTAGAGGGCGTAGGTTCATGTTCAAATTGCTACGGATCAACTGTTGCACAATAATGTATAAATCTTAAACTGTTCTCCGTTGAAATCACAGAACGATACATGTCTAAGGCGACTCCTGATAGCTGTTGCAATATGTGACCGGAATCTCGAAAAGAGTACATTGGACAGGAGAGGACTATTGTTCTGGAATTTGTTTCCTAATAAGAAGAACTAATGTAATTATTCTACTAAATGTAATTCAGGGATAAAGAGTAACAGGGGGTGTTTCACTGAAGACAAGTGCTTGTTTAATGCTGTAAAATAGGCGACAAAGTCACTTAATAAGGGCTGTCCATACGTTGAGTTTTATTTTCAAATTGGGCGGGAATTTAAGATAAGCTTTTTTTTAAGTTTTAGCTTTGCTAGATATTATGCCTAATAGGAGATTGTTTTTAAAATGGTAGATCAATAGAATGGAAATCACTGGTGTAGGATGATATACTTAAATACGCTTCTAGCCACGCTGTTTTCGCTTTCCCTACATACATAGTATAATGTATAGAAGCAGTACTTCGACGAGGTCGAACATTTGATTTTCAGTTTTCGACGAAAGAGCACGTTTAAACCAAACCAGAACTGGAATCAAACGTTTAGGAGGTGATGTCTGTGTGTATGTATTGCATGCATGTTAGTGTGTGTGTATGTTAGTATGTGTATACACACAATATATGCTAGTGTGTGTGTACAGACGTGATATGAAGCGTTTTGAAAATAATTGTATACCATTATTACAATTAGAGAAAGCTGGAACCTAATTGATTTTAAACGGGTTGGAATGTAAGACTCCCCCAATTTTCGAATGAATTTTGGAAAAAAAAAAATAAAAAATACGAACCTTTAATAATGCTAAATAAATCATCCGCAGTTTTTCATTCAAAAACGAATAGGATGAACCGTTCTCGAGATACTGAAACATTTGCAAATAAATAATGTGTGTGTGTCTGCGTGTATATACAGGCTGTCCCAAAAATGACTGACATATTTGAAAAATGTATTAAAAAACAGAAGGCGATAGAAATGTAGCGTTTACTGCATCGCACTTGGGAAACCAGGGAATTTTATTCAAACAATTTTCAAAATTTGTTACAACGGTCACCAACAGATGGCGATGCAGTTATTTTGAAAACATCGGTTTGTAGTTTTTGCAACTTGGCCACACCCTTTATTATTTTCCCATTCAACAGCGTCAGCTGTTGGTAACCTTTGTAACAAATTTTGAAAATTGATTGAAGAAATTCTCTGGTTTCCCAAGTACAATGCAGCAAACGCTACATTTTTATCGCCTTCTGTTATTTTAATGCATTTTTCAAATGCGTCAGTCATTTTTGGGACACCCTGTATACAGATGGGGAACATAATAATACGAACACCTGTGAAGTAAGAGAAAATCTTTAATTGACCTTTAAACCCTTAACTGAATCTTTGACTGAAGTACACATTGTATGCGACGTGGGATAGATGCATAGACGTCATGCACACTATTTGAAAGAATATGAAGCCATTCCTTCTGCAGAGCAGTTTCTAAATCCGAAAATGTGTTTGGAGGCGGAACTCGAGCACGAAGTTTGGACTCCAAATATCAGGAGACTGAAGGTGCCAGCCGAGATGTCCTACGTCATCGTCATGCTCTTCGAACGATGCTTCTGTGAACTCTGCATTATTGGCGTCTCTTGACAGCATTACGTGATGTCACTAACGGTTTACGAAGTGCCACAATGTTCGCAGCATGGAGTTCTCTTTTGACAGTTTCGGTTGAAATGGGGTCCTGCAGATGACTGTTCATTTCGGATGTTATCTCTGATAATGATTGCTTGTGCTTTCGGGCCACTATGCGCTTCAACACCCGTCTATCCTTATCATTAAGTTTTGCCTTTCGCCTACTGTTGTGCTTTGAAGATGCCACCTTAGCGTCTTTCGTGTACGCTGTCATAACGGCTGATCACGCGCCAAAAGGTTTGCTGTTTCCGTCACCGAGGCTCCAGCTTAAACGTGCTTCAACAATCATGCCTCTTTGGAACTCTGTCAGGTGTCTCAGAGAGTATGATAGAAGCATGTGACACCTAAGACTGCTGTTGAGAGAATTATACCTTTCCTTTCAAGGCCATTAGGTGGCAGACTTCTGTTCCAGGTGGCGCGACTGTACTGTAGATGTGAAGCGCATATACTTTTTAACAGGTGTTTGTATTATTTTGTACCCCATCTGTATGTATCAGCATTTTAATGGGGGCAGCACATGACTTTCCCTGTAGACTCGTATTCACGTTCTCTTTATTTCTTCAATAATTCCTTAAATTGAATTTAATGGCACAAAATAACACCCATAATTATTTAAAATGACACTGAATGTGCACTTTTAATTCAGTTTCCGTTTTCATTGGGTAACTGGACTGGTAACTAATCACAGTAGCTCGTGTCACGTCCATTCGTCAACTCCACTCCAACGGAAGGGTGGGTCCTTTTTATAGTCTCTCCATAGAAACGTCTGGAAATCTCTATATCTCAAAGAACAATCGTTCTATCGAGAAGTTTCTGGAACACGCCGGAAATCGCCAATAATGGACTTTTCACGTGACTATGAACGTTTGGAGTCGTAAGCTGTCAAAAGCGCTTAAAAAATTGATAGGAATATCAATGAACGTTATGCTACGGGTCTTCTTGTAAACCGTTCATGCGTTGTAAAAGAAGTCAAATGATTGCGTTATGTAGGGAAAGCCATGTGCTTGCTGCCCACATTCGATTATTTTAGTGGCAATGACCTTAAAATTAAAAGTTAATTTCTTGAATGTTTCACCAAATGTTTATTCATTAGAAGCGCGGTTCAATTGCTAATAATGAATATTAAGGCAAAGGTAAGCATTTAAGTCACTATCTTCAACTTATTATTACGAACGAATGATCTCTCACTGGCGTCCCTCGACTTGTATTTCATCTCGATCGCAAACTAAACAGTGCCATCGGTTTGTTTTCTGCAGAAGACAGCGGTACGAACATTCTTTCTCTGACGTCATTCTATGGTTGCTAGAATTTCGAGGCAGAAAAAGGGTCGCCAGATCGGGCGATATATCACCCATTCGGTGACTTCCGGAATATTCCAGAAACTTCTAGAAATAACGATTAGTTTAGAAGATATTAGATAATTTTGGAAATTTCTACAGAGAAATTTCCAATAGTTTCTATGGAAGGACTCTAAAAAGGACTCATCACTCCGTCGGAGTTCAGTGGACACTATACGAGCTACAGTGAACTGTGTTTTTACCAGTTCACTGTAGGAATACTAGCTGTCGTTTTGAGAAATTATTTTCGCCAGTATTTTGAGAATAATATCGCTTATTGTGTGTAATAAGTGGAATATTTAAGTGCTGTTTGATTGTATAGTGTTCCTGTTTATTTTGTGCTTGTGTAAGTTATTCAGAATCTCGGACCCGTTCTTGTATCCTGCGCGTACACCCACGATTCTAGAGGACACGTGGAGGATCGCCCAGGCACTTCGTGATTCATGCAAGATGGGGCCCGACCACACAGTATCTCAGTCGTTTTTGCCGTTTCGTAACATTATTGTTGTTCTTTTATTTGAATGTGAATAACAAGTATACTTGGGATATCTTTTTGTCAAACTTGGTATCAGTGGAAATGAAGTTTTTCAAGCCCTTTAAGATGCGCAATAATGGAGATCAATTGAAAAAAAAATAATCACATACTGCTTAAAAATAGATTTTTCCATGAAAAAGTCGATTTGAGCAACTTCAGCTGATGTTAACTTTTATTTAAAAAACAATCTTTTGCCCGAGTGAGTTTTCGCTTCATCTTCCCAACTATAAAAGCTAGCTCGATCTTCATAGATAGATATAAATAATAAGCGACAAAAGTGTTTAGTAAAATATCCAATTTCCAGATGAATCATATTTTTACAAAGTTCTTATAGTTTTCGAGACATCCTCTTGTCAATCTGAAAAAAATGATAAATATCTGCTATAAAGTTCAACGCTTATATCTTAAAATTAAAAGTGAAGACCAATAAATAAATAATTTATAGCCCTTTAAAAACTCTACAAAGATTGGATTTCGGATTAGGTCGTTAGTTGTTGTTGTTGAGACCCAGACCGTCCGACCTACCAGAAAGGTGTAAGGTAACTGTATGGACGGCCGGGAAGTGCCACCCAATTTAGACCGGAACCCAGTGGGGGAGGCATCCACAGGGACCGTACCCTCCTTCCCCTACCACCAACCTCTCGGAAGGACTTACGGACCCACATGTTTAACGTGATCGTACTCCGCATGAACACGGCGGCATTTGTGGTAGCGTGCAAATCTAGCGCGCAAACCACGGGGATACCGCACCCGAGATGGGCAACAGCACGCGGTGTTCCGAGGTGGTCACCCACCAAGTACTAACCGCGCCCGATGCTGCTTGACTTCGGTGATCTAACGAGAACCGGTGTTTTCAGCACGGTACGGCCGTTGGCCCACGCCACATTGTGTGGAATCACGCTTTATCATGTCATGTGACACTTGAGAATGCGAAAATGCATGCGATGTTGAGCCAGAAAAGGAAAATCAGCGATATCTTTCTCAAAAATCCGGCGACCAAACCTAGTCAGACCACCATAGATAAAGAGAGTGACAACAACTGTGAAAATCAAGAAACATGTGAACCAAAGAAGATTAAAATACACAGTGTCAGTGAACACACTTTAAGCAAATGGAATTGGTTGGTAGTGGAAAATTTTGAATCATCTAAAAAATTGTTTTGCAGTGTTTGCAAGAACCATGCATTGCAAGGTCTAACGAGTTTTAGTGCTGGATGCACCACACTGAAAAGTGAGACTTTGGAAACACAACAAAAGCAAAGTTCATACTGATGCCTGTTTTGCAGAATGAGCCAGGGCAAATAAAGGTGAAAGTGAACCACCGGGCTACCGCGCCCGAGTTGTGCCAACAGCACGCGGTGTTCCGAGGTGGTCACCCACCAAGTACTAACCGCGCCCGATGCTGCTTGACTTCGGTGATCTAACGAGAACCGGTGTTTTCAGCACGGTACGGCCGTTGGCCTTTAGGTCGTTAGTTTGTAAAATCTGGAGTGATTATAATTCCGATAGTTTAGTGTTTTGCAAAAGTGGTTCTGGTCTTGATATTTTAATATTTTGAACTGTTTTCTTTCGACCCAGACCGTTCGGCCTACCCGAAGGTATAAGGCATCTGTTTGGCCGGTCGTTTGGAATGGCTTTGTAAATGTCTAAAAAGAACAAAGAGAGTTGTTTTTTACGCTCCTTCCTTTTGGCTCCATTTAACCACGGCCATAGCCGATTTTGTTTGAGTAACAGACTTTGCAGTTGTGCAATAGAGCTCACGCCTGTGTTGAGTGCCCAGTACTGCTTCTTTCTAATTTTCAATTAAAAGTCATTAAACACGTTATAAAGTACCTTTATAATTCCTGAATTGACTTCAATCTAATATAAACTTCCAATTCTGCCTAATGACTAGATTTCGACGAAGGAATCACGACATTTAACAAATAAATGAATTTATTAACAGCTAACTTGACTGAAAACTCAAAACACACACACACATATATATATATATACATATATATATATATATATATATATATATTACAAATTCATGTACAAATTATTTACAACGCTAGCCTCACAAATTCTACCCGAGGCATACTCATCTACAAAAAACTTCAAACCTAACTTATTTCTAAACTGACTTTCAATCTGAACCTAAGATTATCAACCGAAGACACACTATATAGACTCACAAGATTGTAAGCTATATAACTCTCGATCCGAACACGGCAGAATGGTAGAGCCGTCATTCGAAAGTCTGCCCTTCTTACAGATCTGGCCCAACGTGAGTATGAGATTCTTCGGAATCAAAGTGGAAAAGTTTTGGACGTACATTAAAATGGGGAAAAAGTAGAATTAGAATAAAATGATAATAAATAATAGAATCCCCACAAGGTGTCAAATATTATAAATATCTTATAAGGTAAAGTTTAGAATTTGAAGGTCAGCCAAGTGTTAAAGTTGTTATCGCTCTAAAAGCCTATGTCTAAGAAAAGACGTGGCATGTTTGATAAACTGAAACGCAAAAAATAGTCTAACGGGTATCATTCAGCCGATCTATCCCGGAGCGCTCTTTCAACTTATTATTCTCGCACCTCGAGGGGATATTTTTCTTGCCCGGAACACACTATCGTTCGACGGCTTTTAACAATTTTTATCCCCTGTTAAACAATGTCGAAATAATTCTTAAAACAGGGCGTCAAAGCCTGGAGTGGACCTTTTTGCATAACTTGCTTTTAAAGACTCCTTTATCTAGAAAATATTCCGCTCTTCAAAACAGGAGATACAATAAATGGGGGAGAAAGAAGACACGTGACAGTGCTCTTCAAATTTCTGTAGAATATCAAGAAGCGTTCTATTATCTGACTGTGTATGATTAAAACAAAGATCTGATGGGATTAGATCAGTGTCTATGGCTCGAGAATATTTTACCTATAACGAGCGAAATGACTGGAGAAAATTTTCCTTCGTTTTACCATTGTTGTTTAAGAGTTAAAATGCGGCATCATATGTAAGAAATTTAATTACTTGTATATTAAATACCAGAGACTTATCTCTTACTGAGAGCATAGAAAAATAAAATATATTGAAGTGCATATATATACTATACTAGCAGCGATTACCCGGCGTTGCTCGGGATTTACCATGCAGAACTGTGATAAAAATGACACCGGAACATATAGCGTCGTGAATCTTATACATTGTTCATTGTTTTTTCACTGTGAAAGATGTCAATTCATTGCATTATGTAAGAAAAAAAATCATTGCATTATATAAGTCATAGCTGCATAAGAAAGAATTTTCCTCATGAAAGGCTGATAATTATATAACCATTTTTAACACTTTACAACATAGTTGAAGAGTGTTTATGACTTTGTTCATTCTGTCTGTCTGTCCGTTAACACGATAACTGCCGTAAAAATGACTTTATCAAAATGAAATTTTAGTATGTTGTTCAGACGTTCTGTGGGACCTATGGGAATATAAATGAATAATATCACCCAATTAGTTTTGGATTGAACCCAGGTTAAAAAAAGGAAATACATTGAACTTTATGGAACCTAATTTTTCAAACATTTTTAAGCTAATATGAAATTCACAAATTACTTCGAAAGTTTTAGGAAATATTCAAATTATCTCATAAAATATATAAAAAAATGTTCAGCAAAATATATTCAGTAGTTTTTTTAAAACAATTAAAATAATAATTAAACCCTTTATATGAAGAGATCACGTGACCATTATATGAAGAGATCACGTGACCCACTTCAAAAATTAAATGTGGCATCCATCTTGTGCCGAAATCCTGATTTTCAAAATTATTTTTAATTTATATTTAGTGTCGTAACCGTCCTAAAACCGCTTTATTTTTGCTTAATTTCTGTGTTTCTGTATTCTGAAACAGCACAATTACAATATATTTGAGTTTAAATGATCAAAACCATCCATATTGTGTCAAAATTGTGATTTTTAAAGTTTTTTTCAATTTAAATTGAGTGCTGTATCCGTCCTAAAACTGCTTTATTTTTGCTTATTTTCTGTGCATCTGTATTCTGAAACAACACAATTACAATATATTTGAGTTTAAATGATCATCCAACTTTGATTATTTCTACAACGAAACATAATTTTTACTTATGGAGAATGTAAACTGATCAGGCTGTAAGATGAGTTGTATAAGAATTGCTGAATTTCTTTAATTCAAAATTATTTTGCTCAGATGTCTGCCATATTTATGATATGAATGAAATATTCGTTGATTTTACATAGAGAAGCAGACGATTTATTGGCAGACTTCTTCGATGAAGTTTTATGCATAGAGTTAAATTACTTTGGCCTCCATGGTTTTAAGTAGAATAAATATTTTGATACTGTGATGAATGAAACAAAAATGTATGAATGAAATTATTTACTGCTTTTACACAGAGAGCCAGGCACCGGCCGTCCAAATAGTTGCTCTTAGTCCTCTGGACGAGTCGGACGGTCTGGGTCTTCTACAGAGAGCCAGGCCTTCCGGACGCGGAAGGCCCAAAAGTATACTAAGCCAGAAAGCCTTCTTTCAAATCAGACGCCAAACTTCGTTTTATCGCCAGCGTGATACGCGAAGGAGTGCTCTCTCTCTCTCAAGGTTACTATAGCAGCCATATCAAGAGAAAGGACTCTCGCAATTTGGTTTATCTTTTTATAGAATATATGTATAACTTACAATTTAGCAATAGAGACACGTTTTAAATGGATTGTCTCTTAGATTGGAATTAAATTAATTCAATACTGATTAGATTAAAGAAGCCGATATATAACTTACAATTAAGCAATATGGGCTTATCGCCGATATATAACTTACAGTTAAGCAATATAGACACTTTTTAAATGCATTATCGCTTAGATTAGAATTAAATTAATTCAGTATTGACTCAAAGAATCATTTTATTATTTTCTAATGCTATTGTATAGAGGAAGTTCACGGATAATCACGACATTTAGACGAAAAAATACACTTAAAGACACCATGGGGCGCGGTAGCCCATTGGTTAGCGCGCTGGAGTTGCACTCGGTAGGCCCGGGTTCGATTCCAGCCACTGCCAAAACTGCCGCCGTGTTCATGCGGAGTACGATCACGTTAAACATGTGGGTCCGAAAGTCCTTCCGAGAGGTTGGTGGTAGGGGAAGCAGGGTACGGTCCCTGTGGATGCCTCCCCCACTGGGTTCCGGTCTAAATTGGGTGGCACTTCCCGATCGTCCAAACAGTTACCTTACACCTTTCTGGTAGGTCGGACGGTCTGGGTTTCAACAACAACAACAACTTAAAGACACCATGAACACATTTCGAACATTTTGGAAAATATTTCCATCAGTGTGTGTGTGTGCATCTGTGGGGTGCGAATGCACGTATCACTATGGCAATTTATATGTAGATGCATTCTGTAGAAAATTAGAAACAGGTGGAATATTTTTGTAATAAATGGGATTAAAACATTATTCGAAATTAGAGATTTTAAATTAGAGAGAGTACGTACAGCCACGAAATTCTATATGTAGCTACATTATGAAAAAATTAGAATTAGGTACATCATTCGAGAGAGAAAGAGTGTGGTTGTGTGTGTGTCAAAATATAGTGCGATCAAAATATAGTGTGGTAGCTGCAGGAGAAGTCGACCTTGTTTCGAACGAGTAGGATACAAAGGCGCCCATAAAACTTATTCCTGAGATACCCAGACTCAAGGATGGGAGGTTAATATCTATTAACTTTACCTACATTTCTGATCTTGAACGTTCGAGGGAGCGAAAGTGCTCCATCGCGTTCCCCTATGGGCGCCCATAGAACATTTTCCAGAGGGTAAACTCATGGATGAGAAGTACAATATTGACTAGCTTGATACCTACATTTGTGACTTTGAACGCCCCTATGGGCACCCATGGCTATAAGTGTTGAAAACCCAGACCATTTGACTAGCCCTATAGGGTTTACAGCAGCTGTTTGAGTAGCTGGGAGAGATGGCTATAAGCACAGACTAATATAGTATTCTGTGGCTATAAGTGTTGCAGACCCAAACTACTCAACTGACCCAGAGGGCTTACAGCAGCTATTTGAGTGGCCAGAATGGCTATAAGAAAGCCCAGACCATACGACCAACCCGAAGGCTTATGGTAGAGAGTGGCTATAAGTGTTGAAGGCCCAGACCACCCGACTCGTCCAAGGACTTAGAGCAGCAATTTGGGTGGCCGGGAAAAGTGGCTACAAGTGTGTAAAGCTTTAGACTTCACAGAAACTTTTGTGGGGTCTGGAAAGACTCTATTTTTCCACCCCTGGGTGGGGAAATCGAAACTCAACTCCATTAGGTTCTGTCCTGAGGTTAATAGTATAAGCAGGGAGTTTTTTCAATGAGTGCCCATAGGGGAGGGAAAGGAGGCACTTCCGAAAGGAGGCCCATAGGGGAGGGAAAGGAGGCACTGGACATTCAGGGTCCCATATGTGGGGATCAAGGTAGTCGATATTGTACATATTGCGTTTAACTTCTAAAAAAGTGCTATGGGCGCCCATGCTTATAGTATCAACAACGGGACAGAATCTAACGGAGCTTAATATTTTTGTTTCTCTCTCGAGGGCGAATAAAATGGGTGGGAGTGTCAAAAGGACTTTATCAATCAATGAGTTTGAGTCCTTCACAGCTTAATCGAATTAACTTTTATTTTGTGCAAATATTTGAAACGATTATAACCGCGAAACTCAACATATCTTAAATCAAGAATATTAATTTCCCCAACGGGACAGGAATTATCAAATAAATTTAACTTCATTTTCCAAGATATTGACTATTCATCAATTTGACATCATTTTTATTAATTTTAGTGTCATTTTTGCCAATTTGGAAACATTTTAAATAAAATGTCAAGTTGACGATATTTTGTTAATTTATCGACAAGCATTACAGACAGACAGACAAACTAATAA
The DNA here is from genome assembly GCA_951213105.1 of Amaurobius ferox. NCBI lineage: Eukaryota > Metazoa > Arthropoda > Arachnida > Araneae > Amaurobiidae > Amaurobius > Amaurobius ferox. The sequence continues at coordinate 109,026,093 of OX578155.1, read as the reverse complement.
ATTACATTTGACGAATTGTTTGATGTCAAAATTCAAAACTATTGTGAAACAGTGTCTCGTGTGAATAAAACCTACCAGAATGATGCTAACACCGTTGTCACATAATATTGTACATGGAATGGAAACATATTACGGTAGTTAGCACTGTTTTAATTTCATGTATTTTTTAAAATTTATTTGAAAAACGTACAATATAAAGAACGGTTCATGCTATTATCCCAAAGTTTATGTTATTCATTTTCTAATAAAAAATTAAATAAAAAATGATATTTTATGTAACAATATTAAAGGTTCTAATTTTTTATGATTTTTTTCAAAATTTTATTCGAAAGTTTGGAGCTGGTTTTCAAATATTCTATTGCTTATAAAATCAATAGACTTCCAGTATTCACTGATTGTATTAATCGATTTTTGTTTGTTTGAAACGTTTCATCCGTTCGTTAGATATTGCATCCACTGACTCAAGGACGCACACACTAATATACATAAACACACACTAATACACATACACACACTAATATACATGCACATACTACATACATTAATACACACACACACACACACACACACACAGATATCACTTTAAAAGCATTCGATTCGATTTCAGGAATGTTTGAAACAAGCTCTATCGTCGAAAACACTAAGTAGAATTTGAGTTTTCAACCTCGTCCTAATACTTTCCCTATACATTATATCAGTGTTTTTCAAATTTATTTTCTTACGAAACTCTTTCGAAATTTAATTTGATGGTAGAACCCCAAAATAAGAAATATCCCCATTTGTCCAAATTATGCATCAAAATTTTACACGTTTTTAAATTCAAGACAATTTGCATGAAACTATCACGTCGCGGAATCCCAAGGGTTCCGAAAACCTTGAAAAGTCCACCTTCAAAAACGATGATTATTCTAGGTATGTCTGAAAAGTAACATTTATTGCTCCCACAAACCGAAAATGTCAAGCAAATTTCCTTAAAATGTCACAAATTTTGCATTTTTAAAATGACAAATATTCTTTCCTTTCAAATAATCTTCAATTTTCGTCACTGATTGTTGTACTATATAAGTATTGAACAACATACGGATCCTACACATATCACATATATTTACTCCAAAATCTCGCATATAAACGTTTTATTCAAATAATAAATTATATATGTGGGTGGAACATTTCTTACACTCATTGCAAACAATCTGTGTGCAGTACAAAAAGGTCTTAAATACATGTATTTTTATAGTATTACTTTAAAACCAAAATGTACATAAAACATGATTTAAATAATGGGAAACAAATGCATCTAATCTGTCTTCATGAACAATATCGCGGATTAAAAACAATCGTCTTTCTCTCCGCTTTTGCAGGAGTTGCAAAAATAGTGTACCAGAACTGGCGATAAAACGACGTTTGGCGTGCGATGTGAGGGAAGCTTTCTGAATTGGTATACCTTTGGGCTTATCGCCTTCCGGACCGTCCAAACAGTTACCTTACACCTTTCTGGTAGCTGCAGCTTGGTTTTCCGGTGTCCACAGAAATAAAGTATTAATAAACAAACTGAAGGACTGTATTCAAACTGCGAGAGAGATTTCAAATTCTGTTAAGTGACACTTCTGTGAGTATTCTCTGCTCTTAATTTTTGGTGATCTATGAATTTCTTAATCCTGTTTTTGCTCCTGGGTTCTCCCCCTTTGGTGTAAGACTCCTTGAATTTCTTGTGCATTACTTGATTTTAAGTATGTCAGTCTGTCGGATGTTAGTTGTGTGTGATGACCAATGTATTGTGTAAGGATTGTTTGTTGTGTAAAGTTTTACACACAGATTAATACCCTGCTCTAAGTCCTCTGGACGAGCCGGACGGCCTGGGGCTTTCACACAGATTAATACCCGGCCGTCCAAATAGTTGCTCTTAGTCCTCTGGACGAGTCGGACGGTCTGGGTCTTCTACACAGATTAATACGCTTCCCGACCGTCCAAATAGTTACCTTACACCTTTCTGGTAGGTCGGACGGTCTGAGTTTCAACAACAACACCTTTCTGGTAGATCGGACTGTCTGAGTCTCAACAGCAACAACAGAGAGCCAGGCGATTTATATTTGGATGACGTCATTTGAATCGAGTTCGTGTTATTCGATGAAGTTTTAAATTTTCAATATCATTCATTATTGTGATATATTACCGCTGAATGTATAGCATTTCAGAGATGTTTAAATAAAATTTAAGTTGGAAAGTGTTTCATAATCAATGCTTTATACATAATTAATCTTGCTTGTCATTTCTTAATATTTTCGTTGTTGAGTAAGCCTGTGAAAAATAAACCATGGTGATAGTTTCCATTTAAATTCATATTTCAAACCTGCGATTTTCAAAAGTGACTAATACGTTCAATAAACTCCCACAAAACTCATTTAATTGATTTAATCGATTTTTACGTTTTAAACCAACTATTTCCAATCTTTTTCGTTGGGAATCATGGAGTTAGAGAGTAGAACTTCTAGGAAAAGTTTCGTTTTCCATTAATATCTCGACAATCCCTGGTCTTAGAAACTCGAAACTTGGACTAAATTTATGGGTGACTATTTTAAAGCTACCCATCATATTTCATTAAATTGGGTTTAGCCGTTCTCTCATGATGATGAGACAAATGGAAGTTTTGTTTTTCACTAATATCTCGAGAACAACTGGTCGTAAAAACTCGATACGTAGACTAAATTTTAAGTGGAGCTATTTCAAGACTACCCACCAAATTTCATCAAATTCGGTTCAGCCGTTCTCCCGTGATGTTGGATCATACATACATACGTACATACTTTATCTTCTTTATATATATAGATGATATAAGAAAGAATCTTCCTCATAAATTGCTGATAATTAAATAACCATTTTGATTTCTTAATACTTTTCGTTGTTGAGTAAGCCTGTGAAAATTAAATCATGATGATAGAGTTTCCATTTAAGTTCATATTTCAAACTTGTGATTTTCATAAGTGACTAATACATTCAATAAACTCCCACAAAACTCATTTAATTGACTTTCACGTTAAAACCAACGATTTCCAACCTTTTTTGTTGGGAATCATGGAGTTAGAGAGTAGATCTCCTAGGAAAAAGTTTCGTTTTCCATCGATATCTCGACAACCCCTGGATTTAGAAACTCGAAACTTGGACTAAATTTATGGAGGCTATTTCAAAGCTACCCACTGAATTCCATTAAATTCGGTTCAGCCCGTGATGATGCGACAAACAAAAGTGTCGTTTTCCACTAATATCTCGAGAACCACTGGTAGCAGAAACTCGAAGCATGGACTAAATTTTTATCGGGGCTATTTCAAAACTAGCCACCAAATTTCATCAAATTTGGTTCAGCCGTTCTCTCGTAATGTTGAATCATACATACATACATACGTACGTACATATATACTTTTCTTCTTTATATATATAGATATTACTATATATGAAATCCCATTGTTGTAAGTTGATTAAATAAACGTTCAATACGCGACTTCACTTTTACATACTGGAAGGTATGCCCGTCATAAGACGGAATTCAAAATTTTCAAAATATTACTTTCCATTTAGAGTAATTTTTATCAATTTAGCGACATTTGGAGAAATCTCGCAAAATTCTTTGCCAAACGTCACGGGCGGAAGAACAGAGAAATGGCTTTTTCTTATACTAGATTCTTATATTCTTTCCAAGATACTGAATTTTCTTTGATTGGGTGGCATTTGCATTCAATTTTGTTCAATTTTGAGACATTTTTGTTTTAGCCAAAATTGTCGCCAAGTGAGACAGTTGGATTGACAGACAAACGTTGCCGAAACATCATTACATTCCCTTTTAAAACAGAATTAATTTCATTGATTTGATATTATATTTATCGATTTGGCAGCATTTGATAAATTTGACATTTTAAAAAGTCGCCAAATTTGTCGCCAACTGGAATGGTTGGATTTAACATATAAACGTTATCGAATCATTACAATACTATTCCATTCAAAAAGCCTTTTTAAAAAGAAATCGCCAAGTTGGCGATACCTAGCCAAAATTTTCGCCAAGAGTTACCCATACATAAATAGATAGACAGATAAATAAGGTGCTTAGGTAGCCACATAAATAATTTCAGGCAGAATAACAGCACTTAAAAAAAAAACCCGCATCCAAACTGCTGTCATTAAATTCAATGATATAAAAACTACTTTCAAATACAGCACACACTGAATTAGATGGGCCAATTGATGTTCAATGCAAAAACACAGCCATTTTCTTTAAGACAACAACAACAACAAAAAAAAGCGCAGCCTCAATTTTTCGTCAACGATCGCTCAATCACAAAATTTCCTTCATAACAAGGGTGTCAATAGTCGTCGATTTTAATAACTACGATTTGCACAAAGAGAAATAACATGAAAATATAGAACAATAGATACAAAGATAAAACGGTACACAAAGATAAAATATAGCGTTTACTTTATTTATGTGCACTCCAACTTAAGCGCGTAAACAGCGTGGTTTCAATTTAAAACTTGTTCGAAAGCTTGAATAATTTATGAAGTTTTAGAATTTCTTCTGCCCTCCCAATTCTCCTCTTTGCATATTATTTACGGTCTCCGTTATTCATTTTACTTCTTTTCAAAGCTTCTTTTTTATTACAACCATGTTTATGATCCTTCCAGCATGCTTCCTTCTGAGACATTCAAATCATTCAGAGTAAAAATATCGCTGGACTATTTTACATCCTTCACGAAACCACGTCCAAAAGGAATATTACAATATTTATTTCGTATAGCCCTTGTGAAGGCGTCGGAATGAACATGCAAGGAATTTTTATAAAAACAACAATTTTATTCTTAAACTGTATAAATCATGAAATAAACTCCATTAACTTAATTACACATAATAAATCAAAATGTACAAGGTCTACCTTTTCTACCATCGCCTGCACCCACACACGCCACGTTCTACGTCGTACAAACTCGTATTATCTTGAACCCCCTCGAACCATCTCTCGTGCTTGGCACTTCGCCTTTTATAAACCAGTTGCCAGCTCCCTCTACCGTCCGCAATCTACGTGGCTGTTATCTAAATCTAGGCTCTTCTTTCCCCGGGGGAGACATTGCTTGAAAATTAAGAAGTCGAGAATAGAATTGTTAACCCTTACAGACTTGTTTCCGAATCTAGCGCATTTTCATAATAATCTCAATGAACTCAATGACTGAACTCAAAAATAGAACAACAAACGGGTCTGCATTATTTCTTTTCGCGTAATTATTTATCCCTTCTACCTATTTTTACATTTCCCTCAATAATCAATTCACTTTATCTTATATAATAAAAGAAGAAATATTTTTGTGCGTTCTGCGTTGCGGAAAATCTAAGCTTCGAACAGCCTCGAATTTCAGTACAGAGTTAACCGAACTCTCGTGACTGAAGTTTAAAATAATTAATAATCCAGATATGAAATATTCATAAAATATTTTGTAGCATGGTAATTAATATTTTGCTTGTTCGTCAATGAGACGCTTGTTTTAAAGCCGAGATAAATTACTTTTGACTTCTGTTTACTGTTTAATCATTACTTATATAAAAAATCTGATGTGGGCAACACATGACTTTCCTTATATAATGTAATGAATTCACTAATTTTACAGTAAAAAAATAGGTTTTTCTTAGAGTAGATACTAATATTCTTTCCAAGATATTGAATTTTCGACAATGAGTCGTCATTTTCATTGATTTAGCATCATTTTTATCCATTTGGTGAGATTTTCGTTAATTTGGCAACATTTCAAAAAAGTCGCTAAGTTGTCGACATTCCGCCAAATTCGTCGCCGAAATCTCGCCAAGCGTTATGCACTAAGAAAAAAGTTATTCTTACAGCAGATAAATGACTATTGGCGTTTAAATACAAAAGTATTATTCAAAGTATATTTTTTCATGAATGGAACAAGCTAGATCCACGAGAATGATGTTACTCAATTTATCGCATGGTATTACATATGAAAAGTGAACATGTTTCTCAATAGGAATTTTTTTTTTATGTGACTTTTTCATAATTTTTTTGAAAAATGTACAATATCTCGAGAACGGTTCATGTTAGAGTTCTAAAATTTATGCCAATCGTTTTCTAATGAAAAATTACATAAGAAATGTCTATTTGCGTAACTTTATTAGCGGTTTTGATTTTTTGACGATTTTTTCAAAATTTTATTCAAAAATTTAGGGGAGTTCTGAACATTCGATTACGTATAAAAACAATAGGCTTCCAGTGTTTACGGATTGTGATTTTTGTACCAAATTTGGTTCGAATCGGTCCATTCGTTCGTCAGTTATCGTCTCCACAGACTCACTGACACACACACACACACATACTTTCACACACACACACACACACACACACACACACCCCCCCACACACACACACACACACAGACATCACTTCAAAAATGTTTGATTCGTGATCAGGGATGCTTGAAACGTGCTCTCCCGTCGAAAACTCGAATTCGAATTTTCGACCCCGTCACAATACTTTCCTTATACATTATGTATATAAGGAAAGTAAAAAAAGCTAACTTGTAACTTTCCAGTTACTATTCCCAAATAACGACTGCTACACATAACACCTGTTACCTGCTAATAGAGTAATAATAACTTATTATTTGCATTTTCAACTTAATCATTGTAAGAAGTTAAATGAATACTGGATAAGCGTGTCTGTATTATTCGACGGAATTTTAAAAAATTTGATATGGGCAGTACACGACTTTCCCTGCAGACTCATATCCACGTTCTCTTTATTTCTTCAATAATTCATTAAATGGAGCTTAATGGCACAGAATAACGCCCAGAATGACGTTGAATTTGTACTTTTGATTCAATTTTCGTTCTCATTGGGTAACTGGACTTATTGTCAAAGGTGGCGCAGCGAAAATGCGAAAAAACCTTAATATCACGAGAACAGCTAGTCTTAGTGTAATGGGGTTGGTCTTATTCTTTTATCGGTTAAAGTATAAAACAAGCATTATTAAGTACAAAACAAGCATTTAATGGATATATTTGAGCGTACGTAGTTTTTTATTTTAGATTTGAACGATTTTTGAGGACCATTTCGTATTAAAAGGTAAGCTATTTTTTTTCGAATCGTACCCAAATCTAATCAGCACCGGGGTCACCCACAAGTGGAAAACCAACTCTATAAAATTTTATGAAATTGGGTTCATTAGTTTTGGTGTTAGAGTGGATGCATATATTACACAGACAGAAAAACACACACACGCAGACGTCAAGCTAAAAATATATTTTTCGTGTTCTAGAGGTCCCAAAACGTGTCGATCCGTCGAAAACTCGAGTTGCGATTTTCGGTATGATTTCAATACTTGGCCTATACTTTTCCATGTATTATTGCAGGGAAAGTAAAATTTGGGCGAGTATGGTGGATTTACTTGGTGTTGACTCTATTTTAGCGTGCAGAATAGAAAATTGAAAATGGACTATGGGAAGGGGATTCTTAGTGAATTTTTCCTCCCATCTTAGTGAGACAATCAGGTTTAATTAGCCAAAAATTAATTATGCAAAAGGGAATTCCATATTCGGAAGGGTGACGGATCAGATTATCAGTCTGCAATTTTGATAAGTTAAAATTTCAGCAAACCCGATTACTTCACCGTTTTATATTTAAATCCCCATAGGTGCATAATTCAGCGATGCTGAATTCTCGTGCAGTAGAAATAATCAAATTCTAAATGCCGTGTTTCTATATCCATTAAAAACCTCATTTAGTTGACACAAAATACACTTTCTTATAATAGGCATATCTAGGTTAAATATTTCATTTATCAATTAGTTGCAACTTCATTTTTACTCCAAAAACATTTTTAACTAAAATATTCTCATTGGCCAAAATATTACATATCCAATTTCATCAATGTTAACATCATATCTATATGTCAAACCATTTTTATATAATATGTATAATTATCTCATTAAATCTTTTAAATAAAATCAAATGGATGCATATGAATGGTGAGAATTCAACGCTCTTCTTTTTGTGAACAGGGGTGCCATTTCAATCAAAATTAATATCCTCAATTAATTGTCCTTCAACATATTTAAAAGAACGTTAAGCAAAATTCAACCCACATATTGTTGTAATCTGTGATTCTTGTATGCCTATGGTCAATTGCAATAGTCAATGCTTGATTTATAAAATTGTTTGATCATAATTCGATTATCACTGCCTTAGTATGGAGTGTTTTTTTTTTTTTTTTGCACAATATCTGAGTTCATAATGCACACATCAAAAACATAGGCACTGCAGGGGTTCCTCGATTTTTGTTCTTGGGCTCTTATAGCAATTCCATAAGCATCCAGTTCTTGCAATCAAACCTGTAGGTAACTGTAAGTCGAAATCATGGAATCTGGTTCCAACTAATCATGGGATCTGAAAGATTCAAATTTCAGCAACTGGCATGATGTTTCTTTCACAAGATCGGATACTTGAAACTGCGCCCATCTTCTGAATGCGTAATGTGAATAGTTCGATCATCATATGGCTTTTATATATTGTACAAGTACTCTTCAACTGCTCATTCGATCAGGCTTCTTTTCCTGTACCAAAATGTCATTATTAGACAACGATCAGCTCACATATGCAAATCAGAATTTGCAACCATCAATAAAAAAGACATCCTCTTCGTCATACTGGCATGACGAATTTTTGATAAAATTGACTAAAAACGGAGCTTATAAAAAAGCTTCCTTATTATTCCATGTCTAATCAGATAGTAAGGTAGAAGCATAAATCAACAATAGAGTCTTAGGAGCACAGAGTTTATGAAAAAGAGCTCAGGAGCTTGTGAAAAGGGCTTCCTTCTCACTCCATGTCTAATCGTAAAGTCACGTAAAAATGCATATGAAAAGAAAGTCTCAGGATCACAGAGCCGAAGCTCTGCGTCCGTTGACGACAACGATCCAAGAGCATTCTTTCTAGTCTCTTACAAACTCCCTGTACTTTCGCTGCAGCGTATATGAGTGCATAGGTCAATATCCGTACGCCTCAAAGTATTCTTCCGCTCTCGTCAATATCGCGTGTCTTGACAAGAGTCGCATACTGCTCGCTTCTGGGTGGTAATCCCCGGGCAAAAACAAATAAGCAATAAAACTAGGCTCCGGTCTGGCTCTCTTCTCTGGTGCTCTTCGTCACTAAATGCAATAAATGCTTTCACTTCCAAAGAAACTGTCTGCATGCATTCTTTGCTTTCTTGCCTTCTTAGGTTACCATAAATGGGCGTATGCAGCGACATAAAGTTTTACAATAGTTGCTCGAAATGGCCATTAGCTCTTATATGTATTGTCCCTTTCGCACAAGAAGTTGTGAATTTTATCTTGTTACATCTCTTTTTACTGGAGTTCCGAGAAATTGGGCATTCTATGCCGGTGGTCTCTCTTCTCGAAAATGGATGCAGTGCTGGCCTGCACTTTCTCATGGGAAAGTTTTCTTGATAGATAAGAGAGTGTATTCTTTTCTCAAAGTGCCATTTCGAATTATTCTGCTTTCTGGTAATGCTAAAAAAAATAAAGTGCAGCTTCTCACACATAAATTCACCAATACACACAAATATGTCCCGTTCGTTCTAAAGTAACTGCGACGTGGACTTAGCGAGGTTCTGCCCCATAGTCAAATTTTAGTCTTTTGTGTCCCCGGTGTGTGTGTGTATGCGTGAGGGGAACTTTGGTAGGTTTCTGATAGATTTTTACCTTTCCCTTCTATTTCGCCAACACCGGGAAAAAATTCGAAAACCGTTAGAATCGGTCTATACTACATGTGTGCAAAGATTCAGCTTCCTACGACACAGGAGGACTGCCTGAGAGTCTGGAAAGTTTTATATAAAAAAAAACATAATCGAGGGTATTGAAAATACGCCTAAGTTTGGGTCTATACTGGGGTCGATAAGTGTGCAACTTTCTAGGTGACCAGGGAGGCTACTGGAAAGACTAAAAGAACTTTTCGAAGGGAAAAGCCTAAACTCCCGGGGGATAAATCGCAGTGGCGGCTCGTGCATAGGCACTGCGGGAGCGACAACTCTCTCTCTCCTTCGCAGCCTAGCGTGCAGCTTCCTACTTGCGCATGCGCACAATAATCAAATACCACGTCGCTGGAACTATGAAGTGTCGTGTTTGACTGTTGTGCGCATGCGCACATAGGCAGCTGCACGCCAGGCTGCGCGCGCGAGAGAGAGCACTGTCGTTCCCGCAGTGCCTATGCACGAGCCGCCACTGATAAATCGAAAATTGATTCTGTGCCGTTGTCGGTACCACAAGGAAGCAAAGATTCAGTCTTCTAGGCTAATGGAGGGGCTTTTGGAGAGTGTGAAAGAAGAAAAGCACGTTAGAGAATAAATGATTTATTAAATTTTAATTATTATATGTAAAGGTGACATAAGCGAAATCATGATGTATCGTAACGTATTCCCCATTTTTTATAATTCGAAGTTGTGTTAATTTTCAAGATATTGGAAAATAAACCTCCGCGGACTTCAATAACCCATTTTTATATTTTTGAAGGAAACTCCATTTCCCACATCAACAGCTAGTCCGAAATTTATTTCTTGCCGGAGCGATCCTGTCCGGAGAGAATGTTTGATAAAAAATGCTCCTCATTAGCTCCGTAAACGCAGCTGTTTCTGAAAGCTGAAAAAATAAGGGAAAACAAAATATTTATATCCATTTATTGGATGTATTTTTGTAATATGTTTCAATTTTAGGTCTATACTCCGTTTAGAGATGCGGTGACTGCGTTCATTCCAAATTTGGAATTCAATCGATAATAAAAGGTTTGATATTCAGACCTTTTGAGACTCTACTACGAAGAAATGAAAATAAATGATTTTACGTTTAGAGTAATTGTGAGACCAGGAGACATTTTGGCTGAGTTAATGTACGTAGATTTATGATATCTACCAAGCCAGACAAAATCCCAGACTTGTAAGCCCACATTTGCAACAGCCCTGGCCCGAGAGACCTTGAAAGCAATAAATAAAGGCTCTTAAATTACAGGCGTGGTTGGACCTATGTACTGAAAGCGAAATCTGAAACCACGCAGATTGGTTAAAGAATTAACAAAGGAGTAAGTGTTGCTGGATCGCCCGCAGATCAACCCATGAGAGAGAGGGTGTATCTGGAACCTAGTCGAAACGATGTGGCAACAGGCAGAGTGTTGAACAGATAAAAGCCCTTATTCAGAAAAATGAGATTATTCATTAAGATACACATGCATTTAGCAATCGATATTAAGAAATGGTGTGAAGAATGTAATTTTAAGAATGGAGAGGCTATGCGGGCCAGAAAGGTGGTTTAAGAGCCATTGTTGACATTCAGACATGGTGTAAGAAATTCATTCAGACATACGAGTGTGGTGCAGTAGTCAATATATTCAGCCTATAGTCAATATTGAGAGGTGGCGCAACAATCGGTTCAACGTCTAAAGACAGCAACAGAGGTAGATACTCCGAGGTAAAGATATCCTGTACCAGTGAAAAAAGTTTACCATCTCCAGAACCTGTGTGTACTTAATACTTAACTGAATGGAACGGTGCTTAATAAATAAACCAGAATATGTAAAGAAAATTTGTTTTGAGTTTACTTTCTCATTTTATTGAATAATTTTTCTGAAAGTATCGTTCTATTTTCAGTCAAACCTGCAGACATCCGACTCACTCCTCAGCGATTCAGTCTCAGAGCTGGACAAAGGGTCGAACTCCGCTGTATTTCCGGGGGGTCCAGACCCCCTGCCAGGATGTCCTGGTTTCTGGACAACGAGTTACTTTCCAACCACTCGGACTTACTCTCTGTCGACGGCAACGTGACCACCAGCAAGTTGGAGTTCTGGCCATCGAGGAGCGACCAAAAGAAATTCCTGAGGTGCAAAGCAGAGAATTTTCTACTGAGCGGCAGTTCCCTGGAAGACGGGTGGCACCTGAACGTCACGTGTAAGAACTTATATTTTTAAAGAATTAACCAATGAGAAAGTGTTGTTGCATTGTCTCGAGGACAACTAATGAGATACGGAGGCCATATCTGGACCTCAGGAGAGACGATGTGGCAACAGGCGGAAAATCACTTATATTTTTAAAACATAACATTATGGAATTTAAAATGGATTTCTTTTTCTTATTTAAAAAGGTCAGGTTTGCGGAGTGAATTTCGAAATGACACCAGCGACAACGGAAACATCTAAATCAGTGTCAATAAAATACTAGGCTGGAACTTTCCCTCACAATTTCATGTCCAATGCCTTTCCGTGCCTGCATCGCGATAAACTAATGTCTAATCAAATGGTTTCTATTTTTAACACTTTCCAACGGAGTTGTTAAGTATTTATGATTTTGTTCATTCTGTCTGTCTGCCTGCACGATAATTGCCGTAAAAATGACAGTGTCCAAATGAAATGTCCGTATGTTGTTGAGACGGTCTGTGGGACATATGGGAAGGTAAATGGATATCACCCAATTAGTTTTGGATGGAACCCGGGTTGAAAAAGTGAAATACGTGGAACTCCATGGGACCTCATTCTTCAAACATTTTTTAAGCGGAGTTAAAATGTACACATCGCTTCGAAAATTTTAGGAAATATTAAAATTATCACGTAAAATGTGTAAATGTATTTCCTCAAAATATGTTAAGTAGTTTAAAGAAAAATTGAAATAATAATTAAACCCGTATTATATGAAGAGATCATGTTGTTGTTGTTGAAACCCAGACCGTCCGACCTACCAGAAAGGTGTAAGGTAACTGTTTGGACTGTCGGGAAGTGCCACCCAATTTAGACCGTGACTTTAGAAGTGCCACCCAATTTAGACTCCCCCAGTGGGGCAGGCATCCACAGGAACCGTACCCTCCTTCCCCTACCACCAACCTCTCGGAAGGACTTTCGGACCCACATGTTTAGCGTGATCGTACACCGCATGAACACGGCGGCAGTTTTGGCAGTGGCTGGAATCGAACACGGGCCTACCGAGTGCAACTCCAGCGCGCTAACCAATGGGCTACCGCGCCCTATGAAGAGATCCTGTGACTCATTGCAAAATAAAACAGTACATCCATTTTTTTTTCCGCTGTGTGAAAATCGTTATTTTGAAGGAACGTTAATATTTATGTTTAGTGTTGCATCCGTCCTAAAACCACTATATTTTTGCATATTATTAGTGTATCTAAATTCTGTGCTTACGCAATTACAATATTATTAATTTTAAATGATCCCTAAACTTCGATTATTTCTACAACGAAGACTAACTCTTCTAGACTAGACTCTTTAACGTATGCAGAATATAAACAAATCAAACGATTGTAAGATGAGTTGTATAAGAATTGCTGAATTTTTTAATGCAAAATTATTTCGCTCAGGAGTCTGGAATATAAGTGATATGAATGAAATATTCATTGATTTTACATAGAGAAACAGACGATTTTCTAGCATTGTCTTTTTCGATGCAGTTTTAAGTTTCCCAGTAAAATAAATTATTGTCGTACTGTGATAGTTTTAAAATATCACCGCTTAATATATATCATTTTAGATATGTTTAAATAAAATTGCATTTCAGTTGGAAAGTGTTTCATAACCAATGCTCTGTGCACGACTCATCTTTCTCGTTAAATATTCGTTTCGCCACTTTTACAGAATATTTTATTAAGCATTCCAAACGTTGAAGTCGTTTTTATAAACGGCAGCAACAAATCATGGCTCTCCAAGTGTAAAGTATTTCGAATTTAAATAGATTTTTTTTCTCAATCCTGCTACCACGAAATCATTCAACCATTTCTCCCAAACGCTTAACATGTCTCCTTCATCCCTCTAGACGTACCACTGGTGACCTTGAGCATCCGCAGTTCTTCGAAACATCAGCATTCGTCGTTTCTGGAAGGAGATGACGTGCGATTCAACTGCGAGGTGAAGGCGAATCCCCCGGCTCACGAGGTGGGCTGGCTGTTCGACGGCGATCCCCTGAGTCCGGACGACCCCGAGCGTCTGGTCAGCTTCAAGACCCTCCTGGTGAAGAGGGTGCAGAGAGAGCACAGAGGCAGGTACCAGTGCTACGCCAACAACACCGAAGGGCAAGGAATCAGCAGGGTCATTAACCTCAGGGCCATGTGTAAGTTATTCTAATTCCTGTCTCTCTTTTCAGGGACGTCCCTAAGTCTTGGGACATCGTGTTTGCAGAGGGCCTCAAAATTATATTATTTATATTTTTATTGAACCGCTTTGGCATATGTTTGTAAGACTCATTTGAGCATCATAGCTAATCCGTTTTAATGTATGTTATATTACTCTACATTTTACCATGAGTCATGTGTGTATCTGTGTTCAGTTGTTTTTACATATACAACGCTCTGGCCACAATCATTTTTTCGGGTTGTAGTTCATCAGATTGAGATCGTCATGATATTATAGTCTCCGCAGTTTTATTGTATGGTGCTAATCTAGGCTCTGTAGTATTTTATATTTATTTCGGTCTCTTCGCTTTTTAGTATTTCGTGATTTCAAGAGAACTGAATGGACATAGACATAACAACATTTGCATAACTCATTGACGGATTATCCATCCACTGGCGCAAGCCAGTTTCGGCCCCGAGAATAATCACGATCAAAATCCCTAAAATATTATTTATCTGGGGGAGGGGACAGAAGATTTTATACCAGAATCTGATGTGCACAGCCCGACGTAATAAATTCGTACTTATTTTTGAACTTGTTAAGGCACTATGAATAAAGGATCGGGTAATCGGATTTTACCAATTTTCGGATTTGTTACGTTTTATTGAATGTATTGTTCAGATGCGGCATTTCATGAAAGTTTGCTTGGAGCCTCAAAAAACATGTGGACGCTACTGTTCCTTTCTTTCTACCCAGACCGTCCGACCTAACCGAACGTGGAAGGCAACTGTTTGGAAGGTCGGAAAAGTGCCACTCAAATGAGACCGGAACCTAATGGGAGTGGCAACAACAGGGACTGTTCCATCCTTCATCTAACCCATCACCTCTTGGCTAGACTTTCGGACTTATAAATTTATAGTACTATACTTTGCGTAAACATCGGGATAGTTCTGGGTGGCGTTAAGGATAGAAAGCAGGATATCCTTTCCTCTTAATCACTGGGCTATCTAGGCCCTTTGTTGCCGTCTGATGGTTATTACTATCTTGAGAATATCGTGCATATGCGAAGAGTCTCGAATTACGTATAATCTCACGTGACCGATCTCCAAGTGAGGCTAAAATCACCCGGTAAAAAAATCCACCTTTACTGAGAGTTATGGACTTATTAAACTTCGTAAACATGGAATTTTCTTCACAATTCATTATCGAATCTAAATAATCGAAGCGTCCCAACATCCAGTCAATACAAATATTTAGAGAAAAGTGGATTGAAATGGACGAAAAGCTAAGCCCCCATTTAGCTTTTGGATAAAGTGAAAAAAAAAAATAAGCTGAATCATGGGTTTAGGCATACATTCAATTGTAGGTCGTTCAGGAATTGGACTCGATCGTGGTTTTGGCCAGCGGCGTGTCCATTTATGCCCTGGGGTGACTGTTGTAGTTTTCTTGTTGGTCCCATTCATAGTTCCATACATCCATGTAGCGTAAACAGCCGACACCCATTCTGGGAAGGTTCATTCCCCACAGAGCATGGGCACGAGCGTCCCTAAATAGCCTGCGTAGTGGAATGTGCAGAAAGGTAGGCGCATTATATTTACCATAGCGGGTCATGGCAAACGGACGACGATGGCCCATAAAAATTGAAACTAAATCCATTAAAAGTTGAAATTGACCCTTGTGCTGAAAATAAGTTATTTAGAATACTTGAGAAATAATATATGTTTAAAAATGTCATTTGCTACAGTGATTTTAAAGTGATTTTAAGTCAATGTACATTGCTACTCATTTTTACCGTAGACACTCGCTAACGTTCTAAAGATGTTTTTATTGACTAGAAAATTCTGCAATGTATATGCAAATGAGAAAGGAAAGGTACACAATGGATTTTCTTAAAGAAAAAAAAACACCGTGTATATGTATTTTATTGAATGGGAATATTTTAGTGTACATTTTTAAGTGTCCGTTTTTAATGCAGAAGTAGTTAATGCTAAAGTAGCCGTTTTTAATGCAGAAATAATGAACATTTCCATACTGCTAAGCACACGAGTATTTTGTTTTGGAAACATAAGGGCAAAATTCTCCGCCTGACATCACGAGCCCATGCTCTATGAGCTGGCTTACCGACTGCCATCTTGCAGAGCTAGCGCCCTCAATATTCCGATGCAAGTGATTTTTGTCCGAAGAAGGACGTAGAACGATGCTTGAATAAGGAACGAGCGCCGATCCATTCACTCCTTTTAGACGCATCCGCGCGTCGGCAGCCAAACTGCGCTCAAAGACGATGCAGGAGAAATTGACTCTAAAGGACGACTGACACCCATGTGCGCTTTCATGTGGAAGATATTTTTCGATTTATTTGAATGCTAGATGGCGCTAAATGTCCATTCAATCGTTTACAACGTATTTTGCTAATACTTGACCTTGGCATAGGGGAGGTCCCTATGAATCATCCCTTCATCTAGAGCGGTAAAACGTGGTTTTGTAACATAAACAAACAGATCACTTCTTGCAGACTCTGCTATGCTATAATCGAGTATACCCATACTCAATACGCGTTTCGATTTTAGTTTAATGATGGCGTTCGTGAGTGATTGGAATGCAAGAGAGTATTTTCATTCAAGTTTGGGTTTTAGGGGAATGTGCAGTAGTGAATGTATTAGGTTATTTCGGATAAGAGATTGGCTGGTTCAAGACGTTTTTACGTATAGAAGAACAGAAAAATTATACATAATCTCTTAGCTATAAAAGTATCGAGTAGAGTCATTTGTATACTTTTCCTGCCTAACAAATACCTTTTTAGTCAAGTTAATGAATCATTTTAATCATTAAAATTTTTAATGTTTAAATAAAAGATAATTTGCGTGTAACGTATACATTTAATGGAAAATAAGTATTTCCTTTATTCCTGGAAAAAGTAGAATGCTGTGTTATTCAACATAGCATTCTACTTTTTGGGTGATATTTGGTGAATTTTTATCAGGAGTTAGTCTTAGGGCAAGAAATACGTCGTCCTTTGGGACACGGCAGCTCCGGGCGATACATTTCTCGGTAATATTTTTAAAATTATCGCAATAATTTATTATATTTGAAAACTTTATTGAAAATAAATGAACTTTATTCAAATGACGTCATCGAAATATAAATCGCCTGGCTGTCTATATAAAAGCAGCATTCCTTTCATAAACTATTTTCCATTCCTTTCATTCATCGCAATATTACAATAATATATTTTATTTAAAAACTTAAAATCATGGAGGTACAAGTCATTTAACTCTATGCTTCAAACTTCATCGAAATAATCGTCTGCATCTCTATGTAAAATCAATGAATGTTTCATACATATCAGCTATATTGCAGACTCCATGAGCTCAATAATTTTGCATTAAAGATATGCAGCCATTCTTATACAATTCATTCTACATCTTTTGGTGTTTACATTTTCTATGAGTGAAAATTAGGCTTCGTTGTAGAAATAATCCAAGTTGGATGATCATTTAAACTCAAATATATTGTCATTGCGTTGTTTCAGAATGTAGATTAGATGCACATAATTTAAGAAAAAATAAAGCGGTTTTAGGACGGATACAACACTCAATATAAATTAAAAAGAATATTACAAATCACGATTTTGACACAAGATGGATGCCCTATTTTATTTTGAAGTGGGCCATGTGCTTTCTTCATATAAAGGGAGTCATTACTATTTTAATTTTTATTTAAAAACTACTCAATATATTGTGCTGAAATTTTTTTTATATATGTTATGGGATCATTTTAATATTTCATAAAACTCTCGAAGCCATTTGTGAATTTTAAATTCGCTTAGAAAATGTTTGAAAAATGAGGTCCTATGGGATTCAATGTATTTCATTTCTTCAACTCGGGTTCCATCCAAAACTAAATGTGTGATATTGTTCATTTATATACCCATAGGTCCCACAGCCAGTTTGAATAACATACTAAAATTTTCATTTCGATAAAGTCATTTTTACGGCAGTTATCGTGCTGACAGACATACAGAATGAACAAAGTCATAGACACTTTTCAATTATATTTTCAAGTGTTAAAAATAAGTACTCAGTATTGGTGTCTCCGCGAAATAGGGAAAGGAATTCCAAAATTTTTCTTCTCAATCCAACTCCCTTTTCCTAAAATTGAACACTCAGACAATGGGGCCGAATATACTGGAGAAACGAACCTTGTTCATCCCGTGTCACGTCTTCACCTTTTATCCAATGCTTCCACGTTTACATTCTGACATGTGGATTCATAAAAGGGTGGTTTTCAAAATCAGTATTTGGAAAGTTATTCAGCAATTCGTTATGGGACAAAAATGCTTGTCATTTGTAGTGGACTATGCTCTCCTATTTGTAACGAGGAATGCGTACCTCTCTATATAAGTCGACATATAGAGTTGTCTCATCGGGTAGTGCCATAGTTGTTTCCTCAACACAATAAATCGGATGTGGGCAGCACATAAACTTTTCCTGCAGGTCCAAATTTATTTTCTCTTTATTTCTTTAACAATTCATTAAACTGAGCTGAATGGCACACAATAGCACGCGTCATTATTTCAAATGCAACTGAATCTGTCATTTTAATTCAATGTTCGT
Source organism: Amaurobius ferox (assembly GCA_951213105.1). Taxonomy (NCBI): domain Eukaryota; kingdom Metazoa; phylum Arthropoda; class Arachnida; order Araneae; family Amaurobiidae; genus Amaurobius; species Amaurobius ferox. Next base: position 109,007,336 of record OX578155.1, on the reverse strand, counting down.
TTTTATTGGATAACTGAAAGTATTTTCAAAGACGGCGTAGCAAATATGCGAAAACCTAAAATATCTCGAGAGCGGTTAGACCTAGGGTAATTCCTTTATTTTATATTTTAACACATTTTGAAAAAAAAATATCCATTTATTCTGAATCGTACCAAAATCTAATCAGCACCAGGGTCACAGCTAACTTACCTACCCAATTTTATGAAATTCGGTCCATTAGTCTTTCAGTTAGAGTGGATACATATATTGTACAGACAGACACACAGACGTCACGCTAAAAATAGTTTTTTCGTATTCTAGAGCTCTCGAACCGTGTAGATCCGTCGAAAACGTGAGTTGCGATTTTCGGTATGATTCTAATCCTTTACCTATACATCAACACGTAATGCAGGGAAAGTACAAATGTACGATAACTTTAATACTTCCCGAGGGCTTGATTGTCCACGACTTTCTTTGACATCTTCTCTATGTTGCATATAAAAGAGAAATAGAATTTACTAGGTTTCAAGACGAATAATAGGTTGGAAAATTAACTTTTTGTATTATACGTATATTTATCCAGAGATCCATTTTTTACTTTCCTTGCAATACATGGTAATGTATAGGGAAAGGATTGAATCATGCCGAAAATCGCAACTCGAGTTTTTACAGGATCGACACGTTTTGCAACTTCTAGAATAGGAAAAAACTATTTTTAGCGTAACGTCTATGTGAAAGCCCCAGGCCGTCCGGCTCGTCCAGAGGACTTAGAGCATCAAATTGGACGACCGGAGCGTAACGTCTATGTGTGTCTCTCTGTGCAATGTATGTATCCACTCTAACTCAAAAATTAATGGACCGAATTTTGCAAAATTTGACAAGTCACTTAGAGCTTTCACAGGATCGACACGTTTTGAGACCTCTAGAATACGAAAAACCCATTTTTAAGTGACATTTGTGTGTCTGTGCAATGTACGTATCCTCTTTAACTCAAATACGAATGGACCCCATTTTATAAAATTGGGTAGGTAAATCACTTGTGTGTGAGTCTGGTTGTGATTTGTTTTGGGTACGATTCGAGATAAAACAACCGGCCTTTTTTTTGCGAAATGGCCCGCAAAAATGGCCTGTATTCACTCTAGCTGGAAAACTAAGAGATCCAATTTTACAAAATTGGGTAGAAAAGTCATTTGTGGGTTATTTTGGTAGTGATTCGATTTGGGTACGATTTGGAAAAAAATAAGCAGTCTTTTTTTTGGAAATGGTCGACAAAAATCGTCCAAATTTAAAATAAAAAACTACGTATGTTCCAATATATCCATTCAATGCTTGTTTTATATGCCATGTTTAACGATAAAAAGAATAAAATCAACCCTATTGCACTGGGACTGTCGGTTCTCGAGATATTTTCGCATTTTCGATACGCCACCTTAGACATTAAGTCAAGTTGCCGAATGAGCACGAATATTGAATGAAAACTGCCCATTCAGCGTCATTTTAAATAATTATGGGTGTCATCTTCTGCCATTGAACTTAATTGAATGCATTGTTGAAGAAATAAAGAGAACGCGAAGATGAGTCTGCAGGGAAAGTCACATCCGATTTTTATATAGTAATGTGTATAAGGTTTATAAACCCTGGAGATGTTCGGTGCGTAAAATCAAAATGTTACAATTAAACGATAGATATATATAGAATTTAAAAATAAACATATTATGTTTTCATAGCATGGGGAATTTTTGTAAATGTAATTTCTGAAACGGCCTACCTTCGGAGGTGTTTTCTCATCTCAACCCAAGGTGTCTGTTGAAGATGTCCAACTGCTATCTATAGAGAAATGAAATATTTATAAACACGATAACTGCACACGCATTATGCAATGAAAATGTTCACTCAACTTTTATACATGTACACGCATAGCAAAGGGATCCCTTAAATATCTTAAGTACAACTATAAACAATTGTACGCCGTAACATGTTTTCATTCACCTTCTGTACAACATGAAATAAAATATCTGATGCATCATGAAATATCTGATGCATCATGAAATAAAATATCTGATGTGGGCAACTCCTAGATATTGAATTTTCGACAATGAGTCGTCATTTTCATTGATTTAGCGTCGTTTTTATCGATTTGGCAAGATTTTCGTAAATTTGGCAATATTTCAAAAAGTCGCCAAGTTGGTGACATTCCACCAAATTCGTCGCCAAGATCTCGACAAACGTTATGGACGAAGAAATAAGTTGTTCTTACAGAAGATAAATGACTATTGCCGTTCAAATGCAAAAGTATTGCTTAAAGTATCTTTTTTCATGAATGGAAAGAACTAGATCCACGAGAATGATGCCACCCAGTTTATCGCATGGTATTACATATGAAAAGTGAACATGTTTATCAATAGGAAATATTTTTTTTATTTTATATCACTTTTTGATATTTTACTTTTGAAAAATGTACAATATCTCGAGAACGGTTCGTGTTAGCGTTCTAAAATTTATGTCAATCGTTTTCTAATGAAAAATTACATAAGAAATGTCTATTTGCGTAACTTTATTAGTGGTTTTGATTTTTTGACGATTTTTTCAAAATTTCATTCGAAAATTTAGGGGGGGGGTTCTGAACATTCGATTGCGTATAAAAGCAATAGGCTTCCAGTGTTTACAGATTGTGATTTTTGTACCAAATTTGGTTCAAATCGGTCCATTCGTTCGTCAGTTATCGTCTCCACACACACACACACACACACACAGACATCACTTCAAAAATGTTTGATTCGTGATCAGGGGTGCTTGAAACGTGCTCTCCCGTCGAAAACTCGAATTCGAATTTTCGACCCCGTCACAATACTTTCCTTATACATTATGTATATAAGGAAAGTAAAAACAAATTACTGTCCTTCGTATCCCTACTTTGTGAACCAGTAAGTCGTTCAGGTGAGATTTTGTTTAATAGAGGTTGGATCGCAAAGAGGTTTTTCAAAACTTCCATTCCACAAGTACAGGAGTTTTGCAATGAGCTAAAATAATTTATGGAATATATAAACAGTTTTCGTTCGAAAAGGAGAAGTGCACACGACAGACATTAATAATACCTTACAATAATAAATGTTTGTTTCCAATTATCCAATTGTTTTCGATTGAAAAGATTGAAGTTTTGTAATCATTTCTTTCCGTTTACAAAATTAATTGGATGATATGCAGCGGGAGAAGAAAAATTAGAATCTAGCTGGAAATGGCGAATGAAGAAAATCCGCTCAAGTTATTTCTTTAAAATTAGAATCCATATATTACTACTTACTGCTGCTGAACTCCTAATTGGAGAATTTATTTGCAATGCATTAATTTAAAATAATAAGGATAATCATATTTCTGATTATAATCTCTATAGACCATAACATTAATATATATATATAATAATAGCTTGAAATTCCAATGATAGAACAGAGAGAAGTTGCAACTCAAAAATCCTAACTTCAAATAAAACCTACATAATAAACAGAAGCATTAAATAGCGAATCATCAAGCAAATGGAAAAAATCTGATGTGGGCAACACATGACTTTCCTTATATAATGAAATGAATTTACTACTTTTACAGTAAAATAAATAGGTTTTTCTTCTAGTAGATACTAATATCCTTTCCAAGATATTGAATTTTCGACAATGAGTCGTCATTTTCATTGATTTAGCGACATTTTTATCCATTTGGCGAGATTTTCGTTAATTTGGCAACATTTCAAAAAGTCGCCAAGTTGGCGACATTCCGCCAATTTCGTCGCCAAATCTGCCAAGCGTTATGGACGAAGAAATAAGTTATATATATATATATATATATATATATAACTTATTAGATATTAAAATTTTCGACATATATTATATAACTGTTATTATATATTTATATATTATATAACTTATTAGATATTGAATTTTCCACAATTAGTCGTCATTTTCATTGATTTAGCGTCATTTTTATCTATTTGGCGAGATTTTCGTTAATTTGGCAACACTTCAAAAAGTCGCCAAGTTGGCGACATTCCGCCAATTTCGTCGCCAAAATCTCGCCAAGCGTTATGGACGAAGAAATAAGTTGTTCTTACAGCAGATAAATTGGTGTTCAAATGCAAAAGTATTACTCAAAGTATCTTTTTTCATGAATGGAACGAGCTAGATCCACGAGAATGATGTCACCCAATTTATCGCATGATATTATATATGAAAAGTGAACATGTTTCTCAATAGGAAATATTTTTTTTTTCTATTTTATATGACTTTTTGATAATTTTTTTGAAAAAAGTGCAATATCTCGAGAACGGTTCATGTTAGCGTTCTAAAATTTATGTCAATGGTTTTCTAATGAAAAATTACATAAGAAATGTCTATTTGCGTAACTATAATATTGATTTTGATTTTTTGACGATTTTTCCAAAATTTCATTCGAAAATTTAGGGGAGTTCTGAACATTCGATTGCGTATAAAAACAATAGGCTTCCAGTGTTTACAGATTGTGATTTTTGTACCAAATTTGGTTCGAATCGGTTCATTCGTTCGTCAGTTATCGTCTCCACAGACCCACTGACACACACGCACACACATACACACACACAGACATCACTTCAAAAATGTTTGATTCGTGATCAGGGATGCTTGAAACGTGCTCTCCCGTCGAAAACTCGAATTCGAATTTTCGACCCCGTCACAATACTTTCCTTATACATTATGTATACAAGGAAAGTAAAAATTGCAAATTTAGAGTCAACAAGCTAAAGATAATCAACAAATATCAAAGTTATGGAATCGATAATAGAAAAACAAATAAATTCCAAGCAATAATGTTATACACGTGGACAAGGACTAGGCCTATAATTGAATTGTTCATTTCAAAGAAACTCTTTTTTGGGTCCAAGTATTTAATTAAAATGAACACAAAATATGTATGTTTCTGAAGAAATAGATAGATTATATCTATAAACTATTTCTACTTGGACAACACACATAATGATAGAACCATTATAAAGGAAAGAAGAATACCTGGCTTATAAAAACACTGAAAATGTACTAACCATAGGAGCCGAAAATGAAGAAATCAGTGCTGTCAATTGCAAAATTGAAAAGGAGAGATCCACTTTTGCCAATCGTGTGAAATAAATAACGGTAATGCGAAAAGGCTGATATTCTACAGTAACAGCTACAAAACAATCGGGCGTAAAAACGAAAACAGTGAGGCTAATATAGAAGGGGATGTAAATAAAATGTAATGTCAAAACAAGAGAATGTTCATGTCTAGCCAATATAAGATACAAAGAAGGGAACTCCTTAAAATTCAGCTAATCCAAACTTTTGAACAATACCATTAACTAAATATGCTGGATATTTGTATAATTTGCTGGTCATTTTTAGATTATTTATATGCATAGCATGAAATGTTTTATCTGATAATATATATATATATATGTGTGTGTATTATTATGTAGGCATATTTTAAAGTTAGGGTTTTTTGAGTTGCAACTCCTCTCTATTCTATCATCGGATTTTCAAACTAATATATATATATATATATATATATATATATATATACTCACGAATTGTGGCGCTGTGCAGGGAACCTCCACACCTGGAGACGCTGATCATCGGTCCCCAAAATGAAACGGCACTCATCGCTAAACACCACACATCGCCAATCTGTGGCGGTCCACGTTGCTCTGGCCCGGCACCACAGCAACCGGAGCCGTCAATGTTCCCGTGTTAACGGTAGCACACGTAAGGGGCGCTGGGGTCGCAGATTAGCTTCCTTCAGGCGTCTAGATATGGTTCGTGAGCACACAGGATTCGCTACGTGGGCCTGTATCGCGGATCGGATGGCTGTGGGTTCTATACGTTCCTGCCGCACGATCATTCGATCCTCTCTACTCGTGGTATGCTTGGTCCGTCCAGAGCCGGCCCTCCGTGTGTGGGTGGCGTCCCGTGACCAGTGCTCCCAACACCGTCGGACAGTATAGTCCGAACGATTCACGTGACGGGCTATCCGGTGCGCTGACCACCCTGCGGTTTTCAGTCCGATGATCAGGCCCCTCTCGATGTCCGTCACTTGTGTATATCGTTTCTGGCGTCTACCCACCATTCTTGTCATTCCGTACTGGCGTCGGCCGAAGCTTCTCACATGGATGGGGCGTCGACTACACGCCGGTTTATAAGACCGATGACTCATGCTTGCAGCGCCACTCACGGGTGTACGGTCATGCGCAATGACACCAGACTGGGATTATTTGCATATCAGCCCGCCCTCTAGTTATTTACATCATTTCGCGGTTGTACCATGTTTTCTTCTTGGTGCGCTACTTTCATTGTCCGTGAGTATATATATATATATATATATATATATATATATATATATATATATATATATATATATATATATATATATATATATATATTAGATTTTACATTTAATATATATATTTGGTCTGTTAGTATCCCTATGTTTATCATATGCTTTTATATGTATTGATGATTTTGTGTGATTAGTGTATTGTGCAATGCATTATTTTATGGAGTTGATCTCTTATTTTAATTCTCACAGCTGAAATTGCAACACGATGAAGAAATCCTCATGGAATTTTCAGAATATAATTGTAACATGGAGATGTGCAAATAATAAAAAAAAATAATACCTGGAAAATGAAAGCATGGAACTTTATTGACATTAGATCAATATGGAATAGGCCCACCGCGAACGCAATAGGCCCACCGCGAATGGAATAGGCTCACCGCGAATGCAGGATTGAATACGACGAAGTATCCGTCAATGAGGTGGTCAATGGTGTGCTGAGGGATGGCATTCCACACAGCGTGAAATTCGGCTTGTAACTGAACATGCTTTGCTGGAATTGGGAGTTCTCTTAATCGGCGACCCATGTTGTCCCAGATAGACTCAATGGGCGATACATCCCGAGAATAGGCTGGTCAAGGCAGGATATCAAACCACTGTAGACCATTCATAGTTATCTGTGCAGTAAGTAGCCTGGCATTATCCTGCTGAAAAAGCAGTCCAGGCCTGGTTGACAGATATGGCTGTACCACAGGTCCCGCAATGCCAGAGACGTATCGTTGTGCTGCGATACTGCCAGAAACATGGACAAAAGGTGTTCGTCCACTAAATGTTATACCACCCTAAACCCTGGTATCACTTAGGGAGGCTGCGTGGCGACTGATAGAAAAAGTTTCCTGGTGGCGTTGTTCACACAGGCGCCATGCGCGAGTACGACCATCTGGTATGCCTAAACAGAATCGTGATTCAACCCTGAACAGAATGTTTCGCCATTCCGTCGACCCATTGCTTCTCATTTGACATCACTGAAGGCGAAGTAAACGGTGAAGACGTTGAAACGGTAGGTGTCGAAAAGGTCGTCTACTTCGGAGTCCTGCGTCATGCAAACGGTTTCGAATTGTTTGCGTCGAAACCACGTTAAATATCGTTGTAACCCGGTTGTTGTGGTAAACGGCTCCCGCGTAACGCTTCTCAGAAGCATATGATATTCACGTGAAGTGGGACACCTGGAAGCTCCACTACCTGATCTTCGTGTCGTTCCGTTGTCTCTCACGAACCGTAACACACATTGTTGAACTGTGTTCACATCATGACCCAATAGTTCAGCGATTCTTCGAAGACTCAATCCATCCGCACGTAAAAGAAATATTTGCTGTCGTTCCGTTGACGACAACTGAACGTATGCTGTACGGCAACGTACTCTTGGCATACTGTGATGATTTTTACAACCTGAAACCAATGACGCTGCAATTAGCTGTAATATCGCTCCTCCTTGACCTGACGCTTTTATGCTGCTCGGTAAGGTGTTACGTCACTATGCGTAACGAAACGTGATCATTTGCATATATCGCCTTTCTGTTTACATTGCCTGATTTGCATAAAGCTACACCTACAACTTTAGGATGTTGGGATTTCAGTTGTGAGCAGTGATATATATATATATATATATATATATAATAAAATTATAATATGAAATTCCAATGATAGAAAATGAAAAGTTGGATGTAAAAAATAGAAAATCATCAATCAAGAGGAGAATAAAATGCATATATCTAGTCATTAAGCTAAATATATTCAACTTACATTAATGGTGAGAATTCGAAAATTGAAATACAAAAAATAACCAAGTATTAAAGCAATACACGTGGATAAGCAGTAGTCCTAAAAAGTGTTCGTTTTGAAAAAATTCGTTTTCAAGTCTAAGTATCTATTCAAAATGAACAAAAAAAAAGATTGTTTCTGAAGAAAGAGATAGATAATATCTATAAACTCTTTCTACTTAAACAACAATCTAAAAGATTGAAAATGAAATAGGAATATAAAAATACATGAGAAAATACACCAAATGTCCTGCTAATACGAGCAACACGAAAAATATGACGAGACTACTGTTAGAGACTATATACTAAGAGACCAATTGCAGGAGATAACAGTGGAAAACAACTATTGCAAAACGTGAATATATATATATATATATATATATAGGAATGTCTGCTTTTGTTTACATTCAATTTAACTCATACATTATATGTATATAAGGAACGCATTGTGACGCGGTCGAAAATTCAAATTCGAGTTTTCGACGTTTCAGGCGTTTTAGAGATGATGTCTCTGTGTGTGTGTGTGTGTGTGTGTGAAAGTATGTGTGTGTGTGTCAGTGAGCCACTGGAGACGATAACCGACGAACGAATGGAGCGATTCGAACAAAATTTGATACAAAAATTAAAATCCATGAATACTGAACTGTTTTATACGCAATCGGACCTCCCTAAATTAAAATAATAAATTAAATTAATTAAAATAAAGAGAACGTGGATATATGTCTGTAGGGAAAGTCATGTGTTGCCCACATCAGATTTTTACTTTCCCTGCAATACATGGTAATGTATAGGGAAAGGACTGGAATCATGTCGAAAATCGCAACTCGAGTTTTCGACGGATCTACACGTTTCGAGACCTCTAGAATACGAAAAACCTATTTTTAGCGTGACGTCTGTGTGTGTGTCTGTCTGTATGTCTGTGCAATGTATGTATCCAGTCTAACTCAAAAACTAATGGATCGAATTTCATAAAATTTGGTAGAAAAGATTTGGATGTGACCCTGGTGCTCATTAGTGTTTGGAACGATTCGTAAAAACAGAACCTACCCATTTTTGCTAAATGGCCGTAAAAATTTCATTTATCCGCTTTAGCTAAAATACTAATTTACCAAATGCCACCAAATTTGGTAGATAAGTTACTTTTTGGATACTCTGGTGCTGATTAGAATTTGGTAAGATTCGGAAAAGAATAATATCCCTTCTTTTACGAAATGGCCTGCAAAAATTTCATTTATCCGCTTTAGCTAAAATACTAATTGACTAAATTTCACAATATTTGGTAGATGATTTACTTGTGGGACACTCTGGTGCTGATTAGCTTTTGGTATGATTCGAAAAATAACAACCTGCCTTTTTTTACGAAATGGCCTGAAAAAATCGCCAAAATGTAAAGAAAAAAAAGAAAATACTACGTATGCTGAAATGTATCCATTAAATTCTTGTTTTATACGCAATTTTTGACGAGGAAAAGAATATAATACACTCCATTATACTTTAGGACTAACCGTTCTCAAGATATTTGAGATTTCTTGCATTTATGTTACGCCGCTATCAGAAAAATATCCAATTACCAAATAAAAACAAAAATTGAACTAAAAATGCAAATTTAGTGTTATTTGGTGCAATTAAACCCAATCTAATGAATTATTAAAGAAATAAAGAAAATATGAATTTAAGTCTGCAAGGAAAGTCATGTGCTGCCTACATCAAATTTTTACTTCCCCTGCAATACATGGTAATGTATAGGGAAAGTATTGGAATCATGCCGAAAATCCCAATTCGAGTTTTCGACGGATCTACACGACCTCTAGAATACGAAAAAACTATTTTTAGCGTGACGTCTGTGTATGTGTCTGTTTGTCTGTGTATCTGTCTGTGCAGATTTTGCATCCACTCTAACTAAAAAACTAATTGACCGAATTTCATAAAATTTGGTAGGTAAGTCATTTGTGGACAACTCTGGTGCTGATTAGTTTTGGGTACGATTCGGGATAAAAGAAGCCGCCTTTTTTTTTGCGAAATGGCCCGCAAAAATTATATCCACTCTATCTGAAAAACTAATGGACCGAATTTTACAAAATTTTGTAGATAAGTCGCTTGTGAGTTACCCTGGTGCTGATTAGATTTTGGTACGATTCGAAAAAAGTTTTTGCCTTATGTGCAAAGTGGCCCTCAAAAATCGTCGAAATCTAAAATAAAAAAACTGCATGGGCTGAAATGTATGAATTGAATGCTTGTTTTATACGCCATTTTTAAAAGTGAAAAAAAATAAGATCCACTCCATTATACTCGGACTAGCCGTTCTCGAGATATTTTAGTCATTTTGCATCTTCGCTACGCCACCTTTAAAAATAAGTCCAGTTACCCAATGAGAATGAAAATTGAATTAAAAATGCTAATTCTGTGTCATTTCAAATAAGTATGTGTGTTATTTTGTGCCGCTTTAATCAATTATTAGTATTAAAAATAAGGTAAAATAGAATTGAAGTCTGCAGGGAAAGTCATCTGCTGCCCGCATCAGATTTTTTTCATTTCGATGCGATTTTCAATTGATTTCAGAGGAATGAAAGATGGGTCTCTTTCTCTCTCTCGGGTCGCAGCTTCTATAAGGTGCAGGAAAATTTTGGAATTCAAATGTGTAACAGATTTATACGTTTAGATAGGGAAGTCAAGTTTCTGAGGGCGTGTGTGAGGATATGGACAATATTATCGATAAATCGATCGATATGGATCAATCGACCGGGCTGATTTTTTGCAGGATGATTGCAGTGTTGCAGCCGTAGATTCGTAAGCTGATATATGCACTATAAACAAACGCAACAAACCGTTGAATCTCGAGTTTTAATAGGACCCGCACTGTTCTATTTTATTAACACTTTCCAACATAGTTGAAAAGTGTTTATGACTTTGTTCATTCTGTCTGTCTGTCTGTCCGTTCGCACGATAACTGCCGCAAAAATGACTTTATCAAAATAAAATTTGTGTATCTTGTTTAGACGGTCTGTGGGAATATAAATGAATAATATCACCCAATTAGTTTTGGATTGAACCCAGGTTAAAAAAAGGAAATACATTGAACTTTATGGAACCTAATTTTTCAAACATTTTTAAGCTAATATGAAATTCACAAATTGCTTCGAAAGTTTTAGGAAATATTCAAATCATCTCATAAAATATATAAAAAAATGTTCAGCAAAACATATTCAGTAGTAGTGGAACCCGGGTTGAAAACATGGAACCCTGTGGGACCTCATGTTTAAAACATGTGCTCCCTTTATATTGAGTGTTGCATCCGTCCTAAAACCGTTTTATATTTGCGCATTTTCTGTGCATCTATTATAGTCTACGCCAACGCAGTGACACTATTTTTGAGTTTAAATGATCATCCAACTTTGATTATTTCTACAACGAAGCTTCATTTTAACGTATGCAGAACCTAAACAAATCAAACTGTAGGATAAGTTGTATAAGAATTGCTTAATATTTTTAACGCAAAATAATTTAGCTCTGGAGTCTGGAATATAGATGATATGAATGAAATATTCATTGATTTTACATAGAAAAGCAGACGATTTTATAGCGTTGCCTTTTTCGATGAAATTTTAAGCATGAAGTTAGAAAATACTTTTATCTCCGTGATTTTAAGTTTTCATGTAAAATAAATGATTGTAGTACTGTGATATTTTTAAAATATCAGCTCTGAATGTACGTATTTTATAGATGTTTAAATAAAATTGCATTTCAGTTGGAAAGTGTTTCATATTCAATGCTTTATGCATGATTGATCTTTCTTGTTTAATTTCGGTGGGGATCTACTGGGCGAGCCAATCGTTCACTCCGCCAATCATTCATTATAGTTCAAAATATTACTTTACTCTAACATTTTTAGAGATCCATCAATGTTGTTGTTGTTGTTGAGATCCAGACCGTCCGACCTACCAGAAAGGTGTAAGGTAACTGTTTGGACGACCGGGAAGTGCCACCCAATTTAGACCGGAACCCAGTGGGGGAGTACCAATGGAACCGTACTCTCCGTCCCCTACCACCAACCTCTCGGAAGGACCTACGGACCCATATGTTTAACGTGATCGTACTCCGCATGAACACGACGGTAGATGTGGCAGTGTGCAAATCCAGCGCGCAAACCACCGAGTTACCGCGCCCGAAATGTGCCAACAGCACGCGGTGTTCCCAGGTGGTCACCCATCCAAGTACTAACCGCTCCTGATGCTGCTTGACTTCGGTGATCTAACCAGAACCGGTGTTTACAGCACGGTACGGTCGTTGGCATAGATCCATCAATGTGTCGAAAATCAAAACCTGTAGAAAGTATCATGTTCTGCTTTCAAACAATCGGAAACAGAAACCTGGAACTCCAATTTCCTATTTGTTCCGAAAGATTTTGAGTTATGGAAACTTTCTCGTGAAACGGTGTTTCGAAATGACCCAAAATAAAGGCCATTGCCTATATTTGAGAAAGAAAATTTAAGAATAAGAAATAGATTGCGTTAAACCAAAAGTTTCTTAAAAACTTTTCTTAAACCGACCATTTTATACAATTTGGGCGCGCGTTTAAGAAATTACAAGATAATAAAAGTATTTAAAAGTAGTGTTGCGATGTATCCTCTGAAACGTGGGTGTGAACTCAGGATACAAGAGTGAGTCCAAATTTATAGCTAGCTAACATTCACAAGTATGGCAAAACGATGGGGCAAAATTTTAAGGACACACCTAAACAAGCACTTTTCGTCATACAATGCAGGGTCGTAATGTACGCGGTTAAGCACTAGAGAGCGATACAAACGCATGAAGCGCCTGTTGTCGCACTCGTCGTCGGTTCTACCGTGGATTTCAGAAGGGGTGGATTGTTTCACAATCAAGAGAAGGCTGATATGTATTTCATGTACAGAACTGCAGACGGGAATGCGAGGAAAGCCGAAATCCACATGTGGTTCTAACACGACGGAGCGTCACCCCATTTTGGCGTGGTTCTGCGAAACGCCTTGGGTGCAGCATTCCCTGGATGATGGACTGGTCAGGGTGGTCCCATCACTTGGCCAGCACGATCGCTCGATTTCTGGACTTTTTCCTATGGGTCCATATGAAAAGCCTCATCTACGATAGCCCCATCGATTCCGATGAGGACCTTGTTGCCAGGATTTCTGTTGCTGCTACCGCTGTACGAGAAATGCCTGGTGTTTTCGCCAATGTACGACGCTGGTGTGTGGCCTGCATTCATGTTGGCGATCGCTGTTTTGAGCAGTTCCTGTAAGTTACTCATTATAATTTGTTTTGTAATTTCCTCGATTTCTTGTTTTGAACAGTTTCGTTAAAATGTGTTCTGTAATTTCTTCACATTCTTCATACCTCATTTGTCATTCTTGTGTTCCATCATTTCATGCAACAGTACGTGCTAACCCCTAGTGCTGAACTGCTTGAGTTACGACCATGCATTGTTTGACGAAAAGTTTTTGTTTAGGTGTGTTCTATCACCCCTTAAAGTTTTACCTATCGTTTTGAATCACCCTGTATAGCCAATAGCTTCGTCACTATTTCACAAGGTCACTCAACTGTCAACTACACTAAAACCGCAATTCAATGCTCCACTTTTTTCACAAAACAAACGATACTATTTTTAAAATATGGACGGTATTCAATATAGTTCGTATCCCATCAACAGCTCTCCAACCGAGTAATGACTCCTTTTAAAGATTCTCTGTAGAAACTTCCAGAAATTCCCGTGGAATATTCTTTATTTCGAGAGGGCTCTCAAACATTCGAAATGTCGCCCAAAACCCGCCCAATAGGCGATCAATCACCCAATCTGGAAACCTTGGACCAACCGTTCTGATAGGGCAACTCTAGAATAACGTCACAGGAAAGGTTTCCTCTCAAAAAAGCTTCCAGTTTTTCATGTTCGAAACAATATCATTTCTGTCATGAATCCACATCAAGAAAAGGAACCGTCTCGGTGAGAATCACTCCCCCAGGTCTATTTGGACGCCGCTCCAGACGTCCCAGGAGAGACTTTTAAAGTTTAATTCACATTTCGAAAATAATTTTTTTAGAAAAATGGACATATAAGGACTGGTGAATGATTTCATACTCCAATTAAAGTGCATTGAATGGAAGGGATCAGTTCGTTCGGAAATACATTATTTTCAGATAATTCTACTCACAAACTGAAAAGAAAAAAAAATCCTCGTTCGTGTATTTTAATTTATTTTATAACAAAAGATACAAAAGTATTCAAATGGGTATAAATAAAAATCCCGTTCCGAAATGAAAATAATCGGAAGAGATTGGCAGATCACGCCAAACATTTATGATTCAATTAATTTGAAATACAAAGTTTCTTCTGGAAAAAAAATGCATAAATTTTAGAATAATATAATTTTTATATTATTCTGAATGAAGAAATATAGAAATATTTATTTGGACGCTAGAATCGTATTCATATAATTAGGTTTCTTGAAAAATTGAGTATTTTGTTTATATAATATTTCTCGAAATAGACTCCATTTTGAGTCTATAAGAAACAAAGCATTTTAATCCCTGAAAATATATTAAAAAAATCCGATATGGGCAACACATGACTTTCCTTATGTAATGTAATGAATTTACTACTTTTACAGTAAAATAAATAGGTTTTTCTTCTAGTAGATACTAATATTCTTTCCAAGCTATTGAATTTTCGACAATGAGTCGTCATTTTCATTGATTTAGCGTCATTTTTAATCCATTTGGCGAGATTTTCGTTAATTTGGCAACATTTCAAAAAGTCGCTAAGTTAGCAACATTCCGTCCAATTTGTCGCCAAAATCTCGCCAAGCGTTATGGACGAAGAAATAAGTTATTCTTACAGCACATAAATGACTATTGGCATTCAAATAAAAAAGTATTACTCAAAGTATCTTTTTCATGAATGGAATGAGCTAGATCCACGAGAATGATGTCATCCAATGTATCGCATGGTATTACATATGAAAAGTGAACATGTTTCTCAATAGGAAATATTTTTTTTTATTTCATATGACTTTTTGATAATTTTTTTTAAAAATGTGCAATATCTCGAGAAAGGTTCATGTTAGCGTTCTAAAATTTATGTCAATCGTTTTCTAATGAAAAATTACATAAGAAATATCTATTTGCGTAACTTTATTAGTGGTTTTGATTTTTTGACGATTTTTTCAAAATTCCGTTCGAAAATTTAGACTTTCCCTGCAGGCTTATATTCACGTTCTCTTTATTTTAATTAAATTTAATTCACTTTTAATTCAATATTCGTTCTCATTGGATAACTGGACTTATTTTCAAAGGTGGCGTAGAGAAAATACGAAAAGCTAAAATATCTCGAGAACGGCTAGTCCTAGTGTAATGGGGTTGGTCTTATTCTTTTCGTCGTTAAAAATTACGTATTAAACGAGCATTTAATGGATATCTTTGAGTATGCCTAGTTCTTTAGTTTAGATTTTGACGATTTTTGCGGGCCATTTTGCAAAAAAAGGCAGGTTATTTTTTTCCGAATCGTACTAAAATCTAATCAGCACCAGGGTAACTCATAAGTGACTCATCTACCAAATTTTGTGAAATTCGGTCTGTTAGTTTTTCAGTTAGAGTGGATACAAGCTTTTGCGGGCCATTTCGCTAAAAAAGGTGGGTTCTTTTATCCCAAATCATACCCAAAAGCAATCAGCACCAAACTCGCTCACAAGTGACTTACCTACCAAATTTTGTGAAATTCGGTCCATTACTTTTTTAGTCAGAGTGGATACAAAATCTGCACAATCAGACACACAGACACAGACGTCACGCTAAAAATAGTGTTTTCGTATTCTAGAGGTCTCGAAACGTATAGATCCGTGGAATACTCGAGTTGCGATTTTCGACATGATTCTAATCCTTTCCCTATACATTACTATGTATTGCAGGGAAAGTAAAAAAGAGAAATGCCCTATTTTATTTTGAAGTGGGTCACGAGATATCTTCTCATAGTATGAGTTTAATTATTATTTTAATTTTATTAAAAAAAGTACCGAGCCTATTGTGCTGAAATTTTTTTTATATATTTAATGGGATAATTTATATATTTTTTAACATCTTAACATTTTTGAAGCAATTTGTCAATTTTAATTTCGCTTAAAAATTGTTTGAAAACTGAGGTCCCATAGGGGTCCATGTATTTCATATATTCAGCCCGGGTTCAATCGAAAACTCATTCGGTGATGTCATTCATTTGCATTCTCATAGGTCCCACAGACCGGCTCAACAACACACCAATATTCCATTTCGATACAGTCATTTTCAAGGCAGTGATCGTGGGAACAGACAGACAGAATGGCCCAAGTCATAAACACTTTTCAACTATGTCGGAAAGTGTTGACAATTGAGTTACCAAGACAAAAAATTCGAAGTTAGAAAATTCATACAACTTTGGAAGAAATACATTTTTTAAGAACTTGATGAGAGTAAATAAAATATTTTGTACATCCAATTCATTTTACAGTTAGAATTTTAGGAATAATAAAGAATTTGAAAAGAATGACATTTTTTAATCTAAAGTTTTAAAAATGACAAGTCGCATCGAGCTGATAAAAATTTTGAAGACATTTTACCTGCGCAATGGAACTTATGATACTTTTATTAAAAAATATTAGGACCAAAAATCATTAAGATATTATCTGAGGCTTATGTTTAGATTTACAAATTTTTTGGTTCATCGTTAAAGCATCAACATTATAAAACATCTACTATTAAAACATCAACATTATTAAAAAGATGCATTTCTTATTTAAAGGTCGATCTTCATCCGATTTACACAGGAATAGCGAACAGCTCGACCACCCAATGACACAAGACACCCAAAATTGTTATTTAAAGGCTGAATTGTGTTTTCTTTGTATTTGCTTTCATGCCAAAAGAAATGAACAGACCCCTTCCCCCTCCCTTATAAAAATATGCATCTCATTAAAACAGTGGCGAGAAAAAATCTTGCGGAGAAAATAATGCATTTTTAGTAAAGTATTTGATCCCCGCAATAGCACGCTTTTGCTTTCAAAAGGTACTCTAAATTTATGAGATGAATGCTGTAGGATTATTTTTCAACGACATGGGCGAGATGGATATGTGTCTTTCTATCTCCCCCATTTAACAGAAACATTTTGAGAGCTTTACACTTTCATATTTAAATAACTGTTAATACCTTTCAAAAGGCTTCTTTTTTAAAAACAAACATTTTGGAAAGTGATTCCTTAGAACGACATTCGAGGCTTATTTATTTTGAAAATGGCACATTATCTATATAAATAAAATTGAAAATGACCATGTATTGCATTATACATGCATTATAGATTTATAGCTGAGGTATAGTTCAAAGTCAGTTAGATTGCATTATACATTTACCATAATACATTACCATGTATTGCAGGGAAAGTAAAAATCGGATGTGGGCAGCGCATGATTTTCTCTGCAGACTCCAATTCATTTTTCCTTTATTTCTTTAATAATTCATTAAATTGAGTTTAATGACGCAAAATAACACTACATTTGCATTTTTAATTCAATTTTTGTTTTTATTGGGTCATTGGACAATTTTCCAAAGGCGGGGTAACAAAAATGCAATAAATCTCAAATATCTCGAGAACGGTTAGTCCTAGAGTAATAGAGTGGGCCTTATTCTTTTTATCGTTAAACATTACGTATAAAACAAGCATTTAAAGGATATATTTGAGGATACGTTGCCTTTTATTTTAAATTTTGCGGACATTTCGTAATTTTGCGGGACATTTCGTGAAAATAAGCAGGTTCTTTTCCGAATCGTACCAAAATCTAATCAGCACCAGGGTCACACCTAAGTGATTTACTTACCAAATTTTGCAAAATTCGGTCCATTAATTTTTGAGTAAGAGTGGATACATACATTGCACAGACAGACACACAGACAGAATCACACACAGACGTTACGCTAAAAATAGATTTTTCCTATTCTAGAAGTTCCAAAACGTGCCGATCCGTCGAAAACTCTAGTTGCGATTTTCAACATGATTCCAATACTTTCCCTATATTACCATGTATTGCAGGGAAAGTAATAAAATGAACCCTCCATAAAGACAGCATTATGCAAATGATATATTTTCGCAAATTTATTTAAAAAGAAAATGATATCACATGCTGTTAAGTAACAGAATTAAACCCAATGAATGTATATAGCAGACAATTTTTATTCATTATTTTAGGATTTAAATAATTATATCGGATTATATAAATTTTATCTGAATGATACGTCTGATTAGGTTATATCCATTATGGCTTTCGTGTAGAAAGTTTACAAGGTTGATTCACAAGGAATATTTTCAATTTTTGAAGTCATTCTGTCAAAATTTTTCGAACTTAGCCAGTTGCTGAAACACAATAAAAATGACACGGGTATATATTCTGGGGCCAACGGCCGTACCGTGCTGAAAACACCGGTTCTCGTTAGATCACCGAAGTCAAGCAGCATCGGGCGCGGTTAGTACTTGGTGGGTGACCACCTCGGAACACCGCGTGCTGTTGGCCATCTCGGGTACGGTATCCCCGTGGTTTCCGCGCTAGATTTGCACGCTACCACAAATGCCGCCGTGTTCATGCGGAGTACGATCACGTTAAACATGTGGGTCCGTAAGTCCTTCCGAGAGGTTGGTGGTAGGGGAAGGAGGGTACGGTCCCTGTGGATGCCTCCCCCACTGGGTTCCGGTCTAAATTGGGTGGCACTTCCCGGCCGTCCATACAGTTACCTTACACCTTTCTGGTAGGTCGGACGGTCTGGGTCTCAACATCAACAACGGGTATATATTCTGATGTCATTTCAGTGTTTTTATTCTTCAGATCTGCCTGTGAAGATCCTTTTTCACAACGAGCACAAAGATTATTATACTTCTTTTTAGGAGAATTGAAATAAATATTTTAGTATAATATTTGGAATAACGATGCCATATAGAATACGATAGACATTTGCACATAATCGTGAACTAAGTCAACTTACCATGTATATCAAATGTTTCTTACAACGTGCAGCGTTCCGTTGAGCCAAATGGTCAATTCCGATTTTGTAGCTGATATGTGTATGTTATGTGTGACGTGACAATTTCGATTTCTAAGGGTCTGTATCTCAGCCACAAGATAGCTTTTGACTTGATCTTTTTACTTTCCTTATATACATAATGCATAAGGAAAGTATTGTGACGGGGTCGAACATTCGAATTCGAGTTACCGACGGGAAAGCACGTTTCAAGCATCCCTGATCACGAATCAAACATTTTCGAAGTGATGTCTGTGTGTGTGTGTGTCAGTGAGCCTGTGGAGACGATAACTGACGAACGAATGGACCGATTCCAACCAAATTTGGTACAAAAATCATAATCTGTAAACACTGGAAGTCTATTGTTTTTATACGCAATCGAATGTTCAGAATCCCCCTTAATTTTTGAGGGAAATTTTGAAAAAATCGTCAAAAAATCAAAACCACTCATAAAGTTACGCAAATAGACATTTCTTATGTAATTTTTCATTAGAAAACGATTGGCAAAAATTTTAGAACGCTAATACAAACAGTTCTTGAGATACTGCCTATTTTTCAAAAAAATTATCAAAAAGTCATATAAAATAAAAAATAAAAAATTTCCTATTGAGAAACATGTTCTCTTTTCATGTGTAATACCATACGATAAATTGGGTGACATCATTCTCGTGGATCTAGCTCGTTCCATTCATGGAAAAAAATACTCTTACTTTTGTAATACTTTTACTTTTGTATTACTTTTGTATTTCAACGCCAATAGTCATTTGTCTGTGTAAGAATAACTTATTTCTTCATCCATAGCGCTTGGCGAAATTTTGGCGACGAATTTTGCGGAATGTCGCCCACTTGGCGACTTTTTGAAATGTTGCCAAATTAACGAAAATATCGCTCAATGGATAAAAATGACGCTAAATCAATGAAAATAACGACTCATTGTCGAAAATTCAATATCTTGGAAAGAATATTAGTATCTACAATAAGAAAAACCTATTTTTTTACTGTAAAAGTAGTAAATTCTTTACATTATATAAGGAAAGTCATGTGTTGCCCACATCAGATTTTTTATTATGTAATATTGCCACGATGTTGACAAAATAATCACCCGAGGAATAGGAACTGTTACGATTTATTTTATGAATTTAGGCCCGGCGTTTTTCCTTCAACGTTAACGGAGCTTACAGCCTTAACTGATGAACCGATTTTAATAAACGGTCACTCATTTTGCGTGGTCTGGTGAGAGATACATTTTTTTCGAAACTTGAAGATCCATTTGATGTGGAATTCCAAAAATTGAAAAAACATGATATTTTGCGATGTTTACTTTCCCTGCAATACATGATTATGTATAGAGAAAGTATTGGAATCATGCCGGAAATCGCAATCAGAGTTTTCGACGGATTGACACGCTTCGGGACCTCCAGAACACGAAAACACTATTTTTAGCGTGACGTCTGTAGATGTGTCTGGCTGTCTGGGTTTGTGCAATGCATGCATTCACTGTAGCTCAAAAACGAATGGACCCACTTTCATAAAATGAGGTAGGTAAGTCACTTGTCTGTGGCCATGGAGTCGATTAGTTTTGGGTACGATTCGGAATGAAGGAACCCGTCTTTTTGTTTCAGAAATGGCCCACAAAAATGGCCTATACACACTCTAGCTGAAAATGTCAGATGCGGGCAGCACATTACTTACCCTGCAGACTCATATTCACGTTCTCTATTTCTTCAATAATTCATTAATGAGTTTAATTGTACAAAATAACGTCCACAATTACTGGAATTGGCACTTTAAATTCAATTTTCGTTCTCAGTTGGTAGCTGGACTTTTCTTCAACACTGTGGCGCATCGTAAATGCGAAAAATTTAAAATACCACATGAACGGCTAGCCCTAGTGTAATGAGGAGGGTCTTATTCTTTTCATTGCTAAAAATTATGTATAAAACAAGCATTTAATTGATTTTGGACAATTTTTGTGGACCATTTCGCAAAAAAAAAAAAAAAAAAAAAAAAAAAAGCAAGTTACTTTTCCGAATCGTATCAAAATTTAATCAGCACCAGAATAACACACAAGTGACTCATTTACTAATTTTTGTGAAGTTTTATCTATTAGTTTTTCAGCTAGATTGGATGCAGTCAATTTTTGAGGGTCATTTTACAAAAAAGAGCGGATTGTTTTTTCCCGAATCGTACTAAATACAAATCAGCACCAGGATGACACAAATGACTTACCTACAAAATTTTATGAAATTCGGTCCATTAGTTTTTGAGTTAGAGTGGATAAATACATGGCACAAACAGACAGACACGCAGAAGTTACGCTAAAAATAGTGTTTTCGTGTTCTAAAGGTACCGAAACGTGTAGATCGGTAGAAAATTTTGTAAAATTATCGGTAGAAAATTATGTAAATCGGTTTAGAGCATAGGAATTTCAAGTGATGAGGAATTAAGCCGAATTGGACGCAAAAGCATCCGTTATAAAATAACCCCAGTAGAGGAATTAAAAACAAAATTAGCAGAGTTGTAACAGCCGCCCCTCGTTAGGTAAAGAAACGAACATTTAAATACATTGAACGGATAAGAGAGGTGCGGCTGCGAATCGGATGTTGTCTTTTGAATCTGCCACAATCGTCGAAAAGACTTTGGTGCTCAACCAAAAAGAGTTATTGAAGTTCATTAAGTACATTGCGTTGATACTTAAAATGCCGCTGATAATCTTTAGTACTATATATCTATATACCTTTAGTACGAGTTCCTGGAATAGAATATCTTAACATAATACTGCTCCCAATGAACTGCACCCAGTTTAACTTTAAAATAACATTATTTATTAAAAACATTCTATTCCTTATCAAATTAATTACAATATTAATTAGCACATATATTTAGCGAGGAGATTGGGCATGTGAGACCGGGTAAGTTATTATTATCAACATGGTTATGACCTTTTATAAGCTGACTCGGACGCAGCCTCTGTTATCTTTGGACATTGACACACCACTTCTATCGCGAATGGCCTCTTTGGCCTCCATTTTATACTGACCCTCGTCTAAACGCTGATATATCATCACTGTTCCATTTCTCTCTCTGTTACAGTCTGCTACAGTACTCTGAATACAACTGATATCTGACCGTCATTTTTACATATCTGTTCTCTGAATATTTAGAACCTTTTTTCCTGAGGTCTGATTGGCTATGATTGGTTGATCTCGGGGCAATGCGACAAGACACCTTCCACATTGGTTTAACTTTGAAGCAATCCCATCGTTTTCCCTTTAGCCTCCAGTAATGGGTCTGGCTCGACTCAACCTGCACTTCAAGCCCTCTTATTTATAGCACTTGCGGAACTTTCGGGCCAGGACTGCAATACATTGACGTCTTGCCGTCTGATGCCATTTTCGCCTGCTAGATATCATAAATCCACATTTAAAACTGTCTCTCCAGAGCCCATATTCATAAGAAGGGCATCGGAGGCTACTTGAAAACAAAATGCTCATTCACACTTGGGCAGACTTTTAAAAGACGCAACCTGGCAGAAATCGGACATCCGAGGCCACCCAAACCTTATTCTACGCTCTAATAATGATGTGGAAAACATTGGACATCTGATGAAAACTGACTTGATTCGGACTCCAAATATCTAACATACAACGTAAGCCGCAATGACGAACCGACCGCGATGCAAATATTAATAGTGTTAAATGGAAGTATTAAAAATAGAGTGTTTCAACTACCAATAATCGCAATTAAATTAATTATTCCTCATTGCAGAGAAATGGCCACGCCCTTACAAAGTGAGATTTACGTCAAGTTAGTATTTTGATCTCGTAGATAACAATTAATATTCAAAACCACAGATTCATCTCTATTTTTTCAAATAGACTATCCTCGTTCTGTCAATAATAGGCCCTGCATTAATATATATGTTACTTTCCCTGCAATACATGATAATGTATAGGGAAAGGATCGGAATCATACCGAAAATCACAACTCGAGTTCTCAAAGGATTGACACGTTTTGGGACTTCTAGAATACGAAAAGATTATTTTTAGCGTAACGTCTGTGTGTCTGTGCAATATATGTATCCACTCTAACTCAAAAACGAATGGACCCAATTTCATAAAATTGAGTAGGTAAGTCACTTGTGAGCGAATTTGGTGCTGATTAGTTTTGGGTACGATTCGGGATAAAAGAACCCGCCTTTTTTGCGAAATGGTCCGCAAAAACGGCCTGTATTCACTCTAACTGAAAAACTAATAGATCAAATTTTACAAAATTGGGTAAATTAGTCATGTGTGGGTTACCCTGGTTCTGATTAGATTTTGGTACGATTTAAAAAAAAATAACCTGCCTTTGGTCTGCAAAATCGTCAAATCTAAAATAAAAAAAACTACGTAAGCTCAAAGATATCCATTAAATGCTTATTTTATACGTAATGTTTAACAATGACAGAATAAGACCAACCCCATGATACTAGGACTAGCCATTCTCGAGATATTTTAGTTTTTTCGTATTTTCGTTACGCCACCTTTGAAAATATGTCCAGTTACCCAATGACAACGAAAATTGAAT
This sequence comes from Amaurobius ferox, assembly GCA_951213105.1. NCBI lineage: Eukaryota > Metazoa > Arthropoda > Arachnida > Araneae > Amaurobiidae > Amaurobius > Amaurobius ferox. Next base: position 108,983,582 of record OX578155.1, on the reverse strand, counting down.
TAAAAGTGCCCATTCAGTGTCATTTAAAATAATTATAGCTGTTATTTTGTACCATTCAACTCAATTTAATGAATTATTCAAGAAATATAAAGAACGTGAGCAGGAATCTGCAGGGAAAGTCATGTGCTGCCCACATCAGATTTTTTTTTCCTCTTATCTACAAAGAAATTATCTTTTGGCAAACAAAAAGATTTTTTCAAAAGAAATTATCTACCTTCTATTATATTCAAAAGAAATTATCAATCACTAAACGTTATTCTCATGAAGAAAGCATATCTTCCGTTAAAAATAGGCTTCATTAGAAACCCAAATCATTATAAGAGGAGTGCCTACATCAGCGGAGATAAAAAAGGCAAAAAATAAATAATTTTAGAACTTAATCATGATTTTGTTTTAAACAAAATAGGCTTTTGAAAGCATTGAAGATTTATTCTTTTAAGAGCTGTATTAAATAAAGAGGGAGGGGGGGGGGGTATAAGTGTAATAAGTGTAAAAAACAACAAAGCTACAGAAATGAACGTTAAAGTACGCTTTATGCTCCCAGAGATCTCCATTGCACTGTCAATAAGCACGGCGAATTAATAATCAATGTTACATTGGGTTATTTAAAAATGGATTATTTAAAACTTTTAAAAATGAAAGATCTATTATCTTTGTTGACAAAAGCAAGAAGAATTTTGTAAGGAAATTTATTTTTCTGTTTGGACGCTTTTTAGCAGCAGTCACTCTCCACGATGAAACATAATAAATAAATTAAAAGAACAAGAAAGATCAATCGTGCATAATTATTTAAACATCTCTAAAATACGCTGATATTTTTTTAATGATAACAGAACTACAATCATTTATTTTACTTGAAAACTTCAAACTTGAAAAAATGAACATTATACTTGAAAAAATGAACTTTATTCAAATGACACCATCGAAATATAAATCATCTGGCTCTCTACATAAAAGAAGTGAATATTTCTTTCATACAGTTTTATTCCAGTCTCCAGAGCTCAATCCCTTTGTTTGAAAAAAAATTAGCAATTCTCATGCAACTCATCTTACAATCACTTTGTTTACATTGTGCATCCATTAAAACAAGGCTTCGTTGTAGAAATAATCGAAGTTGGATACTCATTTAAACTTAAAAATAGCATGTGTTGGCACAGAATATAGATACACGAAAAAAAAAAAACTCAAAAATAAAGCGGTTTAAAGACGGATACAACACTCAATATAAATTAAAAAGAATTTTAAAAATCACGATTTCGACACAAGATGGATGCCATATTTCATTTTGAAGTGGGTCACGTGACCTCTTCATATTACATGGGTATCATTATTATTTAAATTTTTATTTAAAAAACGACTGAACCTATTTTGCTGAAATTACTTTTCATATATTTTATGGGATAATTCGAATATTTCTTAAAATTTTCGAAACAATTTGTGAATTTTAAATCCACTTAAAAAATGTTTGAAAAATGAGGTCCCATTGGGTTCAGTGTATTTCTTTTTTTTCAATCCGGCTTCAATCCAAGACTAATTGGGTGATATTATTCATTTACATTTCCGTAGCTCCCACAGATCACCTGAACAACATACTAATATATCATTTTGATAAAGTCATTTTTACGGCAGTTATAGTGCGAACAAATAGACAGACAGAGTGACCCAAGCCATAATGTCAACTATGTTGGAAAGTGACCAAGTCAACTATGTTGGAAAGTGATAAAAACGCTTCAAATGAGCCTATTGAGAGTTTTTTTTAATATGTGTTTAAAATTTGACATTAAAAAAAAATGAGTCAGACATCCAGAAGCACATTTTTCTCATTCATTTTTACTTTCCTTATATACATAGCATAATGTATAAGGAAAGTATATTGCGACGGAGTCGAACATTCGAATTCGAGTTTTCGACAGGAGAGCACGTTTTAAGCATCCTTGAATAAGAATCGAACTTTTTCAGGTGATGTCTGTGTGTGTATGTGTGTGTGTGTGTGTGTGTGTGTGTGTGTTAGTGAGTCTGTGGAGACGATATCTCACGAATGAATCAAGCGATCCGAACAAAATTGGGTACAAAAATCACAATCAGTGAATACTGGATACCTATGGTTTTTACACGCAACAAAATATTCAGAACCCATCTAAATTTTGAAAGGAAATTTTGAAAAAATCATCAAAAAATTAAAACATTCAATAAAGTTACGTAAATAATCATTTCATATGTCATTTTTTATTAGAAAGCGATTGAGAAACTTTGGAACGTCAGCATGAACCGTTCTTGAGATATTGCACATTTTTCAAATAAATTGAACAAAAAATTCATAAATAAAAAAAAAATTGTGATATATGTTCACTTTTCATATGTAATATCATGCGACAAATTGAGTGACATCAACATCATTCTCGTGGATCTAGTTCGTTCCATTCTTGAGAAAATATACTTTGGGTAATACTTTTTATTTGAACGCCAATAGTCATTATAAGAATAACTTATTTCTCTGTCCATAACTCTTGGCGAGACTTTGGCGGAATATCGCCAGCTTGGCAAGTTTTATAACTGTTGCCAAATTGACGAAAATATTGCCGAATTGAAAAAAGCGTAGCTAAATCAATGAAAAAGAAGACTAATGAAAATTCAGTTTCTTGGAAAGAATATTAGAATCTACTATAAGAGAAGATACTTTGGGTAATCGTTTTGTATTTGTACCCCTTTATGAATCGTTTATCTACTAAAAGAATAACCTATTTCTCCGACCATAATGCTTGACAAAATTTTGGCGACAAAGTTAGCGGAATATTACCAACTTAGCGAGATTTTAAATGTCGCCAAATTGATGAAAAAGACGCTAAATGAATGGAAATGACAACTAATTGATGAAAATTCAATATTCTGGAAAAAACAAGTATAACCCTTTTCTCCGTCTGTAAAGCTTAGATGAATTTTGGTTGCATATCACCAACTTGGCGACTTTATTTTAAGTGTTGCCAAATATGCAAAACATTTGCCAAATTGATAAAAATAACGCCAAATTATATGACATGTTTTGCAAATTTTTATTTCCGTCATATGATGCCATACCTTTTATTATATAAGTAATGCTCTTCTAAATATCACCAACTTGGAGATATTTAATCCCATATTGAAGAAAATATCGTCAAAACTGCTAAAATGATGTCAAGTTAATGAAAATGAGCCTTAATTGATGAATTTATTAATAAAATATTGAAATATATGATCTATATTGCTTATAGAGGATGATATCAATATTGATAATTGCTAACTTAGAGTTGCGCAAAATATACGTTAATTGGGTACGAAATAGTTTTACATGTTGTCATCCGGAAAAACGCCAAATGTGCAATTTAAAGTTACAAACACTGTGCCGTGGATTTTTTCATCACTTTTTTCATCGTTGAAGAAGTAAATTCAATGCATTATATAATTATATATTATTGGATGACATCGGTCACGCATTATATATTATTATTAACTTCTTTTGTGTTGCATTATTTCCTAATGAAAATATATCTTACATCAATTAACTATATGTTATTGTGTATATTAAGTTATTTATTTTCCATCCTTCACTCAAAGAATAACCCAGAAACAAGAAAATTGATTGCGAAACCCCTTAAGAATTCTGATTTGAGAAAGCAAAGGAAAGCAGATCACTGGCAAAAAAAAAATCAGAGGAATACACATCTACATTCAATCTGCCATAATAAAGAAAGATCTCTCTTTCCTCTTTTTGTGTGCGTCTGTACAGTCTGTAACGGGAAATTTAAGCGTCGTATGACCCTGAAATTGGGTACACTGGAAAATTGAAATTGAGTATTTTAGGAACCTAATAGGCGCACCTTGGCGTTATTTTTTTAATTTCTAATTAATTTATAACTATTTTATGTTTTAGCGCGATTTATAATAATTTTTAGCGACCCTTAAGATTCCATATTTCCCATCTTGACACCATCTGAAAGCGTTCTTCTTTCCAATCACGTTTCAACCGAATTTGTGAGAAAATTCTTTTATATTCATTTTATGAAATACATCTAAACTGGCATTTTTTAATGAATCTGCTATAACCGAAAAACAAAGATTAGCACAATTCCATAATTTGGTTAAAACTTCCATATATTTCAGCATTACAAAAAATAAAAAATTTTTCGATTTCATAAGTAATTATAATTTTTGCAATTTTTTTAAGAGATCGCATTCAGTCATTGCACTGGATTGATTTGAACTTGAATGGAGATTCAGTGTTCCCTGTCTCTGGATCAGATGCATTTTAAAGAGGGGTTAGCGGGCTTCGCATAATAGTTGGGTTCTTGGCATTCGGGAAGTTTGGAACTGGAGAGAGGTTTTGAATTTCTTACTTTTTTTTCTGTTTTTCTAAGAGCATATATATATATATATATATATATATATCCTAATATATATATCCTAAATATATATCCTAAATATATATATATATCCTATATATATTTAGGATATATATATATATATATATATATCCTAAAAATAAGCACGAAAGTGAAAATCAAGCACAAATTAGAAACAACTACAACAATTTATTCTAAATTTTACATTAACATGGAATAGGACATGGAATAGCCTATTATTTACATAAAAAAAAAGTTTCGAATGTATACTTACACATTAAAAAGAAATGAAAAAAATGGAGAAAACGGCAGATCATAGTTCAGAATGTGAAATATCTGTCAATAAGGAATATTACTTCCTCTCACACTAATGAGGACTTGAAACAAAGATTCATGCCACCGATTAAGTGCTCAATGAGGTCGGAAGGCGGTAATCACCATTTTTGTATGAGAGCACGTTGGAGCTCTTATGGGTACTGTTTGGAAGGGTTTGTGGGGGAAGCTACAGCTCTCCCGAGAACATCCCATACATGATCTATTGGGTTTAGGTCTGGGGAATATGCTGGTCACTCCATTCGCTGGATTTCCTCTCTCATCAGGTAATCGCTTACGATACGAGCTCTATGTGGCCGTGCGTTGTCGACCCTAAGAACAAACTCAGAATCTATCGCATATAAAACTCAGATATCTTCGGCCAGTCAGAGTACCGCTGAGGAAGAAATGGAGGTCAGTACGTCCACCGAAGGAAATCCCAGCTCATAATCGCTTAATACCGTGTACTAGCCTCTCTCTCCACACAAAAAACTGCAAAGCGATTCTGGACTCATCGGTGAATAGGGCATTTCTCCAATCGCCCATGGTCAAAATAACGTGTTTCTGACGCCATTGGAGACTGACTGCTCTGTGCCTCGCAGACAATGTAACACACAGGGTTGTCCTCCGAGCATAAAATCCAGGTATGTTCAATCTCCTTCTCACAGTTGTAACGGATACAGGCCTACCTGTAGCTGCAGCGAGGCTACAGCGTAAAGCAGGAGCTGTTGCTTGCCTGTTGCGTCTAACAAATGACCATAAGTAGCGGTCATCGGAAGATATATATATATATATATATATATATATATATATATATATATATATATATATATATATATATATATATATATATATATATATATATCGAAAAACATGAACTTTATTCAAATGACACCATCGAAATATAAATCGTCTCTATGTAAAAGAAGCGAATATTTCCTTCATATCGCTTTTATTCCAGATTCCAAAGTTATATCATTTGGCGTAAAAAAAAATTAAACAATTCTTATAACAACTCATTTTAAAATCACTTATTTATATTCTGCATCCATTAAAATTAATCTTCGTCATAATTTGAGGAACATTTAAACTCAAAAATAGTGTCATCGCGTTGGCGCAGAATATAGATGCACAGAAAATACGTAAAAATAAAGCGGTTTTAGGACGGATGCATCACTCAATATAAATTTAAAAGAACTTTAAAAATCACTATTTTTACTCTGAGAAAAAAGGATGGATGTCCTATTTTATTTAGAAGTGGGTCACGTGATCTTTACATATTATATGCGTGTCATTATTACTTTAATTTTCACTTAAAAAACGACCGAACGTACTTTGCTGACATTTGTTTTGTATATTTTATGGGGTAATTTGAATATTTTCTAAAATTTTCGAAGCAATTTGCGAAATTTAACTTTGTTTAAAAAATGTTTGAAAAATGAGGTCCCATAGAGTTTAATATATTTCACTTTTTTAACCCGATTTCAATCCAAAACTAATTGGGTGATATTATTCATTTACATTCCCGTATGTTCCACAGACAGTTTCAACAACATACTAAAATTTCATTTTGATAAAGACATTTTTACGGCAGTTATTGTGCGACCGGACGGACAGACATACAGAATGAACAAAGTCAAACTATTTTCATCTAGCTATGTGGGAAAGTGTTAAAAATGTGGCTTGTTTTGTGTTTGAAGTCAGGATCTCCATTTGAATTCACTCTCTTATTACCTCTAAATAGATAAAATAAATATACAGCAGATTCTAAACTTTAGTTTTGAATGAAATTTTGAAAAATCAGATGTTACACAATTCATTATGTCATTTTTCATTAGAAACGAACGAATGCCTGTTTCTAATGAAACTGTTCTTGAGATATTGCAGATTTTTTTCAAATGAGTTTATCAAAATAATGATAATTAACGATCGTGATGATATTAGCTCTCATGATATTACCGATCGTGAAATAGGTTCATTATGCGACGCATTAGTTAAAATTATTTTCGTATGCGTCTAGTTCGTTCTATTCGCGAGAGATGGTACTTTGTGTGCTAGTTTTGTATTTTGATGCTTAACCATTCGCCAATAGTCTTTATAAACATAAAAAAAAAAACCTTCTGTCCGTCTGTTTAACTCTTGGCAATTTGGCGAAAGTTCGACTTTTTAAAAGGGTGCTAAATTGTCGAAAATATCGAACTGACGAAACTATCGAATCATAGTCAGGTTGTTATGGCGCGAAACATAGAAAAAAATTTTAAGAATTAAAAGGCACATGTTTATTCGTCTGAAATTTCAAAATTTTGTTTAGATATTCTTGCAAGGGATGCTTTTTTATGGCTTTCATATTCATTTTTTAAGTTCAAGGTTATTCCGAAAGAGCGCCAGTCGATGAAAAATCTGTTTTCCCTTCTCTGCCGTTTAAGGGGAAAAAAAGAATCTTAATCCTCCGTTCAAAAAATATGCTAAGTTATGTGCACATCATTAAAAAGAAGAGGGTGTGTGTGTGTGTGGGGGGGGATTCATACATCCCACTGAGTTTTCTTCCGCTTTTTTAAGAAACAACTTTTTCTCGGTGATTTAAATTTATGAGAACCATTGTATGGTAGCCGTAATCGAACTTATCTTCCACAACGACACGGGACTCGGACGAGTCCTCGGACGAGTCGGGTGGTCTGGGTTTTCGACGGGAGAGATGAAAGTGGAGTGAAAAATGCACAGAGTTAAGTATTTCTTTTTCGAAAATGGTCAGAAAAACATAATATTTTTAAACTGTTACAATTATTTTATTAAATGTTGAACTCGTTCTCAAGACATTGAGGTATTCCCAATTTACATCAACTCGTTTACCGTCCACCCTTTTAACTGAAAGTCAACTCGCTTATATACCCTCTGCGAAGTGAAAAGTTCTGTTAGAAATACCGTCAGTCGTAGAATTCTTAATCGACACGTTTTGAGAATTTTCCTTAACTCGTCAAAAGTCGTCATGAGGGCGATATTATGCCAAATATATCGCCGAGGTCATCCAATGTATCGCCTAAGTCAAGTGATGCAGACCTTCAGATAATAACAATGGTTACCTGTCCATGTCGTTTTCCCTCGGGGACAGGCAATATGCCGTGAAAATATTTAGCCAATCGTAACATGACTTCCCATTGTGTATATATTGGGAAAGTATTGTGAAAATTGAGATTTCCAATTTTCGATGGGTTAACACGATTTAAGCACCTTTTAATCCGAATCAACTTTTTTCTAAGAAGTGTGTTATGCAACCTTGTAAAGACCAAATGTCTATTTATCCTCTTTAGATTCCTTTGTAGGGGATTTTCACTTAATATGTCAAAAGTGACTTAACTTTGATATTTCAACCTTTCGGAACGAATGGAACGAACTCCGTCTACGGGAAAAATGTTAATAAGCGGATTACACACTATATTCTTATTATACTCGTTATTATTAACATTGAATATGGAAAGCAAACTCATTCGAAAATATTGACTCAATTCATTTTTTTAATTTTATGTCACTTTTTTGATAAAGTTATTTAAAAAGCATCTCGAAAATGGTTCATTCGAAAGTGTTAAAATAAGTGCCATTCGTTCTCTGGCAAAAAGCAAATTACGTATAAAATGATTATTTATTTAACATTATTGACCCTGATATCTTAATGTTATTTTTTTCAAATATTCATTCAGAAATCAGGGCGTCTTTTGAAATGACTTTATTCTACTGATGAGTCTATTTATGTTGCCGGATTACATATCCGTACTTACCTCTGCCACCACAGTGACTTAACTCAAATGTAAGTTCTTTGATATTCAGACCTTCTGTCCCAGGGCAATAACACAGGATTGCACAGAGTCCATCACAATGTATTGTGCACTTCACAGACATAACAGTCGCTGGCTGTTTAAAGCAAATGGTGACATAGACGATTATTATTATTGCACCTGCCCAGAATACATGACACATATGAGATACTCCTTCATAGAGTTTTGTCCAGAACAGAGCACCAGGCGCGAAGCGCCTTTAATCTCCAATCTCTAGGTGTGGTTCTTATCTTCATACTGTGACATTATTTCATTGGTCCATAGTTGGAGGTTCGAGGTTTTTGATTTACTGTTTTTATTATTTGTCCTAGATCCTAGTGTGGCAGTTTGTTGCACATTAAGAGTTTAAGCAGTTTGGGGGGTTGATGCAGATCTGAGGCTAACCTAGCATTTTAGCAGTTTAGAATTTTAAACATTTTGTAGAAAACCAAAGATCGCGAGTTTTCTTTAATATCAACTGATTAAGGTGGGACGTTCCTAGTACCGAATATCAAAGTTAAGTACCGAGCGGGGTCTCTTACGAGATTTAGCCTTGCGATGATCATAGTCATGCAGATTAAATAATAGTTCATTTGGGACAGATGGCAGATTTTTGTAGAATTTAAGCGCTAGCTTTTTGATTTGGGCTCTAACAGTTTTTATTTTGAAGTCTTTCCTAATTACCGAGTTTCTTAAGTATCTAGGGGCTTTCCTTATAATCCTTAGGGTTTTGTTTTGTCTTGTCTCTAATAAGTCTATGGTAGTTTTACAGGCATATCCCCATACGGGTGCTGTATACAGCATTCCCGGGCAGATGACCGATTTATAAATTAGGAGTTTATTTTGATAACTTAGATTTCCGTTTCCTATCATTGGGTATAAGGCTCCTATGGTTATATACGCTTTTTTGATTATGTTCGTTACGTGCAGTTTCCAAGTTAGGTGGGAGTCTATCGTTACACCTAGGTATTTAGTAGATTTTTCCGCTTTTAGGGCATGGTTGTTTATGTACAGAGGAGGCGGAGGTTTACGTTTTCTTGAGAAATAAATCCAATGACATTTATTGGGATTTAATTTTATTCGCCATTTTTCCAGCCATGTTTGGAGTATGTCTAAGTGTTGTTGTAGCTGTCTGTGCATTACTGAGACGTAAGGGTGTTTTGCAAGTATCGCGCTGTCGTCTGCATAGAGTGCCAGCTCCGTGTCTGGGGTCCTGGGAATGTCATTTAGATATATGTTAAAGAGTGTCGGGCCCAGGATGGATCCTTGCGGTACACTACTTTTAATGAGCTTGGGTGTAGATAAGTTATTTTTTACTCTGACTTGAAAGTGTCTGTTATTTAGGTATGAAATTAAAAGTTTGACAAGTGCGTCAGGGACTTTTAGAGTGATCAATTTGTAAGCTAATCCACAGTGCCACACTTTATCAAAGGCTTTTTGGATGTCAAGAAAAATCGCAGCTGTGGGTGTCTTATTATTAAAACCAGAAGAAATGTACTCTACCACTCTCAGCAATTGATGAGTGGTGGAGTGTTTTGGCCGAAATCCAAACTGCTCCGGAATGATAATGTCATTCTCACTAAGGTGCGTGTTCAGTCTCTTAAGAATTATTTTCTCAGTAATTTTACTAAGTGTCGGCAACAAACTGATTGGTCTGTAGTTGGCTGGAATTGAGGCATCCTCACCAGGTTTATGGATCGCCATAATTATCGCTTCCTTCCATTCTTTGGGGAAATAATTTAGTTCTAGTATTTTATTTATTAAGATGGTCAAGTAAAATATTATATTTAAGGGTAGGTTTTTTACCGCGATATTCCTGATTTTGTCGTGCCCTGGGCTTTTACGGTTTTTAAGGTTTTTGATAATCTCTACTATTTCTTGCGGGGTGGCTGGGTTAATCTCAGCCGTGACCGGGGAGTTCCTGAAATTGTTTAGAGTTTGCCTAACCATTCTTAGGGTGTCCTGACACATTAGATCGTGGTTTGGTTCAAATTGCTTTTCGTAATGCCTAGCAAGCGCCTCTGCCTTTTCTTCGTCTGAGTACGCAATATTAGCGCCATTAGTGGCGGGAGTTTAATTTGAGGTTTTCTGAGTCTTTTAGCGAATTGCCAGAGCGATACGTCTTCCGAGCTAAGGGATTCAATTAACTCTTTATACTGTTGCTGCTTTTCTGCGACAATTTTATCCCTGACTTTCCACGTGAGTCTGTTAAGCTCCCTTTTGAGGGTAGGGTCTCTGTTAGCCTGCCATGTCTTACGCATTCTGTTCCTTTGCCTAACTAATTGTTTGACATGGTGGGAAAGTGTGGGCATTTTTGGTGACTCACGATGTGTTGTGGCAGATGCAATAGCTCTCCTGATTTCTGTTGTGAGTGTGTGCGTGGCAGAGTCAATATCCGCCGTGCTCATAATGTTGGGTACTTCTAAATGCGGCTCGAAAAGTGCTCTTTTGAATACGTTCCAGTTCACCCTCTCTTGTCCCAGAGAGGCTGGAAGATGAGTGTTCAAATCGAATGTCACCAGTACCGGTAGATGATCCGAGTCGAATTCATCCAGGGTATCAATTGTGTGAGCGTATTCTATGTTTCTCGTTAGGACAAAGTCTATGAATGAGCCATTGGCACCTGAGAAGCAGGTTGGTCTCGACGGTGCAATGATGTCAGTGTTTGTTGTGTTTAGCAATCTATGTATCTGTGTACCGCGTGTGTTGGCTCTCCTGCTGCCCCACGCTCGGTGGTGTGCATTGAAGTCGCCCGCGAGTATTGTGTTTGGATATCGCGAGAAAAGAAGTTCCAGCTGCGCAGATACATTTATACCACTCATGTTTTTGACATATATTGAAGTTAGGATAAATGGGTTTACATTATTTATTTTAATTTTTATACTAGTATTTTCTATACCTTGAAGATTTATGTTGTTTATTTCCTCGTGGGGAATATTACTTTTAATATATATTGCTGTTCCTCCATGGGGATTTCTAGCAGTTATATTTGAGCTAAGGGTATGATAGCTATTATAGTTTGCTATATTTAGTTTTTTGTTTTCTCTAACTTTAGTTTCCTGGATTAGCAGGGCATCTACATCATTTTCATTTACGTAGCTCCTAAGTTCATTTATTCTTGGAGATATGCCGTTCGCATTCCAAAATATTATTTTAAAACTTTCTTTTTGGGACCTATTCATGGCGGGTTTGTTTCTCACTGTTTTTATTAAATTCCGCGATTAATTTCAAAGCCTCAAAGACCATTTGCATTGGATCGCTCTTTTTTTTAATTAACTCAGCGAGCTGCATCAACAGATGTTTTATATCGTCTAGGTTGAACATACTGATAAATCCTCTGACGAGGTTGAGGATTTCATCCATCTTTTCATCATTGGATTTATCAGCAAGTTCAGTCTCAGAAATTCGAACTTTTTCTAAGCTTCCAAGTTATGTAATTTCGCATATAAATGTTGAGCATTATTTGCAATTTATACAATAAATAGTCTCTCATCACTAGTTTCAGATATATATTTCACCTGGAGTGATATGGCAGTGATATCTGTATAATTTATGTTTAAGAGATACTACCTCTGGTGATCACTCTTAAATGGGGATGATTCTAAAGCTTTTATGCTTACGGCTGGCCTTCTTTTATCTCGCCTCGTATTGCAGCCAAACCCCGAACACTAGACCTTTCCTAGTCATCGCTGTATTCACTGGGTTTTCCTTCTATTCCCTTACTCGAATCCTTCAGCATTCCAAGAACTCTCTAATCAAAACAGCCGCTCGTCAAGAAGCTCCTTTTCCTTCCACGCACTCTCTCAAGACAAGCCCACTCAAGACGAGACAAGTCCACGACCAGAAGCAAAACCAGCACTGAACTCTCCCGATCCGAAACTTATTCCTACTCTTACGTAGGAACGCAGACGATGCTGATTAGGTCGGTGATTCGTCTAACGTTCGGACCCGTTAGTTTAAGGAAACATAAATTGTAATGCAAACTGAGGGGAATAATAATCGAAAAGTTATTTAGACCTCACAACCTGCACTCTTTCTAAAAACAAACAAAAACTATACATTCGAATTGGATAAAATAGATGAGTTTGGGAGGGAGAGGGTGTGTGTGACTCATGCTTTACTTTAGTATTGGTTCAATTATATATATATATATATTATATATATATATATATATAAACTGATTTACGAAGACTTTTCGGAGGAATTGAGAGGAGCTGACAGCACAGAATGAGCGGGGACCCTTAACCATGATTAAGGAAAACTTGAGCCTAAAGTATGTGAATCCAAATAAGATGATAATGATTATTATCATGTATACAAAAGCACAGATGAAATCATTATTATAAGGTTTTTCTTATTTTTCGCACAAAGGGATCGACTCTAGGCTGCCATCTGCAACGTAGCAGGACTAAACTTTGGGGACGGGTTCTATGAGGGACAATTTACGATTAACCTAAGAATCCCTGTGCTAAAATATCAGCTGAAAAATGTGAATAGCTTCCTAAAGTTATTACATTATGTAGGGACCGTCATTTGCTGCTCACGTCATATGTTTTAAAAACTAGAAGTGTATTTCAAATAATGTCTGCACTCATATCTCGTACACCAAAATATTCGATTTATTTTCCTTCGCTGTATAGGGCCAAAGTAAAATACCGACTCTAAATTAAGCATCTCATTAAAAGTGACGAACAAAAAAGTGTGCGTCAGAATGAGGTACTGATCCCTTTCTGAAAAGCCACTTCCTCTAAATCTCCGGATTTTGTTCTCCGAAAACACTGCAAATTTATGGGATCGCTTTTGCTGTCGCTATAATCGGCTTTATCTACCCAACGACACGGAGAGGAAAGATAAAAGGAAAGATTGAAAATAAACGTGTTTGAAAAACTACCTTGATCTTGAAATATTAAACGTGAGTTTTAAGAATAGGATTAGGTTTCTCGTGACAGATTCGAAAGGTGGGTTGAAGTTTAAGAAAAACCCATCAGGGGCCAATGTAGGTCTGTGAGAGGTAAAGATCAGTAACATATGTAAAGAACACAAAGAAACAGGTCATTATAAAAAAATTGTGTTTGGGGTGAATTCTTTTATTCATCCATGAGCAGTATCACGTGTTAAAATGTTAAATTTTCTCTTTTCATCAGTTGGCGATGTTCTGGCCAATTTCGACACTAAAATTTCGTCAAGCGTTACCCAGAGATAGATAAATATACAGATAAATCAAGGTGTTATAGAGGGTGTTCAATTAATGCGGCGACAAACTCGGAGAGTTGTTAGTAGACATCAAGGGGAACAAAAATGAAAATGAAACATGCTGTCGCAAACCTCGTTGAGTCGGTGAAAATCGCGAAAATACGTATGCAAACTCTAACGTCACGCGGGGAAGACAGAGTACAATAATAACTGCAAATGCATTTATTTGATAGCATGTTTACAACGCAGTTTGTGGTGCACAGTACGATGCTGGAAAGGGAACGATGTGAATGACGTGAACGAAATTATTACCGGTGTTGTTCGAGGTGGTGGCCGCGGACGTCATTGCACAGTCTACAACGACGTAAAAACGATTACCGGACGGGCTCGAAGATGCGGAGTGTGCTATTGATGTCTGCCGCAGCGACGACGATCCGCGCTATGAGATCCTCCGGTGGGTCCACAGCCGAAAAAACGAGTGATTTAAGGAGATCCCAGAGGAAGGAGTCCAACGGATTGAGATCCGATGAACGTAGAAGCCAAACAACGGATTCGGCGCGTCCTATGCATTTCCCTGGGCATGTAGCATCGAGGTGGTGAAGCACCACGTGGGAAGAATGTGCTGGTGCATCACATGCACTGCGACCGGCACAATCTGCAGCAATTCCGGGAGGACGTGTTGCAGAAAAACAAGGTAAGTTACGTCAGCCATCGTGAGCGAATCCACGAACGCATTCAGTGATCAACTGACATCCCCCCTTGCCTCTCCTCTGGAGTCAGAGTCTGCATACTTATTCTCGCGATTTTCACCGACTGAACGAGGTTTGAGACACCATGTTCCATTTCAATTTTTGTTCCTCTTGTCGTCCACTAACAACCCTCTGAGTTTATCGCATTAACTGAACACCCTATATATATATATATATATATATATATATATATATATATATATATATATATATATATATATACACATATATATACATATATGCACATATATATACATATATGCACATATATATATATATATATATATATATATATATATAAATACATATACATATATATACATATAAAAATATAAATTAGTAAATCCAATGTTAGAAAGTAAGCAGTAACTCATAATACACTATTCCAAAATTTTCTACAAAATACAAAGAAATAAAAGAAATTAAATAAAAGAAATTATATATACATATATATATATATATACACACACACACATATACATGTGTATATATATATATATACAACAAGCAATTTGTATTTTACCTCTATCAAATGCAATTTAATATAAGAAAAGTTGCAAACAGATTTCTGTTTCGATATCCCCAAGAAACATTCTTTACGGTCTTCATAAAATTTTTTCAAGATTATACCTCGGCATCCCCACTCGATAAATGTGTTCTGATGTAACCTATTTTCCTTAGTACTGTACAGAGTTATTTCTCGACCCAAATATATGCTAAGTTATGTGCATATCATTAAAAGTGGAGGGGGAAACATCCATATATCCCATAAAAAAAAATCACTTACTTCGGATTTTGCCTCTAGAAGGGTCTGCAAATTTATGAGATCATTTTTGATGCAAATAACATCTAGAGTTGGAGTTTCTGTGGCGTTACGAAAAATGGAAACACTTTGGACGTTTATACCACTCAACCTAAAACATAAAAATGGAATTCATTTTTCTTGTTGGGTCGAAAATGGGGTCGACATTATAAATATATAAAAATATTTCCAATATTTAAAAAAAAAATTCCGAAAAATTAAAAAATCAGCTTTTTGAGAGGGTGTTGTTGTTGAGACCCAGACCGTCCGACCTACCAGAAAGGTGTAAGGTAACTGTTTGGACGGCCGGGAAGTGCCACCCAATTTAGACCGGAACCCAGTGGGGGAGGCATCCACAGGGACCGTACCCTCCTTCCCCTACCACCAACCTCTCGGAAGAATTTTTAGAGGGTGTGTTTTTTTTTAGTTGTATACTTCAATCAAAATATATAGTAAACGATAAAAGCTAGATATAAATAATAAACGACAAAAATATATATTAGAAAATTGTGTATTATAATCCATATTTTTTTAATAAAGCTGTTATAGTTTTCGAGTTATCGTCCTGTCAAGTTGAAAAAGATTGAAGATATTCAGTTTTTCAAGTTTGCACTGCTTAAATCTCAAAAACTAAAAGTGATAGCTATAAACAATAAGCAAAAATAACTCTTTAAAATTCTTAAAAGCGTATACAATCAGATTTTAGATAGAGTTCTTTTTTATGATATTACAAAAGTTCTATTTCACAAAATGGTATTCCCGCAAAACTATTTCGGCTCCATCGCCTGTTTCTATTGAGATAAAATGCCCTGTCTTTCAAAAGAGAAAATAAATTTTCCAATACACCTCTTTCTATTCAAATTGAATTTAAACAGAAACACCTTCTTCCGAAACCGGTTTGTTAAATTCCTTATGAACGAAGATAATTACACAATTTATTAAACAGAGTTTCTCGCCAATTTTGAATGAGCACTTTCTATTTAAAAGAAGTTGGCCTTCTTAAAAACGTATTCGCTTCAAATAACCACGCGTCATTGCATCTCATTAATTTAATAGTTTCTCATAGATATTTCGCTGACTGTGTGAAGAGTTGGCGACGGCTCGTGATAACTAACTCATAATAATGGGTGGCAATGAATTTCTAATTAAAAGGACTTATAAAATTCATACATTTTTTTTTTTTGCGTCAGAATATTTTAGCGTAAAGTTAAAAAAAAGTTTAATAACATACCTTTACGCAATTTTTAACACTTTACAACAAAGTTGAAAAGTGTTGATGACTTTGTTCATTTTGTCTGTCTGTCCGTTCACACGATAACTACCGTAAAAATGACTTAATCAAAATGAAATTTTAGTATGTTGTTCAGACGGTATGTATAGGACCTATGGGAATATAAATCAATATCACCCAATTAGTTTTGAATGGAACCTGGGTTGAAAAAATGAAATACATTGAACCCTATGGGACCTAATGTTTCAAACATTTTTTAAGCGGATTTTAGGTAACATTCAAATTATTCCATAACATATATAAAAAATAAATTCAGCGAAATATATTCAGTAGTTTTTTAAATAAAAATTAAAATAATTACACCTCTTATATAAAGTTCTCGTTAGATCACCGAAGTCAGGCAGCATCGGCCGCGGTTAGTACTTGGGTGGATGACCACCTGGGAACACTGCGTGCTGTTGGCATATTTCGGGCACGGTAGCTCGGTGGTTTGCAACCTGGATTTGCACGCTGCCACAACTGCCGCCGTGTTCATGCGGAGTACGATCACGTTAAACATGTGGGTCTGTAAGTCCTTCCGAGAGGTTGGTGGTAGGGGAAGGAGGGTACGGTCCCTGTGGATGCCTCCTCCATTGGGTTCCGGTCTAAATTGGGTGGCACTTCCCGGCCGTCCAAACAGTTACCTTACACCTTTCTGGTAGGTCGGACGGTCTGGGTCTCAACAACAACAACAACCTCTTATATGAAGCGATCATGTGACCATGATATGAAAAGATCACGTGACCCACTTCAAACTGAAATATGGCATCCATCTTGTTTCAAAATCGTGATTTTTAAAGTGCTTTTTAATTTTTATTGAGTGTTGTATTCGTCCTAAAACCGATTTATTTTTTCTTAAATTCTGTGCATCTACATACTGAAACAACGCAAATACAATATATTTGAGTTTAAATGATTATCCAAATTTGATTATTTCTACAACGAAGCCTATTTTTCACTTATGTAAAATGTAAACAGCAAAATATGTAAAATGAGTTGTATTAGAATTGCTGTATTTCTTTAACACAAAATTATTTAGCTCATGGAGTCTGCATAGCTGATATGAATTAAATACTCATTGATTTTACAGAGAGAAGGACGATTTTTTTCGATGAAGTTTTAAGCACAGGCTTTAATTACTTGTAGCTTCGTGGTCTTAATTTTTAAATAAAATAAATTATTATACTATTGTGATGAATGAAATGAATGGGAAATAGTTAGGAATGAAATGTTGCTTTTATAGAGAGAGCCAAGCGTGTTATTTTTTCTATGACGTCATTTGAATGAATTCAAATATAATAAATTATCGTACTATTACGATAATTAAAAAATTATTACCGAGAAATGTATCGCATTTTAGAGATGTTTAAACCAAGCAATTTATATTTCAATGCCGTTATTTGAATGAAGTTCATTTTTTTCGATGAAGGTTTAAATTTTCAAATATAATAAATTAATGTAGTATTGTGATAAGTTTTAAAATATTACCGAGGAATGTATTGCATTTTAGAGATGTTTAAATAAAATTGCATTGAAGTTGGAAAGTGTTTCATAATCAATGCTTTAAGCATGATTGATCTTTCTTGTTTCTATTTTAAAAAAATGTTTTTATAAATTTTCGATTCTGTTTCGCTGTTGTTGGAGACATGAGGCAAAAAAAGGCATTTTAAAATAAAGTCAATTTAGGATCAAAAATATATCAAAAAAATCGGATCGGTCAGGATGATCTGTATTTTTCCTATTGGTTGTCATGGTAACACTGATATTCTTTGCCTTCTCGTAACATGTTAGAAAAATGAATGTTGGCTCTTTTCTTGAGTTTCACTTTTATATTACGTTTTGATTCCTAGGAGGATGCTTTTCTTGCGCAAAGTTAGATCCTGATTCCATGGAGCATGGGTACGTGACGTCACGCAGACCTCGTTTGCTTACCAGTATGGACATGTTCAGTATTTGTGTATTAAAAAAGGCTACTTTAGCAACTTACAATCGTTTAACCTCTCATTAGAGTAGGATATATCTCAATGGATCTTCTTGGATGGATATTTTTAATTAAACGGGAATTAAAATATTCACTTTCATTAAGTTATATGTACACGAGTTTTTTTTTTTTTGGAAAAACTCGTTATGTACCTTTCCCTTCCCGCTCGCATATACACTACAGTGCATGCATCTTTGGAACGCTCATGAGTGACTACGAGAAAATTGAGCAGTCGTGTAAATTCCTTTAAAATCACTTAAAGTGCACGTTAGCTAATGAAAGCTTTAAATCTAAATTGTTATTCAAGTATTCTAAATAACTTATTTTCATCCTAAAGATACATTTCGAAGTTTAATGGATTTAGTTTCAATATTTACGGGCCATCATCCTCCGTTTACTATGACACACTCTTGTAAAAATAATACCCTTTTCTCCTTACTTTCTACGAATTGTTTACACAGGTTGTTTATGGATGCTATTGAAGCAGTAGAAATCTGACGTGAGCAGCACACAATGTTAAAAAAGCAGCGTTGTCCCAGAATAAATGAATGAGACGAATGGGTGCGAGATTCAATGACTTCCATTTGTCTTTAATGTGTGATGTGTAGCAAAAGAAATGCATTATTACAGGGTCATTATTAAAAGTGAAGGAGCCAATATTTCCTTGTCAGAAACCCATTTGTTCTAGAAATCTTCGAATGTTGCTCTCAAAAGGCACTCTAAATTTATGAGATTATGATACTAGGCGTGTCTTTCGACAGACATTTTGAAACTTGATTTTGCCTTTTTTTAAAAATACAGACACTTTTGAAAAGTATTCGAGTTATTCTTGAAACGAAGAGGCACTCGAAAAATAAGCATATCGATAGGACTACACCTTTCGAATTATAAAGTATTCACATCTAAAGTATTAAACACAAGCCGATTATGACCATTTAGAGATCAATATAATGTGCGTCTATTACAATCCTTTTTAACACTTTGCAACATAGTTATAAAGTGTTTATGACTTGGTTCATTCTGTCCGTTCGAACGATCACTGCCGTAAAAATGACTTTATCGAAATGAAATTTTAGTATGTTTTTGAGACGATCTGTGGGATACATAGGAATATAAATGAAAAAGATCACCTAATTAGTTTTGGATGGAACCCGGGTTGAAAAAATTAAATACATTGAGCTCTAGGGGACCTCATTTTTCAAACATTTTTTAAACGACCTTAAAATTCACACGTTGCTCCGGAAATATTAGAAAATATTCAAATTATCTCATAAAATATAGAAAAAGAAATTCAGCAAAATAGGTTCGATTGGTTATTAAATAAAATTTAAAATAATAATTGCATCCAAATAATATGAAAAGATCACGTGACCCATTTCAAAATAAAATAAGGCATCCATCTTTTATCCCCAATGTAAAAATCATGATTTTTAAAGTTCTTTTAAATTTATAGAGGGTTTCATCCGTCCTAAAACAACTTTATTTTTGCGTATTTTCTGTGCATCTATAGTCTGCGCCAACGCATGGATATTATTTTTGAGTTTAAATGATCATCCAACTTTGTGATTGTAAGATGAGTTGTATGGAAATTGCTGAATCTTTTTCAAGCAAATTGATTTAGCTCTGAAGTCTGGAATAAAAGTGTATGAATGAAATATTCACTTCTTTTACATAGAGAGCCGGACAATTTATATTTCGATAATGTCATTTAAATAAAGTTCATTTTTTCGATAAAGTTTTCAAGTATAATAAATTATTGTAGCACTCTGATAATATAAATTATATCACCGCTGAATGTATCGCATTTCAGATACGTTTAAATAAAACATCATTTCATTTGGAAAGTGTTTCATAATCAATGCTTTTTGCATAATTGATCTTTCTTGTTATTTTTTGTGTTTGTCTATGCTGGAGTTTTAGACGACTTTATAATTAAAATGCAGTATAAGAGTAAAAATTACAAATCACTCTAAGTAAAAAATTACAAATAGTGACTTGATTAAAAGTATTTAGAAGATACTTTTATATAATTATTAATAGTATTTTTAGTCACAATATATTGAAAATCATAATTTTTCGAAGTCTAAACATTTTAGACATTTTATGAAGAAATTATTCAAAGCGTTAAATTAAGAATTATTACTGTGCCAAGAAATATTTTATTATAAATGAGCGTACTTGGGAGAAAAAATTATATTTTAAATATATATTTGTAATATTCAAAGGTATGAAGTTAAACACGTCTTTCATGCTGAAATAAACTATTTTGAAGTCAAGCATTTTTTGTTCCTTGTTTTTTGGAAAGGTGGACTTTTTAAAATAGTTTAATAACATATTATCCATATAAAATATTTATATGAGTATAAAAGAGAATAATAAGTGTGTTCATAATTTATGTACTTCAAAGTCTGTCGTCGACTCTAAATTAATGTGTTTGAATAAGGTATTGATAAGGTGGTTTTGAAAAACTCGGTATTTAAAATACAGACTCTATTGGCGATATACAATTTTACCTCCGCAGTGCCATTTCTAAGGAATTTATTATATGTTCATTTCTAAGGAACGCATTATATCCGATTTGCAATTCATTACGTTTCTCACAAAATGAAAAATATTGGAATTATTTTATCATAAAGTTACATATATCATGTAAATAAAATACAGATCCACATTAAAGCAAAATAAAATGTATCTTTACTCAAAAACCAAACCGAAAAATGAACATGAGTCGATGAATAATATGTTCGCTTTTAACATACTTGTCTTTTTTCCGCCTTATACGATAAACAAAAAAAAATTGCTTTTCATCCTCCAAAGATGCCAAGTCACACGAATCTATTCGTTTATGTGCATATCAAAAACGAATAGAATCGTACATCGAATGTGGGTTCTCGTCGGCTGTTTCGAAATGTATTTTCTTCTGAAGTCTTTGCTTTATTTTTTAAAAGGTACACTTTATTATTTTCCTTATATACATAACGTATAAGGAAAGTATTGTGACGGGGTCGAACATTCGAATTCGAGTTTTCGACGGGAGAGCACGTTTCAAGCATCCCTGATCACGAATCAAACATTTTTGAAGTGATGTCAGTGTGTGTGTGTCAGTGAGTGTGTGGAGACGATAACTGACGAATGAATGGACCGATTAGAACGAAATTTGGTACAAAAATCACAATCCGTAAACACTGGAAGCCTATTGTTTTTATACGCAATCGAATGTTCAGAACCTCCCTAAATTTTCGAGTGAAATTTTGAAAAAATCGTCAAAAAATCAAAACCGCTCATAAAGTTACGCAAATAGACATTTCTTATGTAATTTTTCATTAGAAAACGATTGACATAAATTTTAGAACGCTAACATGAATCGTTCTCGAGATATTATACATTTTTCAAAAAAATTATCAAAAGTTCTAAAATTAAAAAATATATATATCCTATTGAGAAACATGTTCACTTTTCATATGTAATACCATGCGATAATTTGGGTGACATCATTCTCGTGGATCTAGCTCGTTCCATTTATGGAAAGATTCTTTAAGTAATACTTTTGTATTTGAACGCCAATAGTCATTTATCTGCTGTAAGAATAACTTATTTCTTCGTCCATAACGCTTCGCGAGATTTTGGCGGAATGCCGCCAACTTGGCGATATTTTGAAATGTTGCCAAATGTACGAAAATCTCGCCCAATGGATAAAAATGACGCTAAATCAATGAACATGACGACTCATTGTCGAAAATTCAATATCTTGGAAAGAATATAAGTTTCTACTATAAGAAAAACCTATTTTTTTACTGTAAAAGTAGTAAATTCATTACATTATATAAGGAAAGTCATGTGTTGCCCACATCAGAATTTTTTTTAAATCACCGTATCTGCTCTAATCGTTTTATCTGTCAAATGTCAGCTGAAAATAACCAGCTCTGTAATTTATACTTATTTTCATCCGAGTGTCGCGATATGCTAAATTTACGGTATTTAAAAGCAACATTTCGTTCAAAAGTTTTTAGTTCTAAATAGTTTAAATACATTACTTTTTTATTTGAAACGGAATTTCAATTTTTTTATTTCGTTGTCGACGTTTAAAATTTTTATGTTCCACCATGACATTTCTGAAGGAGGATTTTAAACAATGCAATGAAATTTTCCGATTAGTAAGCATCTTTATGTAAAATTTTAAAATATTGTAGAGAGCCTCGCTGCCCCATCCGGGAGTCGAACCCTGGATTTCTGAATTGGCCATTTGCCTCTCCATCGCTGAGCTACTGGGGCGAAATTGTAAGTTCTTATAGTCGAAGCGGACATGTGCATTAAACATTAAACTATGTTAACATTAAACTTAGAACCAAACACATCTTTGTTTTAAGCATTTAAAAGTAAGAATTCGTATACTGTGAAGAATCCATTCAGCTTGCGTCAAATTTAAAGGAATACTTTTGAATGTTTCAGAACATTTAAATTGTTTTTAATAATAAGATGCAAAATGTGCTTTGCAAGCCTTAGAAGGATTCAATGATTATGAAATTAGATGCCGAATAAACTAAAAATTTGAAAAGCGTTTCTTTAAATATTACGTGATATTATATTAAAATGTACGTACTCAGGGTATCCAATCGTATATATTTTTGTCCTTTTCGATTTGCTTTAAGTGTCTATGGAAATTTAGTGAGCCAATGGAGAGACGTATCACTGAATAATAGCGTCAAATGAATGGAAGTGATCACCAGTACCAGGAAATTTTCCTGTAAGTAGAATCATTTTTTACTCCGGGTGTGCTGCAGACTGGCACTGAAGTACTCTTGAAACAGCTGTATGTTGCATTTTTATTAATGAGTACTTCCTTTTCTTGTTAATGTTTTCTCTTATTTTTTGCACAAAGTGGTTTGGCCGCTTCAACGGACCTTATTTTTTATCTTTTCATGGATACAAAATTAAATCGCTTTTGCAAATTGCGTTTAAAATAGTCAAAAGGTTCAAAATTTATTTTTGTGAATGGTAACCTTGTAAAGAGCCTTACTGCTCCAACCGGGAATCGAATCCTGGATCTCCGAACGGGCCTGCCGACGGTCTACCATTGAGCCATTGGGATGAAGTTGAAAACTCTTATCGTCGAAGTGGACTCTGCATTCTCCACCCTCTAATGTCAGGTTGGCGGGCAGCTGACCATTTGACTGACCACCTCCTGCTATTTTACCTCAGGTTAGCCTCTTGATACTACTATTTCTACTCATGGTAGTATCCTGCGGTGTCGTTATCCATTCCATTTGAAATCGGCGCTCCATCTTCCAGAGTTCACTGAATCCGTACGAGTCGTACTAGGGTCCCTTTCAGACCTCCGATATCTTTGGCCTAACCTACAGGGTTAATTCGTTCCGGCGTCATTGTAAAGAAATGAGTTGCCCCAACCGGGAATCGAACCCTGGATCTCAGAACAGGCCAGCCGACGCTCTACCGTTCAACTACTGGCACGGAATTACACGTTATTAACGTCGAAGTGGACTCCGGAACCTTAAGCTTTCACATATATTTCGCAAAAATGTATATCGAATTCAGCATCTGTCTTTTTAATGGAGGTTATTTAAGACATTCGCAGCCATATTGCTTGGGATGGAAAATAGTTGCTTAAATATTGTTTGGTAACTTTTATTTCTCACATACATTTCCTTGGTTTTAAGTGTAACTTTGCCATAGATTGGCTAATGCGTGCGTCTATACATAAGGCTACTTTAGAGAAAAAAACTTTGCCAACAACTGGCTTTACGTTCTATCGATGCCATTTCTATTGTTAACGAAAATGCTGTTTTAAATTTATCCATTGACAAAATTGAAACTGCTATCTTGAAACTAAATAACAATTTTAAGGAATATTTCATTTGTTACAAATATATTTCGCAGTGGGTTTAAGGTAAGCGAGTTTTTATTAAAAGTGGAAGTGGGAAATTAAAATGAGTTTGGCACTACCTCCTTTTTAAAGCTAATTTCCCCCCCCCCCCCTAGAATCTCGGATATTTGTTTTCTAAAGTGGCTCTATTTTTATGAAATCTTTATTTTCGTAGTCACCTGTTTTACTTCTGAACATAAAATTTGTCTTTTAAAAACGGTTTTTAACACTTTCCAACATAGTTGAAAAGTGTTTATGACTTTGTTTATTCTGTCTGTCTGTCCGTTCGTACGATAACTGCCGTGAAAACGACTTTATTAAAACAAAATTTTAGTATTTTACTGAGAAGGTCTGTGGGACCTATGGGAATGGAAATGAATAATATCACCTAATTCGTTTGGGATGGAACCCGGGTTGACACAATGAAATACATGGAACCTCATTTTTCAAACGTTTTTTAAGCAAAGTTAAAATTCACAAATGGCTTCGAAATTTTTAAAAAATATTCTAATTATGCCTTAAATTATATAAAAAAAAATTTCAGAAAAATGATTCTGTATTATTTTAAATATAAATAAAAATATAATAGGAAGTGAACACGTGATCCATTTCAAAATAAAATAGGGCATCCATCTGATTTCAATATAAATAGTATAGAATGTATAGTTTTCATGAAAATTTTCGACTTTGGCAATATATGTGTTAGGACTTCCTGAACACGCTTTGACTATTTTTAGATGGATGCTCGTCTGTCTGTGATCCCCTCCTATCTTTAAAAGATAATTTTTATTCCTAGAATCTCTGATTCTTGTTTCCTGAATTTATGAATATATGTTCTATTTATATATATCGATAATTATGTTCCATATTTATGGAATCATTATTTTCGCAGTCACCTGTTTTACTTCGGAATATAAAATTCGTC
Source organism: Amaurobius ferox (assembly GCA_951213105.1). NCBI lineage: Eukaryota > Metazoa > Arthropoda > Arachnida > Araneae > Amaurobiidae > Amaurobius > Amaurobius ferox. Next base: position 108,958,284 of record OX578155.1, on the reverse strand, counting down.
TTTTAAAAAGTGTTTTTTAGAATATTATATTCACCTAAAGGGATGTTATTTCATTCAAAAGCGTATCCTTCTTGAACGGTGTAAAAATGAAGGCGTTAAATAAGATTTTCAACGGTATGTTTTGCGCACATCGAAAAGTTAGTAACAATTTAAAATTTTCTTAAAATGCATTTAACCATATTTAGTTGTAAATATTTTATAGACGCACACATTTTCTTTCATTTAAACATGTGTCACGTTCAAAATTTCAAGGTAAGTATTATTATCGTGTAAAATATTTTTAATTTAGACATTTTAAAGCATTTTTCATATTTAAAATGTAAAATGTATTTTTAATGTTCGAAATGTACATTTTAAAGTAATCATTTAAAGCTAGAAATACTTTTAATGAAGTCTATGCAAAATATAAGGAAGTGTTTTCTGTATTTATTACTTTATCATACTAAGTATACATTTCATGAGAATTTTCGCCTTAGATGCCAATATATATTTTAGGACTTTCTGAATACGCTTTGACTATTTTTAGAGTGACGTTCGTCTGTCTGTGATCTATTTCTTGGGTGCACTATAAGTTGCCACATACATTAATGGACTCTCACTAAACTTTATATCCGGCTTTGTTAATGGAAAACCAAGAACTAGATAGAATTTTTGAAATTCGAACTAAAACTTGTGGAAATTATATTATATATATATATTGCAAGTGGCAGCATAGGACAAAATGTGAATTTGACATAATTATGCATAAATGGGGTTAGAATGTATGGATCACGAAACTGAACAGTTTCAATCATTGTAGTGTAGAATATCCGTGATGCAAATTTTTGTGTCTGTGACGTCATTAGTCTCCTTCAGGGGTGCAATGTATCGCCTCGAAGGGGTACATAGAGCTTTCCACGATGACGTTCCACGTTCTTTATCGTCTGCTTCAAAAGCGTTTGTCGGACACCACGTGATCATTCTTTGACTCGATCCACTTGATTTTGGAAGAAAAGCATGAGATTTGAAGGAAAAGTTTATAAATAGGCCGAACATTTGTGCTGTTCGGGATGGGGTACTCGAGGTGATAGAGATTTTGTTTCTTTTTCTAGAGTCCCCTGTATATCTAAACCACGAAAATTCGGTCATATCAAATTAAAATAGGGAAGACGTGAAAAAAAGATTTCAGGAAGGATTCGATAATATTGAGAACTTCAAAATTGAAGTTTTCATATCCTTGAAAATTCAGTGTGTGATAAACATCTTATAACAGGTCTATTTATTCTTTTGTATTAATGTAAAATAACTTAGTTATCTATGAAGTATTAAGTTTAAAATGTTTCTCAACCCTTTTGAGCGTAAGTACGGTTGTCATCGGGAATCATGCGACTCGAGAAGATGTCAATCCATTTTTGGAATCTAAAATATATGGATCAATACCATTTATGATGAAAAATTTATTTCGATAGAGCTTTTGCCACTGCAAAATGCATGGTAACACAAAGATTGCGCCTTGACTGTCTATCCTGCATTCGCGGTTACTTTGCCGTTGCCAGGGATGAGACCACGTGATGTGGAATACTCTATTGCCGAACTTGGTACGAATAAGCTATAATTAAATTCATTTGAATTATGGCGAAGTTTCTCAAGCGATTTGCATAAAGGCGCTGATCAAGCGATTACCATAAAAGTTTCTTGCTCTCACAGACTCTAGATTTGCATATGCGGCATCCATCTCTTATAAGCGAGCCTTACAACTTTATCAGCATCATTCGGACATCCGCATTTGGGATGCGTTATGACGTATAACTATTTTAATAATGTTCCTGTAAATATAGTTAGTATGTTCTTGGAAATAAATATATTTTATGCCTGCTTCTGTAATAGACATTCTACAACATCGCACCTTCGCCTGATGTAGAACCCTTCGCCATAGAATCAATAATACCGATTTTTCAAAATTTTTCTTGCAAAATTTGGAAAAAAGAATACCAAGCTAATTAAACATGGATGTTGGTACGAGAAGGCAGAGACAGACGAACCGCACTCCCGTTCATTTTCCTATTAAATTTGTATTTAAAGCTAATATGTTTTTAAATGCATAAGATCGTTGGACAAAACATCTTGCGAACTATTCTGTCATAGTCACACAACTCTGTATTCTTTTTCACAAAATTTCAATTATAAAAATAAAAATATTTTTAACCTATTTCAACAAAGATTTTTTTCAAAAACATTAAAATACCTTCGTATCTTGAGTCCGTTCAGAAAATACCCACGCAAAGTACACTCTTAATCAAAAGAGAACATTCACAGTTCCTTCAAAAATAAAAACACGTTTAAAAATAAAAACAAATCTGATGTGGACAACACATGACTTTCCTTATATAATACAATGAATTTACTACTTTTACAGATAAAAAAAAAGTTATTGTTATAGCAGATACTTATATTCTTTCCAAGATATTGAATTTTCTTCAATTAGCCGACATTTTCATTGATTTAGCGTCATTTTTATCTATTTAGCGGGATTTTCGTTAATTTGGCAACTTTAAAAAATGTCGCCAAGTTGGCGACATTCCGCTAAATTCGTCGCCAAAATATCGCCAAGCGTTATGGACGAGAAATAAGGTATTCTTACAGCAGATAAATGATTAATGGCGTTCAAATACAAAAGTATAACTCAAAGTATCTTTTTTCATGAATGGAATCAGCTACATCCACGAGAATGATGTCACCCAATTTATCACATGATATTACATATGAAAAGTGAACATGTTTCTCAACAGTTAATATATTTTTTTTTAATTTATGGTATTTTTTGATAAATTTATTTGAAAAACGTGCAATATCTCGAGAACGGTTCATGTTAGCGTTCTAAAATTTATGTCAATCGTTTTCTAAGGAAAAATTACATAAGAAATGTCTATTTGTGTAACTTTGTTAAAGTTTTTGATTTTTTGATGATTTTTTCAAAATTTCATTTGAAAATTTAGGGAGGTTCTGAACATTCGATTGCATTTAAAAACAATAGACTTCCAGTATTCATGAACTGTGATTTTTGTACCAAATTTCATTCGAGTCGCTCCATTTGTTCGTCAGTTATCGTCTCCACAGGCTCACTGACACACACATACATACTTTCACACACACACATATTTTCACACACACACACAGACATCACTTCAAAAATGTTTGATTCGTGATCAGGGATGCGAAACGTGCTCTCCCGTCGAAAACTCGAATTCGAATTTTCGACCCCGTCACACTACTTTCCTTATACATTATGTATATAAGGAAAATAATAATAGATTAAAAATAAAAACACGTTCAAAAATAAAAACTAATAGATTAATTTTTTAAAACTTCCGCTCTAGAATGTGTTAATAATTCGCCTTAAACCTCGCAATTTCTTTAAATCAGAATTTTAAGATTTCATACATTTTTCAAAAGCAACAAATATATAAAAATAAGTTCGCTTTAAAAATAGGTCCTACACGTAATGTCCTATAACACAATATATGTCCTACACACAATATGTGCTACATTTTTTTTCTCTTTCGATTAAGGCTAAAAGAAATTATGAAAGTTACCTTTAAAAAAGTATATGCACATACCATTAGGAACGGGGAAAAAATTCATACGTCAGGGACAAAATACTTCAGGGATACAACCTTGTAACTTCCAGTAAACAACTTCCTCCCGAGGGATTAGGATTATTTCAGTGAGTACTCGAAATGTGTGAGATCATCCGGAAGTTCCAATAATTGCTCCGATTTGTCAAACGGTCTTGGGGAGATAAAAAGAGAGGAAAAATAAACATTTTTGGCGGGTCCTCGTTTCTTTCGAGGAAGCCCCGTTTTGAAGAGCCTTCCAATTATTCTTTAGATCGGATTGGTTTTCTTCGAAGTTAGAATAAACGTGTTTTCGCTTTTCACTCACAATAATTCTGATGTGGGTAGTACATGACTTTCCCTGCAGACTCATCGTCATGTTCTTTTTATTTCTTCAATAATTCATCAAATTGAGTTTAATGGCACAAAATAGCAGCCAAAATTATTTTAAATGACACTGAATTCGCACTTTTAATTCGATTTTCGTTGGGTAACTGGACTTATTCTCAAAGGTGGCGTAATGAAAATGCAAAAAAATAAAATATCTAGAGAACGACAAGTTCTAGTGTAATGGGGTTGGTCTTATTATCTTTAAATATTACGTATAAAAGAAGCATATTATCGATATATTTGAGCATACGTCGTTTTTATTTTAGATTTTGACGGGTTTTGTGAGGTGAATAAGTTTGCTATTTTAATCCAATAGTAACGTATTAAAATCGTACTAGCCGAATACCCATTGAAAATAAACGATCTCGCAATAAGCAACCACTGAATATTGTCAATTTTTTAATAATTCGCGTTTCACATTTATTCGGCAAATCGAATATTTCAGTGTGTGGAACCCCCTAAAGAAGAAAATATTATAAATTTTAAATTGCGCACGTCTTCCTTTCGAACTATCTACCAGTATACCAAATTAAAGTCTCCATCTCATGCCGAAGCATACTATTTTATCATCTCCCCTTTCGAACGTTTTTCTGTGGAGCACACCCACAAATGAACATTTTTGAAAAACTCTGTTCGCCTTGGGTTTCTTATCAGATGATTAGCTCATATAACAAATATCAAACCTCTATCACATTTAAAGGAAGCGTGTCTCATTTATTCCGGAAATCGAACATATTGTTGTTCGGCACCCTTAAAGTTGCAAATATTGGAAATCTGAAATGGCATCCTTTCTTCCTTTCAAACTATCTACCAGTACACCAAATTTGATGTCTCTACCCTATCCTGAAGCATGGTTTTCTATCAATTCGTATTTCGAAAGTTTTTCTGTGTTGCACTCCCTTAAATGATCATTTTTGAAAAACCGTAATAATCGTAGGTTTTTTTTTATCAAAGGATTACCCCATATACTAAATTTTAAGCCTCTATCACATTGTAAAGGAGGCGTTTTTCATTTGTTCTTCAAATCGAAAATTTTAGTGTACGGCACCCCCTACAATAGCAAATATTGGAAAACTGAAATTGCCCACTTTCTTCCTTTCTAACTATCTACACTCATACCAAATTTGATCTCATTGTGAAGCATGTTTTTTCTATCATTTCACCTTTCGAATGTTTTTCTGTGGAGTACCCACCCCCTTAAATACACATTTTTGAAAAACTCCATTCTTCTTGGGTTTTCTATTAAATGATTCGCCCATATATCAAATATCAAGCCTCTATCACGTTCTAAAAGGAGTGTTTCTACTTCATTCCGAAAATCGAACATTTTTGTATGCGACACTCTCTAATGTAGAAAATATTGGAAAACTGAAATTGTACACTTTCTTCCTTTCAATCTACCTACCCGTACATCAAATTTCAAATCTCTATCTCATCCCGAAGTATGTTTTCTTACCAATTCACCTTTCGAACGTTGTCCTCTGGAGCACCCCCTTAAACGAACGTTTTTGAATAACTATAATCGTCTTGGGTGTTTTTATCAAATGATTATTCATGAGCGGATAAATGAGAAAATTCCCAAGTAATGCCGTTGCGCTCTGAGTCTTGGAAAGAATGTTCACAGCATCGGCATTCTATTCAGAGGAACATAAAAATTAAGTTATTTGAGGAATGCAGTTGAGGAAGATAAATGAGTCCAATTCTGCTGCAATTTTTGAAACGCCGAAACATTTAAAATGTTTGCAAAACAGTATTTTTAAATTAATTGAAGAAATATTATTAATTATTGCTGAAAATTAGTTAAATTGTAACTTAAATAGGAAGTAAGCAAGTGTTAACGAAACGATTTGAAAATAAAATTAATATTAAACTAAATAAATTTTAAATCCTCATAGTATGAGTTTACAATTTATTTGTGCAAGAAAAGCTTACAATCATGCTTAAAAATATTGAAATATGATTTTAGAATTCATTTTGATCCTACATAACAAAAAAATCTGATGTGGCCAGCACATGACTTTCTTTATATAATGCAATGAATTGACTACTTTTACAGCAAAAAAATTGGTTATTCTTATAGTAAATACTTATATTTTTTTCCAAGATATTGAATTTTCGTTAATGAGTCGTCATTTTCATCGATTTAGAGTCATTTTTATCCATTTGGCGAGATTTTCGTTAATTTGGGAAAATTTAAAAAGTCGCCAAGTTAGCGACATTCCGCCAAATTTGTCGCCAAAATCTCGCCAAGTGTTACGGACTGAGAAATAAGTTATTCTTATATCAGATAAAAGACTAAATTATATGCAAATTATACGCAAAGATAAATGAATAAATTAGTTAAATTTTCCAAAAATAAATGTGTATAAATTTTCTATATAAATTTTAAACCCATATGATCTTGGAAAAAGTATAAGGACAACTGTTTTTTCATCTAAAACTATAGTAAAATTTGCCTATTTGAAAGCAGAAAATGACCATTTCAAATATAAAGACTGGGTTTCTATACAAAATTCACACTTGCCTCATTTCTTCACGATTTTTGCACGATGCCAAAAGGCACTCATCTGTTTGACCTTGAAAAAGGAAAAATTCTTTCTTTTAAAGAATGTGGATTGAGTGGGCATGAAATTTCGAAAACAATTAAAAGATCTAAAAGTGTAGTTTATAATTTTTTAAAAGAACCTGGAATGTATGGAATGAAGAAACGAACTGGAAGACCAGAAATTCTAACGCATCGACAGAAAAAAATGGTTGTAAGAGCTTCCGAGAAAACAGAAACTACAAATGAAGTTAGAAGAAATTTGGACCTACCATGTTCCACACGAACAGTTTAAAATGTTTTGAATAAACATCCGAATATTTGGTATGGAAAGTTAATGTCATGTCCGCCACTTAAAAGGCAACATAAGGAAAGAAGACAGGAGTTTTAAAAAAAATACATTTCTCTCGGTCCAAAATGGATTGATGTAATCTCTTCGGTCGAAAATAAGTTCAATCTTGATGAGCCAGATAGTTTTTGCTGTTTTTGGTATAATCTGCGTAAAATCAAAGAAGTTGTTTCCATACGTCAATACTGTGGGACCACAGTAATGATTTGGGGCGCTTTTGCAACAAACGGAACCACGCCTATAGTCTTTATCAACTACAAAATGAACTCTGACAAATATGTTGAATTGTTAGATGAACATTTGTTACCTGAGGCCCCACTCATTACCTCAGGAGACTATATTTTCCAACAGGATAACGCTTCCATACACGTTTCTAAGAGTTCAAAACTCTGGTTTGAAGCTAATTGAGTAAATTTACTTGATTGGCCGGCGAGGAGTCCCGATCTCAATCCAATAGAAAATTTATAGGATCTTCTTCGTAGAAGTTTAAAGAAATGACACACAATATCAGTGTAAATATGATCTTGTATTAGCCATCCATCAAAGAAGCTTGGAATAACATTTCCATACACACTTTAAAAGAACTTTCAGCATCGATGACCTTTCAGCTTATTTCAGTAATTGAAAACAAAGGTTGTTCTCTTGATTATTAAGAGAAATGTTAAGTAAACTTAGAACAAGTCCTTATACTTTTTTATATATTTTCTTTAGTGCGAATCTTTATAAGTTCAACTTTTGTAAGGTTCATATTTGTTGTTTTACCTGTGTGTGTTGTAAATGTTATTGTATAATTTCATATTAGAGGTCAGAAATATCAAAAATTCGTTTTGATAAAGTGAAAATAAAGTATATTTTCATTCAATTATATGTTGTCCTTATACTTTTTTCGAGCATTGTAATAGTGTTGAATAAGATTAATTAAATATAAGTTTGGTAAAATCTAAACCCTGCGAAATTTTATAAGTTCTACAGTAGTTCATTCACAAATCCATTGCTTTTTTAATATGCGCAGAAGAATGCGCGTTAAGTGGGTATTTTTTCTTTTATCCACTTGGCCCCGTAACATCCGTCTGAAATGCCTTTTAAAGATCCTTTATCCCAATTTCAAATGGTAATTACTTATTAGCAGGAAAACATTTTCTCGTTATACTTACTGCGCTCAAGCTCATGCATAATTCACGAGGCCCATTGTTTATACAAAATTGTTTGGATATTCCATTCTCTCTGTACTGAACATCAAATCACCGCGAAGAACGCAAGTTTGAAGAAATGGGAGAAAAGCCATCCCGGATTTCCTATCATAACCTCAGTGACTCTTTCGAAACCCGCGCAGAAAATTTGAAAGGAAAGTGAAGATTGGAAACTTTCGTTCCGGAATGAGATCCGAATGAAAAAAGATTCCTCTTGAAGGATTGGGATATCCATTCTCGGGGACCTATAAAAGTTTGGGAAAATTGAAAGAGGAAATAAGGGCAAAATATCGAAGTGTGAGGGCAGCGTAATGAAAGAAGAAAAGGCATTTATAGTTCGCGGAAGAAATGCAGTTATGTCACTTGTTTATGAGGGTGGAACTAAGAAATAAGTAAACGCTTTCAAATTAAAAAAATCTGATGTGGGCAGCACATGGCTTCCCTTATAAAATGCAATGAATTAACCTTTTTCCCGTGGTTACTTCTTTCACCATTAGCGATATCCCGTCAAGTTCATCGCCCAAATGGTTCGTCTTAATCTTTCTTTTCACTGATTTAGCGTCATTTTTATCAATTTAGCGATTTTTAATCTATTTTTGAGACACTTTCGTCAATTTGGCAACATTAAAAAAAAGTCGTCAAGTTGGCGATATTCCGCCAATTCGTCGCAAAAATAAAAGATCGGTTTAAAAATATTGACATGTTACATCTTGGACGAAAAAGTTATGCTGTGTTTTATTTTTTTAATAGAACAAAATTTAAATAAGTAAACACTAAAAGGAAGAATCCGTCTGTTTGTTTAACTGTCTGTCCTTGGTCCGCAATACACGTGATATCTACTGTACTTACAGGTCTGTGGTTTATCACACAGTAGGCAAAGATGCTACTGTGAGATCCTCGAAGACTTTAATTTTTTACAGAATTTTAATTAGATTTTTAGCGAATTTTTAAAATCTAAAATCAGCTAATCTCGAGCTACCGATAGGGTCTAACAGTTATTGTCTCGAACTAATCAGTTACCAATACGATCTAGCAATCCAATCCAATGTAACAATTGCCGTTACGATCTAATAGCTACCCATACAATGTCACAACTGCCGTTATGATCTAATAGCAACCCATATAATGTTATTCTACCCGTTCTTCTCGTAGAAGTTTTAAATCTTTTATTTATTGATTTTTTTGCTTTATGGGGAGCGTAGGTGGAAATTTGGCGACGGTTTAGGATTGGAAAAAAATTGAGTTTTTATGAGTTTTAAAATATTAGATAACTGTATTTAGGCTGAAGATTTTAGGGTAAATCATGTAGCAATTTATAAAATTTGGCAATTGAATTGGCTAACAGATTGGTTAAAGTTATGGATTATAGAAAGTGGATAGTAATGGCCGAGAGTACGCTCACACTCTATTTTAATGCGGTTTTAAAACGTTTTATTTATGCAGAAAATATTTCACCGATTCAAAAAAGTTCAATAAAAGTATATCGGTGTTTTTGTGTTACAGAAAGACACTATTAAAAACAGAGATTTTAAGAAAATTCCACTTTTCTGTAATAAATTCCTTTTTAGAAAGACATAATCAATACACATAACACTTTCATTTTGAAAAGACATGCAGAAATATATTTGGCTACTAATGTACCCTTTTCGCAAGTTATTATTTTTTAATTAATTTAATATTTTTAATAAGAATTCTTCAGATTTATTCCTCTTAAAATATTAATTTTTTTTTACTTGCGTGAGCAATAGATTTTGATTGTTAAAACATTCATTTTTACTTTCTCTGCAATACATGGTAATTAATGTATAGGGAAAGTATTGGAATCATGCCGAAAATCACAACTCGAGTTTTCGACGGATCTACACGTTTCGAGACCTCTAGAATACGAAAAAACCATTTTTAGCGTGACGTCTGTATGTGTGTTTGTCTGTGTGTCTGTCTGTGCAGATTTTGTATCCGCTTTAACTAAAAAACTAATCGACCGAATTTCACAAAATTTGGCAGGTAAGTCACTTGTGGCCGAGTCTGGTGCTGATTAGTTTTGGGTACGATTTGGAATAAAAGAACCCGCCTTTTTTTGCAAAATGGGCCGCAAAAGCTTGTATCCACTCTAACTGAAAAACTTCTGGACCGAATTTCACAAAATTCGGTCATTTATTCGGAAAATCGAACACTTTGGTGCCCGGCACCCCCTTAAGTAGAAAATATTGGATATCTGAAATTGCACACTTTCTTCCTTTCGAATGATTTACCCATTCACCAAATATGAAGTCTCTATCTTATGGCAAAGCATGCTTTCCTATCATTTCACATTTCGAGCGTTTTGGTGTGGAGCACCCCCTCTAGAGAACGTTTTCGAAAAATTCGATTTTTCCAGGGGTTTTTATCGAACGATCAAGCCGTGTACCAAATTGCAAGTCTCTATCTATTCCGGAAGTATTTAAAAAAGCGTGACAGACAGACAGACGGACACTTAGCAATTAGTATATATCGATAGAAAGATACTTACAGGTTCGGAGATTTAAAAAAAAATAGAAAATCAAAAAACAGAATACTATTGATGCAAAAATAAAAACAATTATTATTCGAAAAAAATTATCAAGGGAATCTTCCGAAATAAACATGTACATAAAATAACATAAAAAATATAAAAATAAATAAAACATAAAGTCAGTATTTTTAACATTTAATTTTTTTATTTATTGAAAATGATATAAGTTCCAAATAACATTTATGAGCAAACTAAATATTACAACTTACAAATTCAATTACGTTCTTTTTACTATTTTACCGTTCTCTTGCATATTAAATTCATGCATTATTACCCTTTCTTTCATGTCCAATAAACATAACGCTCGGTAAAATGTATAGTCGACATTTTTAGTTTCGTACCCAAAGAGACAAGCTCTCAAATTACAAAGAGTAGGAGCCAAATGATCCAAATTCATTAAAATATTAAATTTATTCAGTGCATATCTTGAAATAACATTGATAATTAATAAATAACAAAGTTTATATTTTTTCCACTTATTTTTAATTCTGGTCATGTCCCAAGCCTACAGTGGCTTGGTAGGTAATCTGGGCCTAAGTTTGATTCATGGAAATCGGAATTCGAACCAAACAAACACAAAAGTTGATATTGGGCTTAGTTACTTAAATATTATGTTCCATAAAATAGTTTTAGATATCTTTTTAAGACAAATTCTTGCATTTTAACTTATCAGACATTTTTTAACATAATTAACAAATTGTTGTTCTACCAAATCTGACTCGAGACAGAATGAACATGTGCGAGATTCGGTTCCATTTCTACTCTGAGTTCAGGCTCGATCTTTAGTGACTTGCTTCAAACTCAAAAATTGTAATTCACTGAAGTTATGACAATCTTGTGCACCTAAGGACTTCAACAGATTTAAATTATAGAATAACATCTCACGTACAGATCAATATCTTTTCATGGAATAATAAATTAATGTTCTCCTGTTTTTATCAATGTAGAAAAATTTGGCATATGAAAAATTATGATTCTAATATTTCCTAATAGACATTTGTACCACTTTGAAGCAAGTGCTACAATAAGTATATAATGCAAATATATTACAATTAGGAAATACATCTGAACTGGAATACGACGGTAAATAAGCATAGATTAAACAGACAACAATAGAAATAGACAAACCTGAAGAAAACTGGTTTCGCCCTTTTAACCATCATATTGATAGATCGAAATGAAACAAACATCAGCGAAATAGAACAAGCAGAACACTTTACCTTATGCCAGTCGGTAGAACATCCAATTCCATAAGCCGTTCCCACTTTGTGACTGTTCCGCGGCATGACGACAAATAATAGTCCAAATAAATAGAATAGTTAAAGTATTTAACAGATAAAGCATAAACATACATTATTTTATGAAACCGTACTGGAATTTTCAAATTTAAACGGAGGAGATTTATGTAGAACTAAAACTAAATTTCATTTTTCTATTAATCTCGCATTATATCTTACATTTGCTTTCAAAGTAAAATTATTTCCTTTAGAATTCCTCTTATCTTCTTCTATATAATAAAAGGCAATGTCTGTGTGTGTGTGTGTCTGTCTGTCTTATACACTATACGTTTCGCGACCGCGCGTCGGAGAGCTACGAAATTTGGCAATCGGAGACCCGGGGGGGAGGGAAGGGGACACATGAAAACCGATTTTTAAAATTTTAATTATTTTTTTATTTATTTAATGTTTTATGCGATTTCGACCGTTTTTTGCCCTTTTTTCTCCACGATCCAGACATCGTAGAAAAAAATAAATTACACCATCGAAAAGAGCAGAGAATTTCGAGTAAAAATATATCAATTTCAAATCTGAATTTCGATTTCTAATATTTTTTAAAGATTTTAAAACAAAACTCACTTTTGGCTCAAAAAATCAATTTTTTGTTTTTAAATTCTCGCATCGTGAAAAGTACTCATAATTTCGACTAATAATTTACATTTTTAGAAAGCTGAAATATCTGGCATTCTTACAAGTCTAATGTGGTCCAGAAATAATGAAAATTGCCTTCAGGATGGCAATTTTAAAGACGCCATGATTTTAAATTTCTCGGCGTTCCGTTCGTTTCTCCCCCGCTGAAGCAGGGAAGGTGGTGGGTGGGGACGTCAAGGTGGAGGTGACGTCACGGTTCTGAATAGAGCGCCTTTGCTCTATATAAATTATTATATTTATATTTTAAATGATGGGACGATCTGGATTTTTTAAATGTATATTTTAACTTTTGGATATTTTAAATGGATATTTTAATTTTATGGATATTTTAAATGATAGAACAATGAAACAATGGAATGAGGATGATGGAATTAAGCATATGGTCATTTTAAATTGCAAATTAGAGCGCGGGAAGTTAGCGGTAGGCCCGGGTTCGATTCCCGCCACTGCCAAAACTGCCGCCGTGTTTACGTGGAATACGATCACGTTAAATATGTGGGTCCGTAAGTCCTTCCGAGAGGTTGGTGGTAGGGGAAGGAGGATACGGCCCCTGTGGATGCCTCCCCCACTGGGTTCCCGTCTAAATTGGGTGAATATGTAGAAAGTTATGGAGATTGTCGCGGAGGGCGCGGCAGCCCAGTGGTTAGCGCGCGGGAATTGCACTCAGTAGGCCCGGGTTCGATTCCCGCCAGTGCCAAAACTTACGCCACGTTCACGCAGAGTACGATCACGTTAAACATGTGGGTTCGTGAGTCCTTCCGAGAGGTTGGTGGTAGGGGAAGGAGGGTACGGTCTAAATTGGGTGAATAAAAAGAAAGTTATGGAGATTGTCGCGGAGGGCGAAGTAGCCCAGTGGTTAGCGCGCGGGAATTGCACGCGGTAGGCCCGGGTTCGATTTCCGCCACTGACATGGAGTACGATCACGTTAAACATATGGGTCCGTATGTTTTTCCGAGAGGTTGGTGGTAGGGGAAGGAGGGTACGTTCCCTGTCTTATACACTATACGTTTCGCGACCGCGCGTCGGAGAGCTACAAAATTTGGCAATCGGAGACCTGGGGGGGAGGGAAGGGGACACGTGAAAACCGATTTTCAAAATTCTAATTATTTTTTTATTTATTTAATGTTTTATGCGATTTCGACCTTTTTTTGCCCTTTTTGCCCTTTTTTCTCCACGATCCAGACGTCGTAGAAAAAGCAACTCACACCATCGGAAAGAGCAGACAATTACGAGTAAAAATATATCAATTTCAAATCTCCATTTCGATTTCTAATATTTTTTAAAGATTTTAAAACAAAAGTCACTTTTGGCTCAAAAAATCAATTTTTTGTTTTTAAATTCTCGCATCGTGAAAAGTACTCATAATTTCGACTAATAATTTACATTTTTAGAAAGCTGAAATATCTGGCATTCTTACAAGTCTAATGTGGTCCAGAAATAATGAAAATTGCCTTCAGGATGGCAATTTTAAAGACGCCATGATTTTAAATTTCTCGGCGTTCCGTTCGTTTCTCCCCCGCTGAAGCAGGGAAGGTGGTGGGTGGGGACGTCAAGGTGGAGGTGACGTCACGGTTCTGAATAGAGCGCCTTTGCTCTATATAAATTATTATATTTATATTTTAAATGATGGGACGATCTGGATTTTTTAAATGTATATTTTAACTTTTGGATATTTTAAATGGATATTTTAATTTTATGGATATTTTAAATGATAGAACAATGAAACAATGGAATGAGGATGATGGAATTAAGCATATGGTCATTTTAAATTGCAAATTAGCGCGCGGGAAGTTAGCGGTAGGCCCGGGTTCGATTCCCGCCACTGCCAAAACTGCCGCCGTGTTTACGTGGAATACGATCACGTTAAATATGTGGGTCCGTAAGTCCTTCCGAGAGGTTGGTGGTAGGGGAAGGAGGATACGGCCCCTGTGGATGCCTCCCCCACTGGGTTCCCGTCTAAATTGGGTGAATATGTAGAAAGTTATGGAGATTGTCGCGGAGGGCGCGGCAGCCCAGTGGTTAGCGCGCGGGAATTGCACTCAGTAGGCCCGGGTTCGATTCCCGCCAGTGCCAAAACTTACGCCACGTTCACGCAGAGTACGATCACGTTAAACATGTGGGTTCGTGAGTCCTTCCGAGAGGTTGGTGGTAGGGGAAGGAGGGTACGGTCTAAATTGGGTGAATAAAAAGAAAGTTATGGAGATTGTCGCGGAGGGCGAAGTAGCCCAGTGGTTAGCGCGCGGGAATTGCACGCGGTAGGCCCGGGTTCGATTTCCGCCACTGACATGGAGTACGATCACGTTAAACATATGGGTCCGTATGTTTTTCCGAGAGGTTGGTGGTAGGGGAAGGAGGGTACGTTCCCTGTCTTATACACTATACGTTTCACGACCGCGCGTCGGAGAGCTACAAAATTTGGCAATCGGAGACCTGGGGGGGAGGGAAGGGGACACGTGAAAACCGATTTTCAAAATTCTAATTATTTTTTTATTTATTTAATGTTTTATGCGATTTCGACCTTTTTTTGCCCTTTTTGCCCTTTTTTCTCCACGATCCAGACGTCGTAGAAAAAGCAACTCACACCATCGGAAAGAGCAGACAATTACGAGTAAAAATATATCAATTTCAAATCTCCATTTCGATTTCTAATATTTTTTAAAGATTTTAAAACAAAAGTCACTTTTGGCTCAAAAAAACGATTTTTGGTTTTTAAATTCTCGCATAGTAAAAAGTACTCATAATTTCGACTAATAATTTACATTTTTAGAAAGCTGAAATATCTGGCATTCTTACAAGTCTAATCTGGTCCAGAAATAATGAAAATTGCCTTCAGGATCGCAATTTTAAAGACGTCATGATTTTAAATTTCTCGGCGTTCCGTTCGTTTTTCCCCCGCTGAAGCAGGGAAGGTGGTTGGTGGGGACGTCAAGGTGGAGGTGACGTCACGGTTCTGAATAGAGCACCTTTGCTCTATATAAATTATTATATTTATATTTTAAATGATGGGACGATCTGGATTTTTTAAATGTATATTTTAACTTTTGGATATTTTAAATGGATATTTTAATTTTATGGATATTTTAAATGATGGAACAATGAAACAATGGAATGAGGATGATGGAATTAAGCATATGGTCATTTTAAATTGCAAATTAGCGCGCGGGAAGTTAGCGGTAGGCCCGGGTTCGATTCTCGCCACTGCCAAAACTGCCGCCGTGTTTACGTGGAATACGATCACGTTAAATATGTGGGTCCGTAAGTCCTTCCGAGAGGTTGGTGGTAGGGGAAGGAGGATACTGCCCCTGTGGATGCCTCCCCCACTGGGTTCCCGTCTAAATTGGGTGAATATGTAGAAAGTTATGGAGATTGTCGCGGAGGGCGCGGCAGCCCAGTGGTTAGCGCGCGGGAATTGCACTCAGTAGGCCCGGGTTCGATTCCCGCCACTGCCAAAACTTACGCCACGTTCACGCAGAGTACGATCACGTTAAACAAGTGGGTTCGTGAGTCCTTCCGAGAGGTTGGTGGTAGGGGAAGGAGGGTACGGTCTAAATTGGGTGAATAAAAAGAAAGTTATGGAGATTGTCGCGGAGGGCGAAGTAGCCCAGTGGTTAGCGCGCGGGAATTGCACGCGGTAGGCCCAGGTTCGATTTCCGCCACTGACATGGAGTACGATCACGTTAAACATATGGGTCCGTATATTTTTCCGAGAGGTTGGTGGTAGGGGAAGGAGGGTACGTTCCCTGTGGATGCCTCCCCCACTGGGTTTCGGTCTAAATTGGGTGGCACATCCTGGCCGTCCAACCAGTTACCAGGCCCGGGTTCGATTCCCAAAATTGCCGCCGTGTTTACGCGGAGTACGAGCACGTTAAACATGTGGGTCCGTGAGTCCTTCCGAGAAGTTGGTGGTAGGGGAAGGAGGGTACGGTCTAAATTGGATGAATAAAAAGAAAGTTATGGAGATTGTCGCGTAGGGAAAAGTAGCCCAATGGTTAGCGCGCGGAAATTGCACTCGGTAGGCCCGGGTTCGATTCCCAAAATTGCCGCCGTGTTTACGCGGAGTACGATCACGTTAAACATGTGGGTCTGTAAGTCCTTCCGAGAGGTTGGTGGTAGGGGAAGAAGGGTACGGTCCCTGTGGATGCTTCTCCCACTTGGTTCCGGTCTAAATTGGGTGAATAAAAAATAAGTTATGAAGAATATCGCGGAGGGTGAAGTACCCCAGTGGTTAGTGCGCGGGATTTGCACTTGGTAGGCCCGGGTTCGATTCCCAAAATTGCCGAATAAAAATAAAGTTATGGAGATTGTCGCGGATGGCACGGTAGCCCAGTGGTTAGCGCGCGGGAATTTCACTCGGTAGGCCCGGGTTCGATTCCCGCCATTGCCAAAACTGCAGCCGTGTTCACGCGGAGTACGATCACGTTAAACGTGTGGGACTGCAAGTCCTTCCGAGAGGTTTGTGGTAGGGGAAGGAGGGTACGGTCTCTTTGGATGCCTCCCCCATTGGGTTCCGGTCTAAATTGTGTGGCACTTCCTGGCCTTCCAAGCAGTTACCTTACACCTTTCTGGTAAGTCGCGCCAACGAGTTTGCCACGGTCAGAATTTTCAAGGGTAGCGAACAGGCTGGTCGCCAAAGGCGGCTAGTCTTAAATAATAAAAGGCAATGTCTGTGTGTGTGTGTCTGTCTGTCTTATACACTATACGTTTCGCGACCGCGCGTCGGAGAGCTACGAAATTTGGCAATCGGAGACCCGGGGGGGGGGAGGGAAGGGGACACATGAAAACCGATTTTTAAAATTTTAATTATTTTTTTATTTATTTAATGTTTTATGCGATTTCGACCGTTTTTTGCCCTTTTTGCCCTTTTTTCTCCACGATCCAGACATCGTAGAAAAAAATAAATGACACCATCGGAAAGAGCAGAGAATTTCGAGTAAAAATATATCAATTTCAAATCTGAATTTCGATTTCTAATATTTTTTAAAGATTTTAAAACAAAAGTCACTTTTTGCTCAAGAAAACGATTTTTGGTTTTTAAATTCTCGCATCGTGAAAAGTACTCATAATTTCGACTAATAATTTACATTTTCAGAAAGGTCAAACATCTGGCATTCTTACAAGTCCAATCTGGTCCAGAAATAATGAAAATTGCCTTCAGGATGGCAATTTTAAAGACGCCATGATTTTAAATTTGTCGGCTACCGGCTCAGTTTCTCAACGGCATTTTCCTCCCATCCGCATTAGTTTCTTCCCCGTCTCCATGGAGACCGCGCTTTCGGTTTTAACTGAATTACGAGCATAAGTGTTGTATACATCGGGCGAAATTATTATATTTATATGATATTTTAAATGGATATTTTTAAATGGATATTTTAAATAATTTAAATGATTGAATTATGGTGGTTTGAATTGTGGTGATGTATTTGAAATTATTATATTTATGGATTGGTGGAACGATATGGTTGATTTTTTTTATTTTAAATGGATATTTTAATTTATGGATATTTTAATTTATAGATATTTTAAATGGATATTTTAATTTTATGGCTATTTTAAATGATGGAACGATGGAACGAGGATGGTGGAATTAAGAGCCTAGCATATGGTCGTTATAAATTTAAATTAGCGCGCGAGAATTGCATTCGGTAGGCCTGGGTTCGATTCCCGCCACTGATGCGGAGTACGATCACCTTAAACATATGGGTCGATAATTCCTTCCGAGAGGTTGGTGGCAGGGAAAGGAGGGTACGGTCTCTGTGGATGCCTCCCCCAGTGGGTCCTGGTCCAAATTGGGTGAATAAAAAGAAAGTTATGGAGATTGTCGCTGAGGGCGCGGTAGCCCAGTGGTTAGCGTGCGGGAATTTCACTCGGTAGGCCCGGGTTCGATTCCCTCCACTGACAAAACTGCTGCCGTGTTCACGCGGAGTACGATCACGTTAAACATGTGGGTCCGTAAGTCCTTCCGAGAGGTTGGTGGTAGAGGAAGGAGGGTACGCACCCTGTGGATGACTTTCCCACTGGGTTCCGGTCTAAATTGGGTGAATAAAAAGAAGGTTATGGAGATTGTCGCGGAGGGCGCGGTAGCCCAGTGGTTGGCGCGCGGGAATTGCACTCGGTAGGCTAGGGTTCGATTGCCGCCACGGCCAAAACTGCTGCCATTTTCACGCGGAGTACGATCACGTTAAACATGTGGATCCGTAAGTCCTTCCGAGAGGTTGTTGGTAGAGGAAGGAGGGTACGGACCCTGTGGATGCCTCCCCTACTGGGTTCCGGTCTAAATTGGGTGAATAAAAAGAAGGTTATGGAGATTGTCGCGGAGGGCGCGGTAGCCCAGTGGTTAGCGCGCGGGATTTGCACTAGGTAGGTCCGGGTTCGATTCCCGCCACTGCCAAAACTGCCGCCGTGTTCAGGCGGAGTACGATCACGTTAAACATGCGGGACCGTAAGTCCTTCCGAGAGGTTGGTGGTAGGGGAAGGAGGGGAAGGTCCCTGTGGATGCCTCCCCCACTGAGTTCCTGTCTAAATTGGGTGGCACTTCCTGGTAGGTCGTTCCTTCTGGTAGGTCGCGCCAGCGAGTGTGCCACGGTTAGAATTTGCCACGGTCAGAATTTTCAAGGGTAGCGAACAGGCTGGTCGCCAAAGGCGGCTAGTCTATATAAATAAAAATGAAAATCTGTCTGTCTGTCTGTCTGTCTGTCTGTCTGTCTGTTTGTCACACCATCACGGGAGAACGGCTGAACCGAATTTGACGAAATTTTGTGGGTAGCCCAGAAATAGCCCCACTTAAAATTATATCCGTGTTTTGAGTTTCTACGACCAGTGGTTCTCGAGATATTAGTAAAAAACGAAATTTTCGTTTGTCTCATCATCACGGAAAAACGGCTGAACCGAATTTAATGAAATTTGGTGAATAGCCTTGAAATATCCCCCCATAAATTTTGTCCAACTTTCGAGTTTCTAAGACCTGGGGTTGTCGAGATATTAATGAAAAACCGAACTTTTTCCTAGGAGTTCTACTCCCTAACTCCGTGGTTTATCCAAACGAAAAGCTTGAAAATCGTTTGAAAGTGAATTAAAATTTAATCTCTGAGTTTGATGGGAGATTTTTTGCGTTAATTAGTCACTTTCTGAAAACATGAATTGTTTGAAACATGATTTAAAGGGGAAATCTATCTCCATGGTTCATGGTTTATTTAAAATACGCTTTTACGGAACAATGAGAAGTATAGAGAAATCAAAATCTTTATTTAATTTCGCAGTTTATGTTATAAGACATGACATATTTAACATGTTATAAGATTCTATCTTATATCATGTTACTCAGAAACGCAATTAAATTAAATCTGTCTGTTAATTTTAATAATTATTTTTTCGATTTGAATAATAAATAAATGGATATAAAAATATATTTTAGAAAAGAACGATTTGATTTTTCTTATAGCATTTTTGACTGGATAATATCAATTACGGTCTTCAGGTTTAAAAATTATTATTATTTATATTTTCGGGGATTATTGATTCAAGGGTTATTGATATTTTCAAGTTATTATGCAATTATTTTATTATGACAAAAATTGTTTAAACTCATATATTGTATGTTGTACGAATCTTCTACAAATACACGTGTATATCTTTTAATCTACGAGAATATAAGTAGTACCGGTATATTGACATATGTTTTGATATATATTGGCATATATTGGAATCAATTACGACCTTCTGGTATAAAGAGTACGGATATTATTGATGTTTTCAATTTATTACGTCATCTCTTTTATTTTGGCAAATATTTTTGAGACGCATATTGTAATACAGGTAATCTTCTACTAACACATTGGCATATTTTCTGATCTGCGACAATATAATTAGTACGGGGTTGCATATATTCAATCAATTCCTATTTTTTCTTCTGTAAATTTGCTTACAAAAGGGGGCAGGATGTTTTATTCTTCAGATCTGATCGTGAAGATAATTTTGCATAGTGAGAACATATATTCTTAAACTTCTCTTTAGGAGCAATAAATTTAATATTTTAACAGAATTTGCACATGATTGCGAACTTTAAGTTTCTTTAAATTATACACTCCGTACGAATAACGGGTGTGCTGTTAGTGGTTAATAAATTTTAACATTTTAGGAGGATATATCATGTTGCTCGGCATCGCAATTAAATTAAATGTGTTTGTTAATGTTTTAATTTTTTTTTTCGATTTAAATAATAAATAAATGGATAAATGGATATAAAAGTATATCTTATGAATGGACGGTTTGATTTTTCTTTTAATTATATTAATTGCTGACTGCGTACATCAATTTCATTTATTTTGGCAAAGAGTTTTCAAGCTTATATCGTATTTAGCTACTAAACTCATATATTGTGTTTAGCCAATAAATTCATATAGCCGATTGTTGAAACAGAAAAAGAGTAGAGCGGGTATATCTTCTAATACAATTGTAGTGTTTTCATTTAGTATATTGAAACGGGATAAGAATGTTTCATTCAGATCTGCAAATTCAAAGCTACGAATTTGGAGGGATATCGCTAATTTGACAACTTTTCTTAAACTTTGCCAAATTGACGGAAATGTCGCCAAATTGATATAAACGACACACAAACAGCTGCCGACAAACAGCTGCCGGGCTGCTTTCCCGGCCACACACTTAGCTGCAGTAAACCTTCGGGTCTGTCGTGTGGTCTGGGTTTTCAACACTTCAACACAAACAGCTGCCATAAACCTTCGGGTTGGTCGTGTGGCTTGGGTCTTCTACATATCAATGAATTTTTTTTTTGTTTTGTTAGAAGAGAGTACTGAAATGATGTTTGGTTAGCATTTCTCTGTCAGACCAACCATCCTACTTAGTAATACATTTAGCGAATTTTTAAAATGTCACCAAATTGATAAAAATGTTTTCAAATCTATAAAAATATCTTGAAATTGATAAAATTGCGCTACATAAATGATATTAATAGTTTTTTGTTAGGGGATAGTATTGTGATGATATTTCGCCAATTTGTCGCAAAGTGGAACTGTCAGTTCTACAGTCCCACTTGGCGATAAATTTGGCGATTTTTTAAAATGTCGCTAATTTGACGAAACTGTCGCCAAATGTTCCATAGAAATATAACTATTTAGACGATATTTTTTCTACCAATTTATTTGAAGCAAATGATATCATGTCGCTTAGCAACGGATTTAAATCCAATGTGTTTATGCGGCAGACGATTTTTATTAAATCCTTTCCGATTTGAATAATGAAGATATGTATATAAAATAAATTTCATTGCCATTTCATTTTGGACTGGATAATATCAATTATACTCTTCAGGTTTAAACATTATTATTATTGATATTTTCCGGAATTATTGATTCAGGGATTATTGATATTTTTAAGTTATTACGCCATTGTTTTATTGCGGCAAAAATTGCCGACACACGCATATTGTACGTTGTACGAGTAATCTTCTAGGAATGCACGGGTATATCTTCTAACCTACGAGAATATAAGTAGTACAGGTATATTGGCATATATTTTGACATATATTGGCATATATATTGGAATCAAGTATAGTCTTCTGGTATGAAGATTAAGGGGATTAATTATATATTCAATTTATTACGTCGTCTGTTGTATTTTACCAAAAAACATTTGTGACTCATATTGCAAAACGGGTAATCTTCTACTAATAATCGGACATTATAAGTAGTACGTGTATATCTTCCCATATAATTTTAGCACTTTAATTTTGACATATATTGGAATAAATGACTGTCTTCAGATTTAAAGATTACGGGTTTATTGGTATTTTCAATTTATACATGTAATCTACTAATACAGGTTATATTTTCTAATATTCGCGTATATAATTAGTACGGGTCCCATACAATTTTAACGCTTTTATTTTGCATATATTGATTCAATTCCATATTTTTTTTATATTTGCTTACATAAGGGGTCCAAGATGTTTTATTCTTCAGATATGTCCATGAAGATAATTTTATATAGCGAGAACAGAGATTCTTAAACTTCTTTTTAGGAGCATTATATTAAATATTTTAACAGAATATTTTGATTAAACATGTCATTCAGTATACTATAAGAATTTGGGCATGATTATGAATTTCAAGTTTCTTTATATTATATACTCCGTACGAAGAACGGGTATGCTGCTAGTAAATAATAAAAGGCAATGTCTGTGTGTGTGTGTGTCTGTCTGTCTTATACACTATACGTTTCGCGACCGCGCGTCGGAGAGCTACGAAATTTGGCAATCGGAGACCCGGGGGGGAGGGAAGGGGACACATGAAAACCGATTTTTAAAATTTTAATTATTTTTTTATTTATTTAATGTTTTATGCGATTTCGACCGTTTTTTGCCCTTTTTTCTCCACGATCCAGA